>ULGT01000003.1:237179-486309 GCA_900519025.1 Yarrowia porcina
GGGGGCTGAAACTACAGAGACTGTCTCTTATTGGGTATTAATGATGGCGGGAGACCGAGTGATGGTTGCTGCTATGCCTATCCATGGTCTGACAGTCTCTTAACACTCTTAGGACAACAGTGAGTATACAGTGAGTGAGAAGAACAGGAACTGTCAGAGACTATTTTGGACTGTCAATGAGGCGGTAGTACGGCAGAAGAGTCGACTTGTTTGTATCTTCTTACTGCTTCATGGGGTCTAGACTTCACAGCGTCTTAACAGTATGAAAGGAAGTGGCCTGGACTACACGGAAACGACTTTCGACAATCGATTATCAGCGACTGAGAAATGTTTAACATTGGGTCATTTCTTACCTCTTTTCGTCTGATAGCTGTATTCTACTATGTCTCTCAGTCTCTCAGTCTCTCAGTAGTCTCTGAACAGTCTACCCTGCGACAATGAGTATACAACGATGATGAGATAAAGAAGCAATTACAAAGATGTTTTCTTTGCAAATATCGACTACCTGATGACAACTACCACTTTGCTCTTATTTCACTATCTTTTCTTGATGCAGCAGTTGTCTTTATGACAGTCTTTCTAACAACTATCCATAGGACAGTCTTTCAGTACACCTTTGACAGTCCTCAACAGCAACAGTGAGTATACAATGACTGCAGAGCATCGAAACGAGTGTTCACAAAGACGTCACATTTGTTTCAAAGCACTGAAGGTGGGTTTTTCGATATAAGCTGGTTCTTATGGTGTTTTGTTCTCTTTTTTGTTCTTCTTTTTTTCTCCATAACTCTTTCAAATTCAGTATTATCTCGTCCAGCCCTCTCGATACGCTCTCCTCTGTGAGACACCGATGAGGCTGTTTGGAACCCTTGGATTTCAACAAAGAAAAGTCTCACTCGCTTTCGTCATGACCAATGCTGACAACCTGACACAGTTGCTAACAGACGTGAGACAGACGAAAACCGGGGGCGACGAAAATGGGGGATGTGTGAGTATAAAGGAAGGAGGGGGAGGAAGGACAAAAAAAAAAAAAAAAAAAAAAAAAAAAAAAAAAAAAAAAAAAAAAAAAAAAAAAAAAAAAAAAAAAAAAAAAAAAAAAAAAAAAAAAAAAAAAAAAAAAAAAAAAAAAAAAAAAAAAAAAAAAAAAAAAAAAAAAAAAAAAAAAAAAAAAAAAAAAAAAAAAAAAAAAAAAAAAAAAAAAAAAAAAAAAAAAAAAAAAAAAAAAAAAAAAAAAAAAAAAAAAAAAAAAAAAAAAAAAAAAAAAAAAAAAAAAAAAAAAAAAAAAAAAAAAAAAAAAAAAAAAAAAAAAAAAAAAAAAAAAAAAAAAAAAAAAAAAAAAAAAAAAAAAAAAAAAAAAAAAAAAAAAAAAAAAAAAAAAAAAAAAAAAAAAAAAAAAAAAAAAAAAAAAAAAAAAAAAAAAAAAAAAAAAAAAAAAAAAAAAAAAAAAAAAAAAAAAAAAAAAAAAAAAAAAAAAAAAAAAAAAAAAAAAAAAAAAAAAAAAAAAAAAAAAAAAAAAAAAAAAAAAAAAAAAAAAAAAAAAAAAAAAAAAAAAAAAAAAAAAAAAAAAAAAAAAAAAAAAAAAAAAAAAAAAAAAAAAAAAAAAAAAAAAAAAAAAAAAAAAAAAAAAAAAAAAAAAAAAAAAAAAAAAAAAAAAAAAAAAAAAAAAAAAAAAAAAAAAAAGAAGAACATCGACAGAACAACTAAAATACGTCTTCTTGTGAGTATGTGAATTGACGGAAGGGTAGGTGGATGGCTTGAATGAAAGAACCACATGAACTTTCGTTATTACAGCAACTTAAAGGTATGGGGTTGGGGGTGGACAAGAGAGGACGTGAGGATAGTGAAAGAGGTGATAAGAAGTGTTGATTGGTGTTTACCGAATACTATACGGATCCCTCAAGTCAATTCTATGTCTCTGTTGGTCTTTTTACTGTCTTGTTGCTCTTGAGAGTGTATCAGATACTGCTCTACATGGAGAACTACTATGAGGGCAGAAAGATGAATTGAGTGGTCTAGAGTTGATATACCACTAGCTAGACTTGTATGACTTCGATGACGACTTTTATTCTCTTCTCCATCACGTTCTTTCGATGACAATGTTGCTCTAACAGTCACGGACTCATGGTCTCTTTAGGCAGACTGTCTTCAGAGGTGTACTCATAAGAGAACAGCTAAGAGAGTAGAAGACGTCAGAGAATAAATTTCAAGACTTGATTTCTGATGACTTCGATTGTCTTCTTACCTTGTTGCTCATACAGTTGGGTGTCATATTCTATGATTGTCACTCAACAGGTCTAGACTTGCGAGAAGACCCAGAGGGCAGTAAGTGGTACAGGAGTTGATCCGGATTGCAATTGAGACTTCATGGTACTTACTACGACTACCCTTTACTTCTACTTCAGGTTTGAGATGACTCTCTTTTGCTCCAACAGTCAAGGGGTCCTGTCCTCTCATTCTCAGTTTACAGAGGTTGAGACTTTAGAAAAAGACTATGAAGATGGTGATTGGTCGAGGGTTGATCACAAGACTGATATGGTTGATTTCTGGTGCCCGGAGTGGCTCTCTAGACTCTTCTGGACTTCTACCTTGTCGTCTTTTCTTCATATTGCTCTAACAGTATAGACATGTTCTCATACTAAACAAATCTACAGAGGTCTAGGCATTAGAGAAGGTCAAGAGCTCATAAACGTCCTTGGAGTCCAATTCAACACTTTTGAGAACTTCCCTCTTCTCCGCGTTTATTCATGTTCTTAATTGTGTCTTGCTTGTTACTATCACTACAGAGTCGAAGTACGAAGGGTATGAAGTATTTGGGGAGTATTGAAGATTATCAAGGGTATTGAGAATGACGACTCAGGTAACCGTCTAAAGTTGCTCAAATCGCGGCCCTTTGTTCAACGCCTTTCTTGTCTCTATGACTATCATCTATGATCGCCCTCACCCTTCTTTCTTAACAATGATTCCCTCCTTTGTTACCCTAACCCTACCCCATCAAGTAATTTTTTACTTTACTCAATTCCACCTCATTTGCCGATCAAAGCCTCTCAAAGCCTCTCAAACCCTGCAATCTTGCAGCGGCAATTTCGCTGCTTTTGAGCCACGAGTTAATACCATACGGCACCATGTAGGGTAAGAAAAATGCAGCAAATGAGATAAACACTATATAGACGGAATCTGGTGTTTGTTGGAGTAGAAAAGTTATTGGTTGTAGGAGAAAAAAACACAGTCTTTAAACAAATAAAACACTCAAAAGTGGAGATATAAAGATAAAAGTAGTACCATTCGATTCTCCTCGGTTTGCTGATCATTTCTATATACATCACGTGACCCTAACCCCCCTACCACATGCTCTATCCTCCACTCATTCTTCTCCAGCACAGCCTGAATTCAAAGTCCAAACAAGTTTGCGCTTGAGTTTGGTGGAGGAACAATGTGGGGCGGAGAGGTCAGTTGGTTGAGGTGGAATTGTTTATTTTATTTTTATACAATTATTTTTGATTAAATAAAATTAATTCATTTTAATCCTTTTAAATCGATTAAATCCAAATCAAATCTGAGATAACGCCAACCACTTCCCCTCCTCTCTCACTCTATCTCACCGTTGACTGTTTACTGTTTCACAAGGTGTTTACATGTGATAAGCCAGATATATCTGAGACAGTGATATCGTAAAAAAAACATCTTGAGAATAAAGAACTTAGAGGGGTAGGTCATGTGACTGTACTTACTATAAAACAGGTTATGAGTGCACCCTAGTTTTAAGAAGTACCTAACTACTTGACTAAATAGCTACCTAATCTTCTCCAAAGTGGTACCAAAATAATCCCCTGGCTCTCCTCTCTCCAATAGTCAACTCCATTTCCTTCCATCACCTTTCCTTCCCAAGTTATAGCCACATCTCCAATCACCCACCTAGCACACCTCAAACTCCAGAAAAAACAATTCTCTATAACTCCAGACAAAGATTCTCCATTTAAGAACGGCACGGCCCGGGGGTCGTATGCGAGAATCATATGGGCTATTTTCTTTTTCCATATGGTGGGTGTGCAACCAGAAGGCATTCCTAGAACAGTGAATAGTGGGTCAATCGCTTTGTGAGAGGTACCATTGTGATCGGGTGAACGAACCGAGTACAATGGTAGTAATTTCATCTTTATACGATGTTTACCACCCCCAATAATCCCCTTAAGCTAACGTATAACTCTTCTAATTATACCCTCTTGAAAAACTCCTCTTTAGGTTGCCTCACTGTAAAAAGAAAATACTCTTACCCTATAAACCACTAGAAATATACAGTCGTTAAAACTCGTTCAAAAATGAACGTCTGACCATGTAAACGGTACCATTGGAGAGCTAGAGCTGAGCTCAACACACTGGTACCATTATTTCCCTTCCACCACCTCTCAATCGCCGTAAAATCAGGAAACAAAATCCACAAATCACAGTTGTCCTTCCCCCACGGAAATGCTTTTTCTTCGTCGATTCACTCACATTCTTCCACGGACACACCCAAACCTCCTCGGCCAATATTTTCCTCGGTATTTTTGCAAAAAGCACTTCATTGCTCGTCTACACACCCTGCATAATCTTGCATACATCGCCAGTCAAAAAATAGTCTTTTCATTTAGGTGGGCGTGGTCAACACTATAGAAGAGGACCAGAGGGGAAAGAGAAGAGAACGAAGAAAAAAAGGAAGAGAGACTTGGTCAGAAAGACACGTCAAAGACAGACCTAAGACATAGTCCCTCGTTAGCGGTTTGGACCACTCTTCCCCAAAACTCCCTCAATAACCCTCCAATTTCAACTCCGAAAACTCCCTCACACTCTCCAGCCTTCCAGCCACACGCCTATACCTCTCTCATAAGTATAAGGCCAATATCGGCACGGAAATCGGCGCTGCAAGCTTTCCGCGATACCTTGTTGCATTAACGTTTGCGAGTCCGTGCGGAATTCTTTTGGCGGGAAAATGCGTCCCAAAAGAGGGAATCCGGTGTGGGCGGTTTTTCTCGCCCCAGACGCGTCCCTCCCAGGTCTAGATCTGCCTGATGAGATAGCCCGACGATCAACGGGGATCGTCCAACTTTAATGGAGGTGGGAATGGAGACGACCAACTGCAGCAGCAAACCAGAGGATACCAATGGCTTGCAACGGGCCAGTTTGCCCACCATTGGTAATACAGCACTGGTCACGGCTGCATTGCACAGCTGCATTATCGCCCACTACTGCCTGCCCACTGCTCGCTACTGCGCGCCACTGCTACCCACTGCACCCCCTCTGCGTGACCGGCTTGGCCTCCGCAATACCCATGTCACCCTCCCTGTTACGGGAACACCTGCATCCCAGACGCGAGTGTAGAGATGGCGATGGAGTAAGAGGTGTGGAGGGAGCGGGATGTGGGTGTTGTCAATGATGTCAGTGTTTTGCGACTGACACGTGAATGTCCCATCCTCACATGCTTCCCCACCGCCCCACTCACGTTCTCCACGCGCCCGAAATAGCCCGAAACAGTTGTGTACCCGTTTATTTTTATACTCACGTTAGCGTGCGGGGGAACGTTGTTCTAGTCGCCCTAGTCCTGGTGCTCCCCATTACTCCATCTTTGTCACATCTTTGTCTTGTTTGTTCCATTGTAAGACAGTCGTTACGCTGGCCTTGTTGTTAGCGCGCGAGGGCGCCAAAGGAAGCCTTTTAGAGTCGTTTAGCGGCAGCAGCGTTAGCGCAAATTTAGCGGTTTCCGAGGTGGGGATGGGTGGTGGGTGGAGTGGTGGAGTTGGGTGGAGTTGGGTGGAGTGAATTAGGTAAAGTGAAGTGGAGGAGGAAGAGTTGTAAGAAGAGAATAAGGTGAAGGAAATAAGGGGAGGGAAAATAGAGTGAGGGAAAATAGAGTGAGGTGGATGTCCCAAGAAAAGACCGAGTTTTTAGTTGGGAGAATAGTGGAACTTTAGTTGGGAAAAAGGGGGAAAAAGGGGGACCCGTATTAATCAAACAATTGCACAAATAAACGGTAATTTTGGTTCACTATCGTCTTCCTTTTTCGTTCCAGAACCCCGTACCCCCCGGAACTCTTTTAGACGGGCCGATGTTTCCCATATGTCTCCAAAAGCTCTTTTACATTGCTGAGACATTTCTAAAAGGAGACGTCGAATAAAAAATGTCTCATACCTTGTGCACGTAAATGAACGTGAGACAGGAATGAAGATGAAACGACCACGAGTACCTGAGGTGCGAGTGGTGGAGTTAATAGAGACTTAGAATTGAAGAGAATGTTCTATTAGCAAGAGTTAAGTTGCTTCATGGTACTAAGAAACAACGTAGAATGACGTAGACAGGTCGTGGCGACAAATGGAGTTGATTTTTGGCATCAGAAAGAGGAGGGGAGTTGGTTGGGTATCATTTTAGCGTTGTAGGACATCTGGTTGTTGAGATATGGGACACCCTAAATACTATGGTGAACAAGAGAACACTCATAACTAGACATTAAATTATCTCATACGAAAGAGATGTCTTCCAAATTATTCCCCTTGACTCCAGAAATCTTTTGGTACCACTTTCGTAGCCCAATTCCACCTCATTCTCTCTACATACTCCACCATACTCTTTTTACAAGAAGCACTCTAGTTCCATCAATAACTGCCCAAATTCTTCTAGAGCTGTATCATTCGAATCTACAAGCTCCAAGGATCATTTCTGTCTACTCAAAACTGTGTTATATTATCTACTTCTCAAGTTATATTCCTTCTCTTCTCCACTTCCTGATCTCACCCTAACACTCCATTATAACACCCAATACCACCCCGATTTGTCTCAAACAAGTCTCATTCAAATCCTCTGACCCTGCTTCACATCTCCATCTACTCACTACCTCCCTACCTCCTCTACTTCTCTTGTTTCCCTCCATATATTCTTATAGCTCTACGTACTCTCCACCTCCCCAACCAGAACCAATAAAGAACTGATATAACTACTCGCACATTCCACAACTTCGTCTATATACCCTCCTCTTCGTTCTCCCCTTCGTTCTCCCCTTCGTTCTCCACCTGTTCTCCTCCTTCTCCACCTCGTAAATCTAACTCTGTGAGGCAGGGCTGCTGTTCTGCGTGGAACCGTTCTAGATCGTTTTTTCTTTGTAGTTTTGGCGGCCGAAAACTCTCCGATCCAATATCCCTCTGCTTTCGTGCCTCTTTTGTTTCGTCTTTCGTCTTTTTCCTCTTCCATTTCTTTCGTTCTCCGATCCCAGGCAGCCATCTGAGCTAGCGTGAGCAGCCAGAGCACATCTTACAGCATCTTACATTAGTTAAACTGTAAGGCTTCCGAGGAGCAAATACCCTTCTTCCTTGTTGTCCTCTCCATCAGGCCACTATCTTAAACCAGATACAGCTTGGGGGGCTATAGTTGCCTATAGTCCTTGTTCTGTCCAACGTGTGGCTCCGGCCTCTTGCTGCGATCAGAGTTGCAGCATTGCGTCCAAATGTCCCCAAAGGCCAAAATGCCAAATGTCTTCTGGCCTTCCCTCCTCCTTCTCTGCATTGTCTCATTGACTAAATATTACCAACGCTAACGCGACAGACAGCCACTTACCTGCATCCCAGGCGTCCAGCAGGGTGCGGAAGGCCACAGGAGATCGCCGTAATTTTCGCAACGCAATAACGCAATAACGGGCAACAATGCAAACGACTAGACCAAAAGAGTCAACAAAAGCACATCCCAACAATAGACATGCCAAAAATATCCTGCTCCCACCGCAATAATATCTGCTCAGCCTTCCGCATAATATCCGCAATATCGCAACACCGCAATACCCCTAAAATCCATAATATCCATAATATCCATATTATCCATATGTATGCACGGGACTCGGGGAATTTTTGGCGTGTGTTTCCCAAATGGGGCTTCGCTCGCCTCTTTGAGACCCGTTGTGCTATTCTTGGCGCATAAGCGAGAAAAATAAGCGAGCAAAGACAGAGACAAGAGAGCAATCGAAGAAACGAGAGGTCAAACGCAAGAGACCGCGAAAATCAAATCCGTACACAGTTATCTCTTTTTTTCCCCCCCAGCCGTTATCTTTCAGCCACATTTCCACCACTGCTCCTTCCAGTCTGCATCTCAGGGTTGCCTCTGAACGCCAATAAACTTTGGCGAAAATGTGTCGCTTAGAAAGACTCAAAATGTGTCGGAAATACGAGCTCTGCAGAGGCAAGAGGAGACGTCAGGAGACCACAACAGAGGACAACGAGGTAACGCAGACAACGAAGCCGACAACGCTGCAAACACCGAAGACTGCAGAAACCGCAGTACCAATCACGAGACACTGTAGATTGTAGACACTGTAGACACCGTGACGACCCCACTGTGCATCTCCAAGTCCTCACGCTCCGTTAAACGTTGATTGGAAGGCGCTGCCGTATGCCGGTTGGCTGCTGATTTTTAATGGAAATACCTCAAAGAATTCCCATAAAATCAGGAAAAATGGGAAAAAATCGGAAAAATAATAAAAACCATTTCTCGACCAAATTGACCTAATCCCGGTATGGAAGACGCCACTATCCCGCCCCCATCGCTACCCGTCAATTCTCTCTAGCTCATCCCTTGATCGGCGGATCTGCACGGCGCAGATCCTTCCCTAGAAGGGTCTCTGCCGATCTATGCCGATCTTTTGATCGACGAGAGGCTCTGGACGGGAAAAGTTTACCGTGAGCGTGAGCTTGCATTGTGAGCTTGGGAGTTGTGGGAAGCCTTGTGCGAGCGTTCAATGGCTGCAAAGTGCTTTTTCATGGGCAATGCACCCCACAGCAAGTGAGACATGGCGTACTTGGAGCGGGTGAGACAGAACTGAAGACTGAAAACTGGACTGAGAGAAGCAGTGAGACACCGAACGTCTTGTCTCAATCCACGTGTGGTGGGGGATCAACGTGATCGGCAGTGGGGGATCGTCTGTGCCGTAGATGGAGAGTGACGTTGATGGACAATGTAAGGGTGTTACACGGGGTGAGTAACGTAGGTGTAGGTGAGTTACACAGACACAGACACAAACACAAACACAAAAGGTGCCAGAAGCGTTATCCACTCACAAATTGTTAATCGGTAAATGACGGTGAATTAGGGCAGGATGCCGTTGAACGAGTGAGTTCTGGACTGTCTTGGTGTCTTAGGTGTGACACCTTAGGTTACGTGATTGAAGACGTGTTAAGGTGAGGGAAGAAGTAAGGTGAAGAGGAAGAGAAGAGTAAGGTAAAGAGGAAGAAGAAGAAAAGAGCACATAAGGTAGAGACATGATACAGCTTATATTGGAACACCACACTACAATACAACAGCACTACAACTGGCACTTAACACAACACAGCACTCGTTCAACCAACTAGTACACCGTCTAATCTGCGCAATGACATCATGGGCCACCTGAGTCTATAGTCACCAGAGCTACGTACAAGCACAAGAAAGGTTTATTTCAACTTCACTTCTGTTGTCCTCTTGTTCATAAACTTCACTGCAAAAGAAACGTCATTTTACCTTCTACACTTTGCCCTCTCAAAAGCAAGTCCAAACTCTGCGTCGTCTTTGACAAGTGAGCCCTCTTTGGTGCAGAGATCTTCGTTCGAGAAGTCTCAGAGACTGGGGAGGGGGAAACAAAAATACAGACTTATATTTCTATGTCTGCTTACTAACTTCTAGCTTACCAGTACTGTCATAGTACATTCCGTAATACTACACTACACATCACATCGATGCACAGGGCAAAGTTTCCCCTATTTCGTTGTTTGGTGTTTTTTCTTTTTTCGCAATTTCCGTTGTTTTTCGCAATTTGTTTTTCTTTTTTTCGTCGTTGTTTTTTCTTCATTTTCTCCGTTTCTCTTTTGTCTCGAAAAAGCAACGTGAGGGGCGTAGGCACGTCAACGGAGATGCACTCTCCGACCTCATACTGCCATGGCACTATTAGTCACTCTCTCAGCTATGATAACAGCCCGGAACACCCGTGGGAAACTTATTCAGTAAACGCCTGTGTTTCCGGATGGGTCAAAAGCGTCCAAAGGGGTAGAGATACACAGCCTGGAGACGAGTAAGTGAGATCTAAGAGCAGCCAAAAAAAAAAAAAAAAAAAAAAAATTTTTAAAAANAAAAAAAAAAAAAAAAAAAAAAAAAAAAAAAAAAAAAAAAAAAAAAAAAAAAAAAAAAAAAAAAAAAAAAAAAAAAAAAAAAAAAAAAAAAAAAAAAAAAAAAAAAAAAAAAAAAAAAAAAAAAAAAAAAAAAAAAAAAAAAAAAAAAAAAAAAAAAAAAAAAAAAAAAAAAAAAAAAAAAAAAGAGCCCACGAGTAGGAACAATTTATTGGAGGTACCTGTAGATACGATACAGTTCTCGTACAGTATGTACTCCGTGGAGTTGGAGGGATTGCACCTCTATGAACTTGTATGGTAGAGGTGCAGTATGTACTCCGTACCAGAAGTTGAGGGAAAATATGACATTTTTTTAAAGAAAAAAAACTTGAAAAGACTCTCAAACACCCTCTCACTCCCCAGGTGACCTCCTGAACATTGCTACTTGTTCAAGTTTCCATTTAGTTGCTCCTTGTTACTCCATTATGATAACTTCTCTTGTACTCGTCCACGGGAATCTGAGACATGAACAAGGAGTAGAAAAAACATGTGAAGAGCGATGTTGTATCGCATATATGAGTCTAGACCTTGTGGGTTAGTGCTTTGGTAAGTGTGTACTTCTAGTTGATGATGTTGAGATGTCTTGGCTCGTACTTCTCCTGATAGCTCTACCTCAGCATTCAAACAATAACTCAGATTTATGAACGTACAGGTGAGCAAGTTGTTGTTGAGAAGAAGCACTTGTAAGAAGTGGTACCCCTATTTGTGGCAGAGAATGTTTCAGAACTTCGTTGTCTGGTTGTACTGAGTATTAAGGAAACTATACAAAGCCAGCCAGCTATATATCTATCTTATAGATTGGACGGTCAGATAGAACATGAACTAGAGAGTTAGATAAATCAAGTTTAGTAGAGATAACGGCGCCTGAGAGCTTCTGCTGTATTGTACAAGAAACGGTTGCTCTTGACAGTGTTAGATACTACAGAAAAACAGAATCATTAGTAGACGACTTGAAAAGCTGATATTAATACATGATTAGTTGTTACTGAAACCACTTCTGAGCTGGTATCAGAACTCCTGCTTCCCTTGGCATATGCACCATTGTATCAAGATAGTACTTGTCAAGAAGTGTTCGTACTTCATAACTGGCCAAGAAAAATGTTGGAAATTACATTGTAGGTATGCCAGGTGGTTTGGTACTTCTCAAGAACAGTTTAGTGTTGTTGAAGTGGTGTTTCTGTTCATACTGTTCCTGTTGCAACTCTCCAGTTCTAAGACGAGAAAGCTCTATCAGGTAATAGTACAGTTGTGTAATGTGCATCAGTCAGTGAAAAAAACTGAAACAAAACAACATGGCCTGGTCAATATTTTCATCTCATGCTATATTTTCAAGTGCTACTCTTTTCACAGCAGTTCTTATTGACCGAGTTGTAGCTTTCGTACAATGAGGATAAAATGTGTTTAAAAGACAAATGAAGACAGTTGGATGTTTATATGAGCTCCTGTGTGAGCCCTAAAGCTACTAAGTGCCTCTCTATCAACATTTGATCAATGTGTTGAGACCAAGAGTAGTGAGCCATCCATATGAAGGAATAAGAGGGAAGCAGACCTGAAATAAGAACATGAAGGAAGATGAAGGACTAAATCAGTCTGATCTATTATAGAATGAGTAACCTGTATCATTTTCAAAGCTCCATATCTCTTTTATATGATCCCTTTATGGAAAACTGGAGTGGCTGAAGAATTAATTAGTCACTTGAAACGAGTAGAAAAGATAAGCAACAGAGAGAAGTGGCAGGAAGCATTACAGTGGTGGTAGAAAGTTATGGAATACTTTAATTACCTCATTTCTGATTTTGTTTGTCATTTTACAGAGTAATTAGTACATGTGCATTTCATCTTTCCATCAGTTCGATGATAGAGCACTGATAAAGACATAAATAAAACATACTAAAAGCAATGGGGTACTTAAATACTCACTGCCAGCTAGAGAGAGTACCCTGGAACCTTTTTATCTCTTCATTTCAACTTTTTTCTCTCAATTTATCAAGTTCTACCTACTGCCACTTTGGTCACATTTATCATGCTTACAAACCAAGAGGAATACTGCCGAAATGTGTACTATGAGATAGACCAGAGCTGTCAGTCACCTTCTGGCAACTACTTTAGCCGTCATTAGCTACTCTTCATACTTCCAAACAACTTATTTAGTTCAGTATCACAGTATATCCCATGCTCTAATATTGGGTCTGCACCTCGATGCTTTTCAGACGCAAATAAATGTAAAGATACTACACATTAACGGCAACTAAAAGTGGAAATACAATCTTTCGGCTAGCTAGGAGCTCCAAGGTCTTTTAGACTGCGTCAATTCAAGTTATATTCGCAAAAATATCGAATTGTACCTATTCCTGATTTTTGATTTGAACACAACAGAGGTAAACAAAACAACAAAGTGGCCAGGGAACACAACAAGTCGACAATTACCTTTTGTAGGCCCTTTTGAACATTTCCAGGCATTAATCTTAGTCTATTTTATCTTTTCCCGTTGTGTCCAGCCAACTCCAAACCAGAAATTTTGCAACTCCGATTATGCTCATAGAAGAGAGGTGAATATAGCATTAAAACATAGTTACTGTGCTATAAATTTGTCAGTCATATAATAAAGTCTGGTTGAACAAGCTGGGCACTAGTTTCTTCTTATATCATGGGTTATTTATTCAGATATTCGCGTTATGCATACGCCAACCTTCTCCCTCCCTCTCTTGAGATATTACTCAGGAAAAAAACAACAAATGCGAGATCTCATATGAGACAGAATTAGCACTGATAGCTTCTATTACTCAGAAACGTCTATTGTATCTCATTTTTGCTTTTTCAGTTGTCTAATTTGGCCTTCAAAGGTAAGGTACATACACTCCAGCCAGTATTTATTGAAAGTTGTAGTGAGTCAAAAAAGCCACTTTTGCTATTAAAGAGCAGAGATTTAGAAGAGTTCTGTTTTGACAGGCAAAGAATACATTTTTTAAGTCTCTAGGTCTTCTACTATATTACTTCGTTTCAAATCTCAGTTTCTTTAGTCAGGCTAGACTTAGGACCTCATGATAAATAATCAAATACAGGGAATCGAGGGAATAATGTCTTCTGATAGACATCATAGAGCCTCATCAAGCTAGATTGTCCTGACTTTCAAGTTTCTGATACAATTTTTTCAGCTACTTTTCTAAAGTTACTAGTGCAGTGAGCTACACAGCATAGAGAAGTCCATAAAAAGAAGAAAAATATCTCTGACGAGACAAAAGCAGCGTATGATAGTGAGTTAAGACACAGAGATTCTGTTGGTAAACCTCCTATTTCAATGTGACCTTTATTCATCTCTTTTACCGTCATCAAAGTTCGGCCCATAATGACAGACCACCACGAAACGATACAAAACACCTAAAAATACACCAGAGTTGTTTTTTGAGGCTCTCCCGGCCTCTTCAATACTTTACTAACTCTTTCCACCCTTCTATTTCAGTCAAAAACACTCTTTATCCCTCTTCTTCATTTTAGGCAAAAAAGTTATCATCCCCAGGAGAACTAAAAATAACCTCTTCGGGTCACGTGATCCAGCGGAGGATCGAACTCCGAGCCTCCTCGGGACACTGCTGCGTTTTCTGCAAACATGTGAGCGAGACGTGATAACCATTACACCACTAGACCTGTTGGTGGGTCCCAGGGGGAGGTGGGAGTATAAGAGGTGAAAAAGAAGGTAATGAAAAGTTGAAAATAGCTCCAAAAGTGGTCATATGGGATGCATGCTGTTCTGGGGAGTACGCCCGTCTTCTTGTTTTTCTTGCAGCTCTTCGTTTGGTAGAGTTGGGGTAGTATGAATATTCATGTTCTTTAGTTGGCTCGTGCTAATTATACAGTACTAGGTCATAGATTTGGTCAAAAAAGCACTTACATGTCCCAAACCGTAAACGTAAGAGGTTTTTCATCCTTCCCCTGACACAGCACCATAAGTCCAAATGACATAAAACAACAAGAAATTGAAACGGAAGCGTCTCAAGATCACGGTACAACACCCATTCATCACTTCAGGGGTCTATTGCGCTGATTGAGCGGCATTAAAGATGGTCGGTCGGTATAAACTTTTGCATGCCGTTTAACCCCACACTTTGGAGATCCAAAACGAGCGTCATACAGCTGTGATTCGGCCAAGAAAGGAGTGGAGCCCGGTACAGAAATACCAGGGCTACAGATTGGTACTTCTTAATTTGCGGTATCTTCAAAGCTGACGTAATAGGGGGCCCGCAAGTGTGAAACAGCCCAAATATGCAATTTTGCCATTAACTGACCTTGTAGGAAAGGTATCGGCACAGAAAGACAACGGAAACATCCGCCCTCTCTGTAAAACCAGAAATATGAGCTTTATATCCTCAAACAGGATGCTCTGGCCATGAATTGACCCATATCACGTTCTCACATGAACCCTATTTTGGGCCATTTTTACCGTACCTCAAGAAAACCCTTATAACTCGGGCTTGAATAGGGATACAGGGCCGGGGTTGCAGACATATCTCAGAAAATAGGCAGATATTTGATATACTAGTCTTTTCTTCATTTCACCGCTTCTGCTGATCGAGTATATTTCTATGTTGTGGAGATGAGTAAGCACAACCAAATAAGCGCTTGTATTGCAACTTAGGGCTTGCACACGAAGATTCAGAACGGATACAGCAATAAATGATATCCCATCTCATATAATAGGTATTCAGCAATAATTCCCTTGAATTTGAGGACAATCCGACTTTTACTGGTTGAGTAACGAGCCTTTGAACTGAGACCATTTTTTTTGAAATTTAGCGTTTATGCACGGATGGACCAAACTTCTGATAGGTCACTGTATGTAGAGGTTACTTATGTGTTTTGCTAAGCTAAACGATACGAAAAAGTACGGCTTAATTTTCAGTTAGGATTTAGCTGAGAAGTCTACCTGAATGACCCATGAGATCAACAGGGGAAATAAGGGAGTTGTCTAATATTTTAGAGAAGAAGGCGGGCTTAGGTAATACTTGATTAACAAGATAAAGAAGGAAAATAAGTGGGGTACAAGACTTAAACGTTTTTGATATTCAACTTGACGTAATAGACAACTTCTGGTTCTGTCTTGTATATTTAAATGTTGCATTTCTTTTAATTTTGTACACATTGGTTAAGATAAAAAAGATTGGGAATACAGTGGTATACTAACGAGTAATGTACTGAAAAAAGAGTAATGTAGAAGAAACGAGTAAGAACGGTCCAGAGACGTTACTGAGCCAACCAGGCACCCCACGCTGCTAGTTTGTGCTGATTTTCTGCTTCACTGCTGCGATTCCCTTTTGTGAGTATCATAGAGGGAAAGGAATATCATGGTCAGGTAAATTTGATAAAAGGAGAACAAAAGGTGAAATGAAATAAAACAAGAGACTCATAGTGTTCTTAATGACCACTATTAAGTTCTTTTGGGCATTAGGGTGCTTTCCGATCGAATTTTCACTGCTATACTCTCTTCTTTGACTGAATGTCAATGCAGGAACTCGAATAAATGACAAAAGAAGCCGAAATCAAGTAAGATAACAAGCTCATGGCAATATTGTGGACTATTGGTAGATATTCAATAGCTTTTTGAAATATTCCCCTTATTTTATTGTGGTGTTTCTGTCTATAGTGTGAGCTTCCAGATACAGATGTAAAGGAAGTGACCCAAAGAGTTGACAATGGGGGAGGGTATTGGTTAGCGGACACATTGTTTATACTCAATGTTGTTATCTTATCAATGTACAGTTTTGATGCTGTCTGACGTTGTAGATACTTATCAATATCTGTCTGTCTCATTGTGTTAACATGAAAAATAGACAAAACAAAGAAAAATAGTAAATCTGGAGCATTATACAGACACTAACAAAAAACCTGGTAAGCTGAATCTCTCCAATATCACATTTTTATCCCCTGATACCCCTCAACGTCACCTCCACTGGTCCACTTTGACACATGTCATCCGTTTTAGGCAACCCCAATCCACCAAAGGTATATATCCTTCTCTCTCCTTCCCGAAATTCTCGCTCCTTGTCAAACAACAATGTCAGACTACCGCTTCACCGTTCATGTCACCATTGGTAGGGGTACAATGGAAAATCAGGAGAACCATGTCCTTCATTTCGACGCTAAGCCCAGCTGGACTTCGTACTACTCCTGTATCAGAGACTTACGCACCAGGATACCGAGAATACAGCCAGCTAATTCTTATAGAGTATCAACAACTTCAGGGGAACCTTTTAGTCCCCCCAGCTCTTACTTGGACGATTGCTGGTGGTTGCTACTGAAAAGATTCACAGATGGAGGGCAAGGTGAAGATCACTGGACCTTGAAAGAGGAAAAAATACGCATGAAGGCTAATCAACCAGAAGCTTTAATCAATCTCATGAACATGGGATATGTGATGAATTCACTTGATGTTTTGATCCAGGAGTTCACGAAGAGCAATGAAGCCATTGCTGAGATCAAGAAGGGAAACGAGGCCATGATCATGGAAATGAAAAGAGGCAATGAGGAGGTTGCCCGGCTTCTGAAGGCGCTGCTGGAAAAGGATTCTGACGGAATAATGTTATAGTGAATAGACAATATTGACCTTTGTCGATAGAGGGAGTCATTAGTTCTTCTGAAAAGTTCAGTATATTTCTCTAAAAGACTTCCAAAAATTGGTTTCGAGAAGCTGGGCTAAAAACCAACATCTAAGACGTCATCTATCAGGTATCTTGTTCACACTGACCCTTCAACCCATGTAAGGGACTTGGATTGATCAAAATGAATCTAGAAACATTGCGGTTTAGTCTCATTTTATGTAATACTGCTGGCAAATATATTTTTAGACATGTTAATAGCATGAAACTGTTCTTACTGTAGAATCTCAAGAAGGTTGTTATACTTACAGACTGAAGGACATAACACTAATGAATACCAGAACTAAGAAAGATGGTCAGCTACCTATTGTTTATTTGGAACGTCATTAGACTATTGTTCTTTCATATATCAGCTTTTATATGTCTTTGTTTCGAGTTATTTAGAGGTCTGAGTCGTTAGAATAGATCTATAGTTGACAGGATCTCGAGAAATATATATATTAACTTACAAATAATATGAAGAGGTGATTGACTAGCTACTATCTCTGATAAATAACATCAGAACACTCTTGTTTTTCCTTTTTTCAGCTTTTATTCTTCAATTAGTCGAGTTCTGTAAGCCCACGATATCTGACTGTCAGAGCAAAGGCAAATGTAGCAGTTAGACGTTCCAACGACATCTAGAAGTAGTAATCCATACCTTATCAGCTGTCTGAACATCATGAAACTCTTCATCTGTTTCATTTCAGCTTTTTATTTGTCAAACAAACGACATATATTTTCACCTAAGTTGTGCCTAAAAACCTGCGTAGGGACAACTCGAATACCTGATAGAGAAAAGCTGAAATTAGACAGAATAAGGTGCCTGATATATTTTAGGGAACTAATAGTAAGTAAATTGTAGCTTTCTGATTCACTACCTAGATATTATTCTCTTTTTACTCCGTAATGTTGGTATCAACATTGGAAGGAAGAATCAGGCGTAGAAATAAGTAGCCTGTTATTGAACAGAGGCACAAATAAAGTGGGAAGAGTGGCTGAAGAGACACAAGATAGACTATAGTCTTTGTCTGACTACTCTAGGTTGCAGTTCGTAAGTTTTTTTGTTGAATTTCCCTCGATTGTAAATTCTTGATGAGCATTGATGCTCTCAGAACAAGGCAGAACAAAGCAGTAAAACATGCCAGGAGTATCAAGTAGCTACAAAAAACCTACTATTAGTCGCTATAAAGCCCATGAGACTCTTTTTTATCTTCATTCGATGATTTTCTGTTATTAAACCACGATATCAATATGTAGGTATTATGCCTATAAATCCAGGCTGGTGATATTACATAGTAGGAACATTTATAACTAGTAGAAGACAAGAAGAAACGGCCCATTGTATAATGATAGTTATGAAGAACATCCAGAAACCCTTCTTATGCTCAATTTCAGCTTTTATCTCTCTTTATGAAGTACCGGTACTTTTTTATACCATCCCTTTATTGATGATACTTTTAGAAGAGGTAGATGTAGCTAAAAGCGTATTGACCGTAAAAGAAAGAAGATTTTGGCACGATATAAGCTAGTTAAACGTCTTAAGCTTCAGTTTTTACTTTGCATCAACTTTTCTATGTCAATAATGAGAGTCATGCTAGACCCTGAGTTTGCTACTCAACCCAAGTGGTTACATAACAAGGGTAAACCCGATACCAGCACATTCCAGGAGCAACAAGAAGTACTTTATCACTTATAAATGACTCTAGATAACATTCTGAGTCACATTTTTCTATCATGTTCAGCTTTTATTCTTCATTTTATCTCATATACAAGTACCAGATCCTGAATTTCTCAATGTCTATCAAACATAGAGAGAGATAGAAGTACCAGGGTAGTAATAAGACACAAAGGGCAATTTAGCACGCTGGAAGCTCACACTAAAATGGGCACCTTTTATTCTTCTTCATGAACACTTTTCCTGTTCACTAAATGAGATGTCCCGGCTCTATGCTCCTGGTGAGATATTGAGCTGTAGTAGCTTTAATATACCAGTGGCGTTTATGAGAAGTTCTTAATCTGACAATTGCACTTGAACATCTAACACAGCACTTTTCCACTGCACCCCACCTATATTTATTTTCGTCTTTTCACGTTCATGTCCTCCCTCTTGCCAATCATGACTTTGGGCTGTCCTAATACTGTTACATTATACAGCAGAGACACGGATAAGTTGATAAATACCTACGGTGAGCTAAGAAATTTGTTTTAAGACACCTTCTCATGTTTGTTTGAACTTTTATTCTGCAATTATGAAGTTATCCAGACCCATGAAGGTTGACTCTCCAAGATGCCTACAACATAGACGCTACAAATAGTGGAAAAAGGTATCTAGTATAAATAAGAGAGATGTATCACCTAAAGTAGCCCTTGAAAGATGTAACAAACATTTTACACTACTATATTTCAGCTTTTATTCGTCCAGTAACGATAGTCTTCTTATCCCTGTGCCTGCATGTCTCCAATAACAGAACTAAGATTTTAATTGTGTTATTGCGTAATAGGAACACCAAGAAGTATTATTTACTTCCAATTAGCCATCAAGAGCAACACAAGGCTCTCTTAATTCTCCATTTCAACTTTCTTCGCTAGTTACGTGAGTTATACCTACCATAGCCCAAAGTTTGGTCCTCCAGATCTATGACGGAGAGAAATATAGGGAAAAAGGCTATATCAAAACAGCTAAAATGACTAACTATACAATATCAGCTAGCCTAACATTATGGGCACTTAAATTTACTTCATTTCAGCTTTTCTTCGTTAATTAGTAGACTTCTCCGTACAACTATTTTTATCTTGAATCAATGTCGCCTAAAACGCAGATATTAAAGCAAGAGGGTATACCTGAGACATACTAAAGCTGTGCATTACCAAATATTAGCTGTTGGAAACATTACCTACCTCTCATTCATCTTTGTTTGATCTTATTGTTCTCAATTTGTCGAGTTGAATCAAACCTGTATTATTGAAGTCCTCAGAATAGAGGTAACTAGACGGTATCGTATAGGTGATGTACCCATTAAGTGACCATTCGTACGATGGTAGCCGTATAGATCTTCATAGTCGCTTCTTCTACTTCACTAAAGCTTTTTTACCTCGATTGATCGTGTTATCTTGATGTCAACATTTTGCAAGTTGACGTGACGACAGTATTGTGAGAATAAAAGATACCAGAGACAAGAAAGAGTAGCTAGTTACAGATTATCGGTCATCTTAAACACCATAAGACTTTAATCTCTCTTCATTTCAACTTTTATTCTTCAAAGTATCGAGTTATACCTGTAGTACCCTATTTCTACCTCTCCAATATAAGATAATAGTAATAGAAGTAACTGTGGCTTAAATATGTACCATCTTCAACCGAGAGCCTCCTTCCCCACTATATACATCCACTGATATTCTCCCACTCTTTATTATACCCCGATTCATCTTTTCTTTGCTATTCTTTTGCAGTTCCCTATGGCTTGAGTCCCTTCTCGATCTCAGGTAATTACAGAACGGAGCTGGAGGTAGCAGCTGTATAATGAGAGACAAAACAAAGTGGCTAGTACTATAAAGATAGCAATTAAAGTGTGCGGAGCGTTTTACCATACTTAATTTCATCTTTTCTTCACCAGCAAATCAAGAGATTCCTACACATACATATACTGTGTATGTACAGAACAGTGATAAATAAGGGTGTAAAACATATTAGAGACGAAACTACATTATCACCCATATACATAAGGCAAGAAAGAACGTCCAGAACCCTCTCTATTCATTTTTTTTTTTCTTTTATTGTTTCATTTATTATAACTCATGAATCTATGATGTTCCAGAAGAGCAGTTAAAGAAGCAAAAAGACCTATAGGTTCTATTGAAGTGCTTCGAATAATACGTTGTGACTAGATAGAGTGTTGTGAGTCTCTCAATCTACTTTGTTCAACTTTTTTTCGCTAATTAATCGACTTATCCTACACCGCCATTTCGCTAGAGTAATGGAACTCACGGAATATTGATAAGTACTGCAGTAATCCATGTCAGAGATCCTCCAACAAGTAATATGACCGATCAGTAGCGATTTAGCAGGTCATAAGCCATTCAGACAACCTCTTTTCAACTTTTATCCTTCACATTATGCCTCCTCTAGCATGGCTCACTTTTTGACATAACACAAAAAAGATATTGAGACCGATAAAACATACTTGGAATGAAGGGAAGTTTGCAATAGTTCAGAATTAGCTCTAATGAGTCTGATAGACTGCTATAGACTGCTTATTCCAGCTCATTATTTTGTATTTCTCGTGATATAAGGACTTGCATCGCAGTCCCTTTTATAAAGATTCAAGCTAATATATCAGAGGGATGATTTCACCTCTACGGATATTAAAAGCATTATTAATGTTTGCGGCTCAACTGAAACTGTGTAAGTTCTAACAGAGAGCTTTTCACCTCTTTCACTAACGTTTAATGGCTACATTACAGCTTCTAAATCAGATCCTAGAAGGACCACATCTATAGTCAGCCCATGTCGGCTTCGAAAAGTTACAGGAAGTAATAATGACCAAGATGCCGTGCAATCAAGCTTAGCTTGAAGCTCTGAGTGGCTTTTCTTTTTTTACTTCGTCTTTGTCTAGTTTAAGAGTTCTCATCCGATAGTCTCTTGCCTGTGATGCTTACAGGAAGTGGTACTCATATAAGAAAAGTTATGTGTGGCAACAAGAGGTGATCGGCTGGATACTAGCGGCTATCGAAAACGTTTAAACACTTTTGAACGATGTATTGGTCCCGCTTCTTCCTCAGTAAGGCGAGTTACACTTAATCTAATAATTCCGTTTCTTCCCTAAAAACAACAGCAATACAAAATATCTACTACTAATGTGATCTACAACACAACATTACTCTTACAAATGTGATCCAAATTTTCTCCTTCTTAATTTCAACTTTTATTCAATGTTCAGTCCACTATCATTACACCCAAGTTTATGATCCTCTCCCAACGTTGATGAGATTATTGATAGATTCAATAATAAGGATACTAGATAAGAAAAAGGTAGTCAGAGGTATATATTTAGCCAGAAATAACATCTCAACACTCTTATATTACCTACTTTCAACTTTTTGTCTTCTGTATTTCGAGTTACATTACTGCACTATTCATTCTACTTCCGTGATGCTTCCAGAGAAGAGAGAAATGCAGTAACAATGTCACCAGTAACATATAAAGGTGGTGAATGTATACTGGTAGCAACCAGTAATAAGAATGTCTCATTGGATCGGCTCTTTTCAACTTTTATTCATCGATTAAATGAGTTATCATTATGCCAGAATTTAGTCTCTTATGGCATGCTGAGAGAAAAGAGTAATTAGCATTAGAAAACAACCCAGTAACAACAAGAGGCTCTAAAAATGTGTATAAGTCGTTGTGAATAACTTCACAAGACTCTTTCCCTTATCTATTTTATCTTTTTTTGATAGTTATTCGAGTTATCCCATGTGGGTTCAGCCTTTCCAGCTAACCCTACATGCAGAGAGATATATACCAGCTTTCAAGATAGTAGAGACAACATAAGGGGATTAACTGCATTCAAATAGCCCATAGAGATCTTTCTGACTCTTTTGAGGTGTCAGTTCTTCTTTTCTTGTTTCACTATGCTTCAATCCCTACAGTCTCACCACTAGTCATAGTGAAGGCATAAAATAATGACTAAAATATCTCAGGCGATATTTCGGTCGTATCGACAATTTTGTGGTATCTAGATATCACTCTATGGCTTCATGTCCCACTTCATTTCTGCTTTTGTTCGTTGTTTCATCGGCTTCCTATGTCCCCCATATCTATACAGCTCATGGAAGGAGGTGAATACAGTGGAAATTACTCGTAGGGACACTAAAAGAATTTAAATGTTTTTCGGAGACCTTTATAGAGGTTATAATGCATTTAATCCACCTCATTTCAGCTTTTTGATTCATTAATTCGAGTTATCGTTGGTCCTACAGCTCGTCTGTCAAACTTCACGGGAAGAACAGGGCATTATAGCATCAAATACGAAACTATTGAAGCTAAAAAAGTGATAATTGATGCAGCAGAAGTCAGATGAACATTTACTTACTCTTCTTCTGCTTCATTTCTAATTCTATTGGTTGACTATCAACGTCACCCTTGCACCTCCTCCTCAATATCATAATGGCACTTCACAACAGAAAATATACAGCAGTTTAGATAATAGTAACAACCAAAAAGTAGTCAGCCACGTCCAACTAGCCGTAAAAAACGTTATGAGTTCCTTATCCAACTTACTCACAGCTTTTTTTCGTGAGTATATCGTCTTTTGAAAAGCCCAGATGTCCGTCTCTAAGCTATTTCCCACAGAACAGAATAAATCTTATAGAAACAACAGTAAGAAGCAACTCAAAGTGATAAATAGTCAAATAAAATAGCATATATTAGTCCACATTCACTTTCTCCACTATATTCAGTTTCCATTCGTTTAAAACCCCCTAGACATATGCATCATTTTTTCTTTCTATTGTTCATACAGACAGAAGAAGAATAAATGTGGCAATATAACTACTTGATGACTTCATTGAGATACTAATTATTTTTAACACTTTGCAGTCAATAACATGTGTCTTTTTCTCTACTTCATATCAGCTTTTTCCATGATTTAGATGACTTATCCTTACGCCTGAGTGTACGCCCAGCATGGATTCAACAGGAGGCAGATGGAGACAGAAAAATAACTCTGTGAACCCAAGGAGTGCAAATATGTGTATTTCATACCATTATAAACACTGATTGTTTCTTTTACTTAGTACATTGACTTTTCTTTCGTCTATTTCTGGGGATATACCAAGTCATGATTTTTCACCCTTCAAAGATGCTCCCAGAAGAGAGGAAATAACACAATAAAACATCAAAATCACACCAGAGAGCAGTCAGTGGCATTATAGTATCTATGTAATCATTTTGGGCCCTTTAATTCTTTTCATTTCAACTTTTATTCGTCACCTATCGGTGCATTCTCTCATACGATTTTCTCCATTAGTCAATAGTTTGTACGAAACAGAGTGAAATACGACGAAAAAATCTAAAATTGACCTTCACAAGTTATCCATTAGTGTCTAAGAATTTGGTTCAAATATCCTGACTACTTTCCATTACTCTTTTCAGCTTTTATTCATTGGATAATCCACTGATCCCCACATTCGCGTTTTGTCACATCGGTGAAGTTCACAGAATAGGACGATACACTGTCATAGTACCAAGTTGACGGAAAAAAGTACACTCGGCCCCCTTTTGAATCTCCCAATGCGGAACCAAATTTCAGTGGTTGCCATAGCAACCGCCCAGGGTTAGGGTAGGGTTAGGGTAGGGTTAGGGATTTTTTAAGCTCCTCACGTGATAAAGCTGGCATCATCTGTGCAAGATTAAAGTCGAACGACACATGAACTGTACAGACACAAGTGGTGACACTTAGTGAAATTTTGGCGAAGTGGAGCCAAGGTGGCAAACATCTGACGGTGTCCAGACAGCAAAAAAGTACATACGAATAGCAAAGAAATAAATTCATTACAATATATACATACATAATCATTTATTCAGTATTATTTGAGCGCTATCGCCAGTAACTGTTCATCTGCCCTCGGACATAAGTTCCTCCATTGTCGCTGGGTGTAGAAAGTACTTTGCAGACAAGGGTTAGAGGGATTTGATGCCCTCAAGAAACCCAAGCCGGACATCCCGCCACGTTGGCGGTGATTTTACTCCAGTCTTCATTCATTACAATAAAAAGACAATGACCTACTCTCCGTGGCCCGCGTCTCGTCGCCCCACCTCTAACCGCTCCTCTTCTTCAGCAAACTTCTCCTCGTATCTCAGAAGCTTGTCATGAGCTGAGAAGGAGATCATTTGCGCTTCGCATTCGGCAACATTCTGCAGGGACCAATAGGTGCCCCTCGGGACAGCAAAATGTCTCCTGCTCGCCAAGAATCACGTAAAAGTTATGAGCATGATGTCTCGAAATTCTCTCGGGTTTATGGCCTCCCGCGCTCAGGTGATACCTGCCCGATTAAGTGAAGTCCTTTTTATTGCCAAAAAACGACGTCACAGGCCCCCCCTCTACCGAAACTTCTAAGAACTCACCCCCCTTAGCTGAGTAAGCGACTGGATTCGTGATCACTGCGGGTTCCCCTCCACACGCTCATAGTGAATTATCTCCATTTCGAGTGAATTAGACAGTCGACAATAAGGATTGGGCTTGCTAGGTCATCCTCAAGCTCCTCGTCATACGGAGGCAGCCCGCATTCTCGAGGAGTACGCGGAGGGCTAGAGGGAAGCTCGGGAGTTCACGACCTCCCTAGGCGAGTTGGTGTGTTTGGTTGCTGATAGGTTTGTACTGCACACATTTCAAGTGTGATGGTAGTCAACTCACGAAAGCAGTCGTAGGGCACAGCAATCTTGTCTCGCTCTCTCAAGAGAAATTTGAACAGGACAGTTTCTAGGTGAGGGTATCGAGAGCGTGTGGTCCTAACCCGATCGTAGGAGCCGTGCGTGAGTAGTTTCTCATGAACTCCCTGTGATCGCTGAGAGCCTTGACAATGTAGCGCCTATCTCTCGAGTCCCTTTCTGTCGCGGAGATGGAAATGGGCTTCGGTGGTACACATCGAAACGTTCTGGCCAACCTCACCACATCTCAACACATCTCCGATCCTGTCCATGTTGTTAGGCAGCATATCATAGAACATTTGCAGCCACATCTTGTCGTTTCGAGTAGACCAGTAGCGAGGATCCCGCAGAGGCGAGAGTTGCTCCTCAGCCCCAGGCAGCCTCAATTTGGCCGCGGGCAAAAATGTTGGGCTGCTAGTCTGAGTGATTCATCGATAGGCGCAATAGGGCGGCCGCTATAGTCGTCGACGATGTCCTCCACCCTCTCGTCGGAACCACCGTCACCGCCAGAGCCCTCCCCTGTCCTGTCCTCCTGTCGTCGTCCTGTGGTCCATCCTCCTTCCCATAGTCCCCGTCAGAAGTATCTCCGAAGTAGTAGCCTTGCCCTTCATCCAACCCCACATTCTTACCCGATTTCTCTAGTGCGCCTTGCTGCCTGCTCAGTCAGTTTCATTTTCGTGATAGTTGTTGAGCTACCTGGTACGGAGTATCGTAGTAGGGAAGCTTTTCCATTCGTCCCCTCACTGATGACGCCACCCTGTTTCTACAGTGTTGTGTATACAGTGACCTCATATGCAGTCCAATTCGGCTTCATCAAAACAAATTAGACTTTATCAAGTTTGGGCTCGGTCGCCCGCATCACGTGATGCCCAATCTCCCGATTCGGGATGGGAGGGCTGAGTGTACTTTTCTTCGGCACGACTGTACGAGTATGAGACATCAAGAAGTAATATAACGTGACCTGTCAGCAGCTAATAGCATTGTGGGCATTTCATTTTACTTCACACTCGCTTTTTTTCTTCATTATATCGAGTTATATTTGTCGGTGATCTTGTCTCCCGATTGATGGGCAGGGTAAAAACGCTTTATCAGAGACAAAAAGATGAAATGTAAAAGTGGGTGTGTCTTATGAAGCTATTAGTAGCTATTGTGACATATCTGGGCACTTTTTGCTTTTACTGAAATGTTTTAATACTCTGTTTACTGTCTGTTCTTTCTGCACTTCATGCAGGCCCAGGCACAATTCGATATATTGACAAAAAGAAGTACAATGGAAGAATGGAAAGTTGATCTTGGCCTTGAAGTAGACTATAGTGTGTGACCAACCACTTCTTCTATACTTGTAGCTGGGTATTTTACGAAGCTTCATTCACTTTATCCTGTATGTAAGCATCATACGATTACTGGAACAGTGTATCTTGACAAATTCAAGAATAAAAGTTGAAAATAAGAGAAATAAGAGGCTCAAGACACTCTCTATTGCTATTAGTAACATATTGTTAACTTACTGCTGTCGCTAATACATGATACTACTGAATTTCTCTCTGTTCGGTGACCACCTCATGACCTACGCAGAACTTGGGCGTAGAGACAAATGGATTATTTGTGGAAGAAACCACATCGTGAGTACAAATAGTAGATGGTCATGCTACTTCAGGCTCACTATACGTATTTTGCCACTTAGTTTTGTTTTTGGTATTCATTATCACTGCATTTCCCATTTCTGTCTACATCTTAGTCTGAGACTAAACATAGAAGCAGGGATAACGCGATATATTGATGAATAAAAGATGAAATTAAGTACGATAAGAAGCTTTTAGAGTCTTTAATGGTCAATTGTTAATGTTAGTCTACTTTATATTTCTTGCAAACACTTATATCACGCTCCTACCTCTTCTGTACACAACATCGATTAATGGAAGGACAACTGGCGAATGACGAAGTAGATTGTAAACCAATAAAAGTTGAAACTAAGAATAAGAAAAAACCCACGACGTTTAAATTGCTAATAATAAAACTTCTGGTCAACTCTTGTGGCATTTTGAATGTATTACTGCTTCCTAAACCTCTTCGTTGTGAACACCATATATTGAGAGAGGAACCATGGAGTTTTATTGCTCGACAAATATAGTAAAAAGTTGAATTAAAATACTGAAAGAAGCTTCAAATACTCTTAAAAGCAATTAGAAGATCTACGAGTACTTCTTGAGGTTACTGATGTATTAATTTATAGTATTTTTCTTTGTTCTGTAAGCAAGGTTGAGAGGCATATGTAGAAGTACGGATAACTCGGATAGTTGACGGAGATAAGTTAAAATGGAGTATAGTAAAAAGCTGGGGACGTTTTTAGTAGGTCTTAGTATGTGTTGGACTACTTTTCTTTGCAGTCAGTACGTCAATCTGTTATTTTCTCCTTCATGCAAAAGACAGGTTTTGTGACCCAGATAACTTGACAAACTCGAAGAGAAAACCTGAAAAGGAGCTCAGTAAGTCAACGATAAACACTTATAGGGGTCACTGGCTAGTATCTAACTACTCATTAGTGTCCACGGTACATGTCTCATCGTTTTCAATGCTTCATGGATGAGACACCAAAATTAGGATTGGTATGTCTTGGAAAACTAAAGGACAAAAGCTGAATAGAAGAAAAAGAGTAATCCATAGATATTCTTTACAGCTACTGCTAAATATTAAGCACCTCTTTTTGTCTCTTTATGTATTGATACCTTGTATATCCTTCTTCTGCTAGACACAATTCCTGAGTTGAAGAAATTTGTGACAAGATAAGTTGATTAATTAGCATTAGGAGGAGAAAATGTCAGCCAGGAGATTAATACGCTTTAAATTAACTGACGATGTACTTGTGGCTACAGTGAAATGAAGTTACTGCCGTATTCAGTTGTATACCGTAGCTTATCTTGTCTCTCTTAAGTAAGCAATACTGCTCTACTACAATCTCATAAGCACTGCCCTTCAACGATAAGAGCCTTAGAATATGTGGTTAGAAATTCACCTGACCAGATTCACTACCCCCATATTATTAACACCTTACTATGCGCTTCTTCATATTCCACTAGCGCGATAGTCCCTGGAATAGCGGGAAATGTGCAGATCACATGCAGGTACAATCGTATACTACGGTAGTATCTGGTTAGTGTGTTATAATAAGAGAGGTTTTGTTCTTGTTGGAATAGGATCTATAGTTCTCCTTAGACTCGTCTAGGAGTCTTGGTGTGATCTCTTTTAGCCACCTTGACTTCCTTCACCAAGTGGTACTTTCGAAGAGCTAGAATGCATATATTTGAGAAGAATAAGTTGAAATAAGATGAGGTAATACTATCAGTGAGATCCTCTGGTCAAGAATATTTGTATAGTCATTCTTTTACCTTTTATTAGAACTTTTCTGAATGAATAGCAACCTCTCTAACCAGGCCCATAAACTGGCTTTGTTGGTGTAGAACATATACAGTAAAAAATTTAGACTAAAAATATAACTGGGAGAGACATAAACAGTATCAAAATGTTTATTGAGTGTTTCTAGTTCAATGACAAAGTTCTTTTCATCATGTGATCTCTTTTGGCTCACTCATATTGCACTTCTTCTAACGCCATGTTCTCACTGCTCAGAGTCAGAGAAGAGAACATCACAACTCCATATTAAAAGGCGTAAGTGTGAAGATTGAAGGTATCTGTGACTTTTCCTAGACCAGGAGACTCTACTGACAGTGTTATTGTCTTTCAGTTCAAGTTTTCTCAGTCCATATGATCAGCTTCTCTTGGTATCAATAACCTGAACTATCTAGGCGAGAAGAAAGACCCATATTCAAAGAATTTAAACTAATGAGGAGGTGTAGCTGATGCTTTTAGAGTCATCTAAGCCACTTGAGTACTTTAGAGAAGCTCTTATGTCTCCATGCATCTTTTGGCCCACATTTATTCAACTTTTTTCATCGTGCATTTACTAACTGTTCAAGGTCAAAAGATAGGTTTCAGTAAAACTTGGGAATATAACACTTGAGTGAAGAGAGTATTGCGAAATAAGGATTTTCAAAGCTATTAAAAGCAGCCCGTAAGCTTCTTATCTTCCATTATAACTTTTTTGTATCTTATATCGGTGTTTTACTGAACCATGGTATGGAAGATAGACATGAATAATTCATAGAGATAAAGCTGACTGGTGGAAGCTTGCAAGCACTATATATATTCGATCAATACCAGAAATCTAATGATCTAATTAGTAATCTTCTACGGTCGCGTTTAGCGTACCGGTACCGGTATAATTAAACCCCTTACACACCCACCAAACTTCCCTCGAGAGTCGGACAGCTTGACTTGATGTAATTCCGGGAAAAAAGTTGGTAAACATAGGATTTTTTTTTATCAGAACACTTAGCTGGCTGGATATACGGCAATGGCTCACTTATTGCCTCTTTCTTGTGACTATTTACCTCAATGGTACCTTTTCCGTTCTTGTCCCTAACTGACTTTTTTAGTGAGGAAATAAAGCTGATTAATGGGATGTTAGTGGTACCAAAAGGATTTCCTGGGTGTATTGAGTCTAATAATGAAGGTATTGTTTCTTTTTAGTGTTTTTCAGCTAACTTATACCTCTCTTCCTGCACCCTCCATAGACTGATCGATCAGAGACAGAAGTAGAATAGAAATACTTCGAGGGAATAAGTTTAGATAAGAAGACATGATGTCATGGGAAACATCCATTAAGCCAGGAGATTCTATTAACATTATCAGTATCTCTCGCAGGTTCTTTTTACCTCAAAAATACTCTTATCCCGATATTACGTTAGTCGCGAAGAGTGAGACGATTCGGTGAGATTGAGGAAATATCAAGATAGAAACTTGCAAGAGAAGTTACAAGTAATATTGTATGGCTCCCCCATGTTAGATAAAGCTTGAAAGCTGTCTCTTCATCTTCCATCTCTGAAATTTCTACCCTAAAGTTCTTTTACATTCATGTCTATAGATTTGATGTCTAGAAGATGGTGAATGAATACTAAAGAGAATGTACTGATTGAAGAGAAATTGATAGCATAGATATTGCCTGAGAGTGAAAAGATTACAAAGGTGTATTTATAAGTTCTCCATGATTTCTTAACCCCTTTTGTAAACCACTTCTTTGATACGCGATGTATGAGATATAAAGAGAAAAAGCAGGGTGGAGGAACAACTCGAATACCCGACAGATAAAAGATGAAATTAAGTCGTTTGAAAAGCTCATGATGTTTTTGATGGCTATTGATAGGCAATTATCAACCTCCTGATGTCTCTGACTTGTTATAATTACTGTTTTTCTTCCTGCTACGTGAGCCAAAGATACAGTAGGACAACCCAACCAGTACAAGTACCGGTACCGGTAATGTAAATAGATGTGTAAACGAAAAAACATGAAATTATCAAGTGAGACGAGGTTAAAGACATCCAAACAGTCTAAATTCTGTTTTTAACCACTTTCCGTTGCGTCCGGGTAGATAATACCACTGTTCTGTAAGAATAGAAAAGACACCACATACAAGGACTTGGGATAATTCGATCAATTAAGGTCGATATGTCTAGAAAAGCACGGTAAAAGTCTCAGAATCTTTTTCTGATCATCTCTGTGTAGTAGACGAGCTCTCATTGTAATTAATACTTTTTTTTTACTGTATACCTCTCTGCTCTACATGGTCATTGCGAGAGGTGTAACTATGACGTTGATAGTCTACCAATAAAAGTTGAAATGAAGGAGAAAAAAAAGCTCAGAAGATTTGTATGACATTAATTGTGCAAACTATCACACATTGTTTCAGTTGGTACGTGTGACTGTTCGATTACCTCTGTTCTGCCAGTACTTGTAGCGATGGAAGACGATCTTCAGGACTTAGGTTAATGACGAAGAAAAGCTGAAATAGAGTAGTTTGAGAAGCGCAAAACATTCTTCTGAGACTACTGGTGGGCATCAAATTACCCCTAAGTGTCTCTATATGTTTATTTCCTGTTTTATAACCTTCGTAGATGAAGAGGCGTAAGGTAGATGTAAGGATATGTCATTGAGATGACCTAAAAAAGCTGAATTATGATAGGAGAAGCTAGCATGTGTCTTTTCTCTAGTCCGGAGTTCTGTAATAATAGCTCTCTGCTACCACCAGAGCTATCTTCTAGCTGCCGGTCCGTACCTTGATTATTGCAAGTGGGAGATAGCTTGGGGGATATCGTGTAGTGGAGTTAGAAAAGCTGAAAGGAAGAGAAAAGAGACTCATATAATGTTATATAGGCTACTATGATTCCATTTTGCTTCTCTTTGAAGTCGCTGGTGTCTTATTACTGCTCTTTCTCTCTGTTCGTAAGAGGGCGAACTCAGGACCTGGGATAACTTGTAGTAAAGTTGAAGAAAAAAGTTGGAACGAAGTGAGGTATTCGTATCAAGACATTTTTTCCAGATACTAGAGGATATCTGAGAGCTCTTTGCCTTCACTGAGACATTCCATCCCTCCTTTACTCTCTTTTTGTTCTGCACGTAGTGGTTGTGCAAGGATAACTCGAGTAATCAAAGAGAAATACAAGTAATAGAAATTGAAAAGACTCCATAGTATGCTTGCTTGTTACTACTAGACATTCAGCAACTTTTTGTAGTTACTTATAGCTTTTACCACTGTATTTCTCTCTGTTCTGTAAACATCTGAAATGGTCTGAAATGGTATGACACACAATAACTCAGAGAAATGAAGATGGAAAGTTGAAAAGAGGCAACCTAAGAGTTGAATGACGTTATACCTAGTTGGAAGTGTATCACTGACTGCTTCTCATTTTGCTAGTCGCAATTATTACTGCATATTTCTATGTTTTATCAACATCATTGGGGGAACCAAAACCATGTGTAATGCTAAGTTGGTAAATTGAAGAAAGAAACTTGAATTAAGGAGAAAAGAAACACTCTTAATAGTCTAATCACAGACATGGTACAGCCTGCCACTTTGTCTGGTTGTAATTCGCATTACTGCTACATCTAGTTCTTCTGTAAGCATAGAAGATGGACAGACAGTTGTTCATTGACAACCACAAGTCGTTATGTTGAGATAAAAAAGTTGAAAAATAGTGAAATGAGAGGCTCACAGCGTTTGTTATAACTAATAGTAAATCTTTAGGCAGTTGAATATGTCTCTCTTGCTATTGCAGTACCAGCACTGGTACTTAAGAAATCTTGAGTGGGATAACCTGATGGAATGAAGAAGAAAAGCTGTACAAGAATGTATAAATTGGCTGACAGTAGATATAATGCCTACTAGTACGTATTTATCAACTTATTTTGTCTCTTTTATGTGTTTCATCAGCATTCCTCTTTGTTTGTGAGCATCATGGGGAAGACCAATCAAAAGACTAGTATATTTCGAGAAGTGGTAGAATAGAATATGAAATGAAGTAATATATATGCTCCTAAACGCTCTAAAAGCTAACAGAAAGTGAGCTGACCTCCCATTTCTCTCTCTAGGACGTATGTTTGTCATTTTCTTTCATTTCTCTTCGCAGTGTAATTTGAGATGAAATTTGGAAGGAGGATATAACGATATAATGACACAAAAAAGCTGAATGGAAGTAAGACAATACTTTCCTAGTGTCTATTTGGACTAGATCATACAAATTAAAACTTCTCATTGTCACCAAAGGTATTTTAAAGTCTTAATATCCATAAATTGGCGTCTTGAGGTGGGGTCGAACAAGATCTTTGATAACCCAATTTAACGAAACAAAAAAGTACTTAAGAAGTAAAAGAAGAAGTACAGAACGTATATTGGATCTATACTGTGCTGTTCATTTCCCTATTTTGTCCCAGGTCTACTTTTATTGCTATATTTCTCTCTTTTATGTGAGTGATGAAATATAGATGGCCAGCCGTAGGGTATATCGAAAAAGTAGAGGTAATAAATTGAAACTGAGTAGTAGAAGAGTCTCAGTCTCTTAAACTAGCTAATATGGTGCCGCTGACTACCTTTATTGCTGGTAACGCTTCAATTTCTCTGTTTTATGGACATTACAAATGAACAGCAGAAATGATGGTCTGGATACTTAAGAAGGTGGGTGCAATAAGTTGAAATGAACAAAGGTAAGATGCTAGAAGTGTTCCTGACGGCTACAAGTAGATACTTGAAGCCTTCTAAAAAACTCTGGATTCAATGCTGCATAAAATCTCATAGTCTGGGCGTCCCAATATGAACAGCGAAAGTCAGGTGTAAGGATAAATGGTAATATTGACGAAAAAAAAGCTGAACAGAAGTCAATAAACAAGCTCACGGTGTTAAGCCTGCCATCATTGTATCGTATTCAGCGTTTGGTTACTGTGGGTACCTTTTTCCGCTTCATTTACTGTTCTTCTGAAGGGACCATTGATGGAAGGCAAATGTGAAGGCTGACATACCTCTATAAAGAAGGAAAAAAGATGGGGAGTACCAATATAAGAACATTGTGTCATTATTGGGTACTATCTGAAAGTATTCAAGAAGTCCTTGTTGTCACAGTAGTCAATTGCATTGCGTTATCCTCTTCATCACAAAGGGGCAGGTAAGTGCACAGGAGTTAGCTTACAAAAGCTGGAAAGAAGTTGAAATTAACAGCTATGAAGCCTAGGTTTGTTTTTTCATAGATCATTGTATATGTATGATTATCTTTTGGGTATCTCCGGTATATATTACTGTGTATCTTCACTATTGTGTGAGTATCATTTGGGAGACAAAACTCACGGCCTGGAGTGACTTAAATGATCGAAGGATGTCAAGCAGAAACTAAGAGTTGGAAGCTGTTAGGAGAGCTCGTCAAGAATTTCGGTAAATAAATAATAACTCCGTGTCCTTATAAGTCACTTCTAATTAGAGCGTTCGTATAATACATTGGCTTCATATGTCCAGTCCCTTAAACTGCTTATAGACATTCTGAAAAGGGACGTGAAAATACTATAGTGTCTGTAGAGTGTACATGTTCGGTCTACAGGTAGCTTACAAATGAAGTGCCTTCGGTGGCCTTTCAGGGTCTTACTTCACAGTAGCAACACTTGCGAAACCTCCATCAACTCCTCTACTGGTACACCCCCTAGTATCTTGAGTACTTGTACCTCCCTATTTCTTTGTTCATATTATGTGGTAGATACTGCCCATATCACGACTGTACTTTCCTTCCCAGGACTTGAGCGGAACGGATCAGTTGTTAGTTGCAAGTACAAGAGCTATAGGACAGGAGGTTGGCCCATATGAAGAAGTTGTCAAGTACTTTTAATCTATAGACTTGGTAATTGAGTATAGTCATGACCGTCTCTCCATGGCCATACACTTGATGAAATGATACAGGATTGCTCCACTCGTCAAAGAAGAAAATCGGAGGGGAATAATGGCAAAAGACTATTGTAAGGCTGCTAGTACGTATCAGGGTATTCTCTGGAAGTATTGACTGTCTACCTGTAATTTTGTATGTTTACTGGAATCTTCATCCCTTGGAAGAGCACGGAGTGCATTCAGATAAGAGCAGATATGGGAGAAGAGACGCAAGAGGTTGTAGAGCTACGAAACGTGAGTTTTGACTCTGTTATCCCATATCTTATCATATCATTGTTTTGTTACTTCATTTGACCAGGGAGATGATAATGCATCACTCTCTACAATTCTGAAGAGGTTGAAGGAGCAAACGTCTGTACAACAGCAATAACTTCAATACAAACAGGAGTTCATTTTGACCGTCTGGGGACTATTGGCGTAAAAGTCCTTGGGAATGATTAACATGTAAGTATGTACTTTGATCCTAGTATCACCACGAGCATCCCTACGGGTACTCTACACCTCCTAGTACTTCTGATACTACAGCATTGTAGAGTCTGTACACTCTTGACTCCCAGAGTACAGCATTAGCCCGTACTTCTGACACTCCACTCACTCCTGCTTCTGGCTATGCACAATCTCAATTTCATTTACTGTTATATCCTCCCTTCTTCTTCCTCTCTTCCCACCTCTAGCTCACGTGATCGAAAAGCATGGAGACACTTTCTCCGTTATGAATTCGTCGGATGGCTTCAGCGAACACTCTGGAAATATCAATCACGTCCAGCTTTTCGCCCAGCTCAACGGCATGTTCATCCTGAGGAGTGGAATTCGTGGTCACAATCTTATCAATCTCGCTCTTCTTGATCTTCTCAACTGCATCTCCAGAAAAGACGCCGTGGGTAATCAAAGCGTACACCTTAACTGCGCCCTGGTCCTTGAGCAGTTTAGCCGCGCGGGTAATTGTGTTTGACGTGTCCAAAAGATCGTCAATCAAAATCGCAACTCTACCACTTACATCTCCCACCAACATGGTGGTGGCATTGTGTTTGCCGGCGATATGGTCGCCGGAAATTTTCGTGGGCCGTCGCTCCTTGTGGATGAGCGCAAAGTCCATACACAGACCGTCGGCGATGGCCGTGGCTCGTTTGGCTCCTCCGGCGTCGGGGGACACAATTACAGCGTCTTGGTAATGGGGGATTTGGGTCGAGATGTAATGCTGCAGCAGGGGCTTACCATAAAGGTTATCCACGGGGATATCGAAAAAGCCCTGGAACTGGGGATCGTGCAAGTCCATGGTGATAATGTGATCAGCGCCGGCACAGGTCAACAGCGACGCAATCAGGGTACCGCTCTGGGCCACCCACTGCTTGTACCCGGTGTTGTAATCCTTGAAAAAGCCGCTCTGCCGGGGTTTCGAACCCACGCCCTCGGCGCTCTCCTCCTTCTCCTTGGGCACCACCGCCTTTGTGTAAGGAACATCGGGCTGGCGAGAGTAAGGAAACAGAGGCATGACGGCAGTCACCTTCTTTGCCGAGGCCGTCTTACAGGCCGAAATCATGATCAGCAACTCGATGAAATTGTCGTTCACGTGACCACACCCGCTCTGCACCACATACACGTCCTTCTCTCGAACCGAGTCTCTGATGGTGACGGACGTTTCGCCGTTTTTGAACTTGGCCAGGTCCACGTTCGACGGTTCGATTGCCAGGTTGGCACAAATTCGCTCCACCAGTTTCGGGTGCGACGAGCCCGAAAAAATGGTCGCGGATCGCATGTTGGACGAAATCGTGGCTGAGAAACAAATATACCGCGGTATATTTGTAGCAAGAAAAGGTGACGGCAAAAGTGTCGAGGTACTGTAAGATATTTTTCCAAACCTTTTATGCCAGAAAGCTAAAAAAGAATAAGGTTCATGCATGATTGTGGAGAAAAAATGGGGACAGACAAATGGAAAGAAAAAAAAATTAAAAATGAAGGAAAATGAATAAACCAAGGACATGAGCTGTTTTGAGATGTTTTCATTGGGTACGATTTTTCGGTTGTTTTTTGGTTTTTTTTATTCCCGATTTCTTCGTTTTACATTTAACTCGACCTTCCAAAAAATGAAAATGTAAAACTTGAAATATTGAAAATTCGAGTTTTAATAATAGCACCCTGGGAGGGTCAAAAGCAGCTCCATTGACTTCAATTCATCAATAGCACTCTATTAATACCTCTTTCGTTCACTTTCCGTCGATTTCTGATTTTTTCTGAATTTCCTTGATTTTCCAATATTAAACATTTTTAATCTTTTTAAATCGAATATAATAAATAAAAATCCATAAACTCGTAAATACCTCACACATCACCTATACACCCAATATAACCACTTTTCTTGCTTTCAAATGCCCTTACAAAGCAGCTATCCTCTCCTATCTCTCATCGCACTAAAACCAACCATTTTCCACGTGTTGGCAGCCAAAGTCATAATTGACACATTAAAGATAAGACTCTTGGCGTCAGGTGAGGGCCGACCGGTATTTTATTGAGTGGTATTACTCAGCGGAATCAGGCGGCTTACTCAGCACTTACATAAGTTACATATGTCGACTTTGCAGAAGTTGTGATTAGTAATCGAGGAAGGAGAACCAGACAAAGCACAGAAAGAACCCACACAAACCCACAACCCGAACCCATACCTACCCTAACTGCGTCTCACCAGTAAGGTCGATAATAAACGACCCTGGCCCATATTTTCTGTGGATATTTTCATATTTCGCCCCGGCGCCCGGAACATCGGAGTCTCGGGGTTAGGGTAGACGAAAAGGCCCGAAACGGGAAGTGGAGCCGGATCAAGTCGGAACTTTAAGGATGGGAATCGGGTGAGGATGTGAGCTCAGGTTAGGGAGTGGGTTGGGGTAGGTAGGGTAGGGAAAAGGGCATGGTGGAGGTAAGGGTTGGAGGTAAGGGTATGGATTAGGTGACATGTATTTGGTGCTACTTTTCTCGGAATCGAACTGAAGAGTTGAACGAGGAAGAATTGATGAGCCGCACGAGGGAGACTAGGACAGGGTAAGTATATGCTAAGTAAAGAAGGAAGTGTATGGGAGATTGTTTGAAAGTGTTAATGGGTAGTTTTTGAAGTGATTTTTTGTCAAATGTGGGTAATGAGGGTGCAGGTATCACGTGACATACAATTTATATTTTGTTGTTTCTCAGTAAAATGAGTTAAAGAGTACTCCTTGCACCATCCCTTAAGTAATGTCCTAAGTAAAGAAGCAAGGAAGATGTAACGCTCTGATATAGAAAACATGTGGGGAGTTATAGAGAAATCAATGTGACTATTTTACACGTGTATTGATATGTATTAGGAGGTGTTTATGTCATGTGACTTGTAAGCCGTATCACGTGACTCTGAAGAGAAGATAAGTCTCTTCATAGTGCTCCGTCTAGGGCAACCTAGAGTAGTTCACGTCTTTTGTAGACACTCCCACAAACTTCATGGTCACGTGATTTAATAGAATCACGTGAGGCCCCTTTCAAGCCGATTGAGTATAGTTTGAGGGTTCTTAAGTCTCTTAATATCCTCTAGACACTTACCTCAAGATGAACAGTGTACAAGTACCTGGTAGTATACCAAGATGTTGCATATACAAGATATACTCATTGGTGGTATCTAGTCTTTATGGGTTGGCTCTTTAGACTATACTTTGTGGGACTCTAATGTTTGTCGTGGCTCTACAGAACAGGATTTGTTACCAGACGCCTTGTAGGACATCTTCTTCAATAGAGTATATACTCACATCCTAGAGACTCCAAATTTCTATTAAATCAGGTATTAAGCTATATAACAATTTCTATAGCATAGTTGTACCCTCCAGATCTCCACCATCCTTCATAGCTCAGTACCGGTACTCTTCTTCTTTGATATACCTGTAAGAGTGTTACAATGGACAGCGAAACTGAGATATAAGTCATGAGAAAGGATATAGTACCCCTAACAGTCTCACTCTAAGCTCTAGTTAGCCAGAATTTGGTTTTATTGGTACCTGTATCTCATCGTCCACCTGAAGACCTTTACTTGTATTCCTTCTACACTATGAGATGTTCCTCAGAGTCCATTATAGTGCACTATCTAAAGGTGCTGGAGAACTTGAAAGTTGATCAAAACAACACCTTCACCCTTACAATTCACAATTTCAACTTCTACCCTTTTTTTCACTCTTCCTACGTCCATATTTACGTCTATACCAGTTGGTCATCTCCGAATACTTCTAAGAGACCTACAGACTCATTCGAACAGTTATCAAAAGAGTAAATGAAGCTCTGACTTTCCTCAGTTCACATTTTCAACATTTCCAAGTCCTTGGTCACGTGACTAGCCTATTACCCTTCTAATACTTATCTAAGATGACTCATCTTACAACTTAACAAGGACGACTCCAGGGCGACCTTTATGGGGATAATAAAGACAAAAAACGCTTGTGATACTTTCTAATGCTCTGATTGTTTCACTGGAGCTTTTCTATAGTCACATGACTCACTATACCCCTTTTCTCTTCTCTCTTAGTGGGTGTCTCATAATAACATAACGGCTAACTCCCTTAATATGCACTCTAGAGCTTTGTAGACTGCACCATTCAATTCCCCTCACTTTTCTCACTCTAATGGTACTATTAAAATTCTCATGTTACCACTTCTCACCACTCAACTAAGCAAGTCCAACACCGTACCCTACATACCATACCTCCATATACTTGCAACAGGTGTGAAATATGTACAAGGACTTGAGCATCAGTATAAAGAGAAGACTCTAAATGCAATTGTCGGTTTTTTTCACTCACGTGACATACAAACATGTACTTTTACAGCCATCTTATATCAGCAGGTCTCATACTCCCCTTCTTAACTCCCCCAATAATGGTCCTAGAGCTATGTAAACTACACATTTGTACTCCTCCAGACTCCACGACTCTAATGGTACTACTCTTTTCTACATAGCACCACTTTCAACCCTCAATAACACTTTTTCTAATTCATACCCAAATCTCAAGACAACATAACAGCTCATCTACCAAATATAACCACTCAGAGACTTGAAAGTCAGTAAATACGGTCATTATTCCGCTTACATCTCACTTTTCAATCACGTGACTACCCCACAACACATTCTACACTCTTACATCCAAAGTATACCACTCACATATACCCACCTAACTCCCCCAATACTTATCCAATTTCAAATCTGAAAGCTCCAGGCAGTTCCCCACACTCTCAGTATCACAATGGTACCACTCTCACCCTCACTACCCCCTCACTACCCCCATTCCTCCACTTCATCGCCAATATTCCTCCAATTACAAATCCAAGACCACCACAATGTTCCCCTCATCTTGCTGATTCCAATGAGACCACTTTCACTTGGAAAATTCCACTTTTCCACCCTCAAAACTTCTTCCCCAAATTCTTCCCTATTCCTATCTATACTCTTGTAAATTACCTCACCCAACTGGACATTTCAAACAGAACCAATTGGGCAAATATCGTCCGGAAAAGTCACGTGACCCAATTATCACGTGTCTATTTCCCCTTCTAACAAAAAAATCCCGTTTGTTCCACCCCCAACCCACTCTACCTCTCCTAACTCCCGTAATACTCATCCTACAGCCAAATAAACTACATCAATCGAGTCCCCTCGTTCCGGCGAATCGAACCATACCACTCCCAAACGAATTGAAGCACTATTCGGTGCTCTATTCCCCATCCCAACTCCTTTAAGAAGATAGGAGACAGGGGTAATTGTGGGGTGCATGACGCGACAAAAATGGAAAAGAAAATATGCAAAATGCTTGTAAAAATAGGACGGTTCATGTCACGTGACCAGATTAATTTATTCGAATTTCCCTGATTATTAGTAATCACTTTCTTTGCTTGTTTACACCCGCTTTTAAAGTTCGCAGGGGGCGGTTCATTGGCCCAGTCTAACTATAGTTTACATTCCTGGCCAACAACTCTTTTTTTTAGTGGTCCCCTTGGTTTCTCTGTTGACCTTGTACTTACACCAGAGTAACGAGACGTTCTTTTGAAAGCGGTGGAATTCACGACAGAACGCGTTAGCCAGAGTCGCGTGAGAAGCAACAGCATCAACAACAAGGACACTAAAAAAACACTCGATTCGACTCTTTTCCGTCGTCTATTCTCTTTGTGTCACTTACATTACATTACCACTGTCACATTACACAAACACTTACTCGCACAAACACAACATGGTCAAAAGAAAGAACAACCTCATCATTGACCTGGAAGACTCGCAGCTGGGCCACCTCAAGGGCAAGCGGGACCAGGTGATTGCGGCCACCAAGACGCTGGAACTCGCGGCCCAAAACGCGTCGTGGGCCATCCGGGACTTCCACGCCGAGTTTGCCCAAATCATCGGCAAGCTGCAGAATCTCAGCGACGAGCAGATTGAGGCGCTCAAGGAGCTGAGTCTGGACGCTCTGCCCGAAAAGGGCGCGTTTCTGGGCTCGGGCTCGTCGCTGTTTGGCGGCCGAGTCGTCGAGGAGGAACTCACCCCCACGGGACGAAAGAAGCGAAAGCGAGAAGTCGACCCTCTGATGCCCAAGAAGCCCATGACCGTGTTTCTGGCGTTCTCCACCCAGCAGCGGGCCGTTATCCGTGCTGAACGAGAGAAACAGGGCCTGCCTCCGCTCATCAACGTGGATATGGCCAATGAGGTGGCCCGTCTATGGGGTCTGCTCCCCGAAGAGGCCAAGGAGCCCTTTAAGATCCAGTACCAGGAGAAGTTGGCCGACTACCACCACCGAAAGGAGCAGTACATTGCCTCCAAGAACCCCACTGCCGCTGCTGAGCTCGTAGCTGCCGCCGCTGTCGCCGAGGCTGCCGAGGAGGAGTTTGCCGATGCGGTCGAGGAGGTGGAAGAGGAGGTCAAGGAGAAGAAGGCAAAGAAGGAGAAGAAGGTCAAGAAGGAGAAGAAGGAGAAGAAGGAGAAGAAGAAGGACTAAACAGCGAGCGGACTCAAATAGCGAGCGGAGCGAAGCTGTTTGAACATTTTGTATCGCGAGGTACCACCTCCCCTTCCACTAGGCCTCAAAGGATGGCTCGTTAACGGTTGTATTTTTATGTAATAAATGTATTATTGAGTGTGCACGGTACGAAGTACCGTTGGAGGGGAGGAGGGGGGAGGCACGGTGGTGGCCCTGGTGGTGGCCCTGGTGGTGGCCCTGGTGGTGGCCCTGGTGGTGGCCCTGGTGGTTTGCGTATCGCACTCGCACCTATCGGTGCTTGGACGCGTCGCAGCCAAGATGCTCGAGGTGCATGATATCAGCGAGGTACACCAAGTGCGATATTGGTATCATCGATGGCACGTACTCGTCGTGTGATACCTGCGATTCCAAGTTCTTCGTTGATTGACATGTTCCTAAACCTATATCTTGTATCTCAAACAACGATGCTCACATCAGGGAACAATAAGATGGATGGAGGGAGATACTGTACATACTTGTTCCATAAACTGTATTGGTCCATTAATGCAACAAATGGTGAGTTGAAGAGGCATGAGAAGCCAGTGATTTTTTTGCACTCTTCCTGATAGTTCCTGAGGTGTTGTTGTACTGTATTTACCTCAGTTAGAATGTGGAGTGCGTAGTAACATAACAGAGACAACTGAAGAGGTAAATGGCACAATTGAGGTCTGAGAACAAGTCCGATACTAGGTAGCGTCTAGGGTCTTTTATTCACTACTCATGAGCTTTTCTTGCTTCTATTAGTGAGTTCTCAATGTTCTCACATCACTCTTATAGATCGGCCACGGTCAATAGTTATACTGTCTTGGTGTACCACCTAATCTCTGAACTATTGAGTAGAATGAAGAAGATGAAGGGAAACAGAATCAGGCTATCCATCAATCAGACCAAAATCCAGCGGTTCTTCCTACAGATTATTCCGAGATATTCGAGATAATCGGGTTCAACTCTGGGTGTAAGTCGTGGCAGTACGAGTAGCATCATGGGCCTTTTACTTCATTTCTGCTTTTCTTGCTTCAATAGTTAGGCCCTCAATGGATGTTCTCATATCCCTCTTATAAATAGGTGATTGTCTATACAGTGTATACGATCTCCCCATCCCAATGTGGCAGACGGAGCTAACGCAATGTGAGATGCAACAATGTTACATTGAGTGTGGAGAGGTGGAATGACGCAATTGAGGAGGTGGTCACGTGACTATCTAAACGTGGATGTCTGGTTGATGGTTGATGGATGCTCTGGTCGAAGCTATATAGGAGGCTATGATAGATGAGATATACCAGCACCTAACAATACCACCTACAGATACCGACAACATATCTAGATGTACTTGTAGGAGAGACAATTACAAGAAACCATTCATCTGAATGAATCAATCATCGTATTGGGGTCTGTTTGAAGAGAGTGCAAGAGAGTCCACCCCTTGTTACACTTGCTCCATTAAGGACTCTTACTTGGTGATGTCTTGCTCTACTAAGTAAGTGGAGTGGAGAGGTGTCGTGAGAACAATGTTGAAAACTGATATATTCGGGTTCAAAAACAGTAGGAGCAACGGAAATGACTCAATTACTGCCTTCAGTACGTGATAGACTTCTACATCACTTGATCAGAACTGCTGAGTAATGTTGGTGGTTGGAAAATGATAGATTGAAGGGATTCGTATTGTAGTGACTCTGGACATAGTACCAACTTAGTGACTGACCTTAGGAGATGTAGGAAGCCAGGAAGTATTTAGACCAGCCATTCTATACTTGGACACCATATTTCTACGATTCTTCATGACTGATACTTCAATGGCATCTACAGGTTTTATTCTTTCCTGGCTACCGTAGCTCTGTGGACTTGGTGGTAATGGCATGCTCTTATCTTGTTACGATAACTGGTAGCTATACAGTCTAATAGACACAGCTTCCACTTCGACGTTTTTAAAGAAACCATTGTAGTACAGTAGGTCGAATCATCATATAAAACTTCTACGTACAATACGGTGATTGATCAGTTGACGCGATATGACATCACACACATTTCTATCTCTTCCTCAACAGCTTCAGATGAGAATGGTAGAGGCACTCCTCATACCCTGTTGGGTGTACCTTATACTTCATGATCTGGAATAGGTTGCTAATGACTTGAATCAATTGCGCTCAAGACATGAACACTGTCTTCTCATACAAAACTGTGGAACAATACAAGTATTTATCCTGGATTCAACTATTCAATTAATGATCCTTTGGGTCACCCAAAATTCACTCCTTTACGTTTCTAGATGCGTATAGCCCTCTAACAACTTATAGCAGCTATGATGCCCATGTCTTCCTGTATCAGAAGCCCTCTCACCTACTTAAGTCAGTCACCTTCCAAATGACATGTCTACAATGTTCGTTTCCCATGGTGTTGCATGTGTTAGATGACGTCCATCCCTATGACCACCCACCATCTCATCTACGCCCCTCCCTTCTCGTTAGAATACATTAGCTACACTAGATCTTTAGATGTAGGCTTCCAGGAGCCGTTTCAGCTCCTCCATTGCAGACGGAGACACTGCACCCTAGTCTCTGCTCCTCTACTTCCTCTCCTCCTTCTTTTCCTCGGGCTCTTCTCTCTCCTCCACCTCGACAAAGGTATGCTCATGTCCCTCGCCCTTAATAAGCCGCCCTTCCTCATCGTAGGTGCACATACTAATGCTCTGCACCCACGGATCCGCCCAAATCTCCTCCAGCGTGGCCCGCTTCTTGGGGTCCACCACCAACATGCGCCCAATGATATGCCGCGAGTCTCTCGGGAGCCGGTTCAGCAGCCGCATCGGGCCCTTGGTCGGCTTGTCGGACTCGTCCACCTCCGGCTCGGAAACAAACAGCTTGAACGAGTTGTCAGTCAGTTTGGGAGCCTTCCAGGGGAACCGCCGTAGAGTCATACAACAAAAGACCACGGCAATGGACCAGATATCCGTCGGCGTGGGGTCGTATTTGGTCTGTGAAAGCACTTCAGGTGCGAGATATGGATCTGAACCAACCACTCCATGTGCCATGACAATGCCCGTTTCAAACGGGTACTTGAACACCGACGCTGATCCGAAATCAATCAGTTTCAGAATTCCATCCTTGGTAACCACACAGTTGTCGAGCTTGAGATCCCGGTGAGCCAGACCCATCGAGTGTAAGTACGTGACTCCACTCAACAACTGCTTGAAACAGCATGCCACCTCGCCCTGGCTCATTTTGCCGGACATGACAATGGCAAAAAAGTCGTAGGGACAAAACTCCATCACCTCAAAGTACCGTCCGTCGTCCTGAATGATATCCAGCGTCTCCACAATGTTGGGATGGTGGAGAGTAGACCCAATACAGAACTCGGCCGTGACCTTTTTCGAGTACTCACGTTCAGACTCGTGCTGGTGCCGTGGCCGGAACTCCTTGACTGCGAAAGTCTTTCCGTCGCTGGCACGGTGCAGCAGACGCACTGATCCGCCAGCGCCCGAACCCAGCACCCGGCCAGGCTTGCCCCACTTGCCGAATCCAATCGATGCAATATGAGACTGGGACGACGACCGCGAAACGGAGGGGGTGCCGCGGTTCGAACTCTGGGATACGGGCCGGCTGCGTGGGATATCCTCCTTGCTGTCCTTCTTACGACCCTTGAGTTTGCTCGACCGTTTCTTGAAGAACCGTTTGAGCTCTGCCATGGATCCTGACGATCGGTGGAAGTTGCCGGTGGCTTCGTCCGTGTTGATCCGGCGGTCAGGCGACGATCTGGAAGAAGACCTGCTTCGCGCAAACCGGAACCGCGGCGCAATCGAGTCTGTATCTCGATGAGACACCTGCGGCGGGCGGTGCTGCCTGGCGTACGGGTCGTGGGCGTCTGCTTCCGGGAAAAACGAAATCTGCGTTTCCTGCGGTGCAATGGACGCTGGCCGCGATCCTGGCCGAGATCCTGGCCTTGAACCAGCCACTGACCCGGGTCTGGACGGTGACCCGAGTGAGAAATGGACCTGACTGTGACCATGGAGTCCTCCTAAACCACCGGGCGTTCCGGTTCCGCCTGCTCCGGGAGTTCCCGCGGGAGTACCGGATATACCTCCTCCGCCTGGCGTGGTTGTTCCTCCTCCAACGGGTTTATCAAAGGAAGTGAAGGACGAGGACGAGGACGGCGTGCCTGGTTGTGAGTCGTATGCGTCGTCGTTGGCAACGCCTAGGAACGCTGCCGACGGCCGGTGGGACCGTGACGAGGTGCGTGACGTGCCATTGTTGTTGTTGTGGGAGTTGATTCGGGAGGGGGAGGGAGTATGGCTCTCCGTGAGCGTGAGTTTGTGAAAGTCGTCCATGACGGAATTAACAACCAGCGCTGTGTGTATGTAGGAACGACTGACTTTGACTGTGGAAACGACTGACGATGTATGAAGCTGTGTAGAAGACTGAGTATGGTACTGTTGTCTTCTTATAAGATGCCCTCTTGTAGATCCTGTTGTACGGTGACTGTAGTTAACCGCTTAGTAATGCTGTTGCGCCGCTTCAATTCTTTCTGTGAGTCACGAAACCCGAGTGTCAATCTTCAGTTGTCGAAGTCGTAACGAGTAAAATTAGCCGGTCGATAGACTTATAGTATGATGTCACCGGTCGGTATCACACTCTTGATGTCACTCTAAATGGGGTGAGTGATGTAAGAACAAGAAGAGCCTTAGACGTCGGAAAAACTGGGGAAAAAGAAAAATAACCCGTTTTTTAGCCTGATGGTACCTTCTGGTCTGATTCTAGACCAATTCCTTCTCTCTATCAAGTGCGATTGTGTCGTGGTATGAGTAAGGTGCTAATCGATCTTGTCGTGGTAATAGCGGTGTCAGTAACGATCTAAATCGGCCTGTTCTGTGTCAGTCTGTGTCAATCACCTCGTCGATCCTGGTAGTAACCTGCTGGTAGCCTGGTAGATGTCTTTGTGTCGTCTGTGTAACTAGTTGCACCACTTCTTCCACCCACAACTCAACCCATGTAACTCACTATGATGCTTGATGCTCGATGATGCACTGTCACGTTCTTTAGTATGGTCACGTGCCGTCGTTCTTTGTCGTTCGCTCTCTCAATCACGTGATCTATACTGTCACGTGCTTCTTGAAATGTCTTCCTTTTTCTGTTGGCCCGTTTCTCTCGTATGGTGAAGAAGTCAGTCAGAGTTGCAACGTCTAGTCGTCGATAGTGTAATTGACGCAGAGCAGAGCCAACTAAGTTGCGGTGGTAGAGAACTGTAATGGGGGGACTGGGTAGAGCGGCGAGTTTTTGTCCGATTGAGAAAAAAACTGGTGGAATCGAATCAGCAGGCCGCCCTGACTCTTTTGCCACTTTTAAAATCAAAATCGGACCACTACTACCACCCCCAACCGCCCCTCCCCTCGTGCGGCTACATATACTTACATACATGAACCTCCGCCTATATTACTCAATGTGGCCGGTACCTGTGAGCGGCGGCTGCTGCTGTATCGAGCAATGCGTTATGGGGGAGGGTGGAAGGTGATTAGTAATCGGACAGGGAAAAGACAAGGGAAAGGGAAGAAGAAAAAAAAGACATTAAAGAAATCAAGAAAAATCAAAATCAAAGTCAGGTAAAATCAAGATCGGATGAATGGCCAAAGAAGGAGTCAAAGTAATTGCTTCCAAAAAAATGAGTCAAAGAAGGGAAAAAGTCACGAGACTCTACTCACGTGACCAGCTAACTCATAGGGGTTGTCACGTGACCAAACTAGGCACTCGTACTTATCTTCTTCTCCGGGACCAGCTCGGTTACGGTACGAGCGGAATAAAATTATACCTCCCGCAAAAACGGTTGATGACGGAACTTTATGGGGGAGCTAAGAGTGAGGTTGGGGGTGTGGGGGGGATTAGAAGGAGGTGTATTGGTAGTTCTTTCGGGCTGCTGCTACCTGATTGGCTGTTTTTGTGTTTTTTTTTTTTTTTTTTTTTTTCCTCTTTCTTTAGTCACTGGTTCTAACCNGAAGGAAGACTTGAGGGAACTGGGTAGAATCAACAAAAACAAAAGCAAGAGAATTGGGGTTCTATGAGGACCCCAGTCGACATGGGATAGTGGAACCTTTGAGATAGGGAAAGGGAATTGAGCAAAGGTTGGTGTCCAAGGACAGGAAGAGAGGATTATCCCATGAGATCCAAACTGTGAAATTCGGGTCCTTGGTTGGATGATTGTAGGGGGGTCTTTACCTGGAAAAACATACAACGGGTGAATATGACTTGTATGTGGTAAATCCGGGGTCGGTGATATTTGTAACATCTCGTTGGGGGGTTTGTTTTCATCTGTTTCNTTTTTTTTTTTTTTTTTTTTTTTTTTTTTTTTTTTTTTTTTTTTTTTTTTTTTTTTTTTTTTTTTTTTTTTTTTTTTTTTTTTTTTTTTTTTTTTTTTTTTTTTTTTTTTTTTTTTTTTTTTTTTTTTTTTTTTTTTTTTTTTTTTTTTTTTTTTTTTTTTTTTTTTTTTTTTTTTTTTTTTTTTTTTTTTTTTTTTTTTTTTTTTTTTTTTTTTTTTTTTTTTTTTTTTTTTTTTTTTTTTTTTTTTTTTTTTTTTTTTTTTTTTTTTTTTTTTTTTTTTTTTTTTTTTTTTTTTTTTTTTTTTTTTTTTTTTTTTTTTTTTTTTTTTTTTTTTTTTTTTTTTTTTTTTTTTTTTTTTTTTTTTTTTTTTTTTTTTTTTTTTTTTTTTTTTTTTTTTTTTTTTTTTTTTTTTTTTTTTTTTTTTTTTTTTTTTTTTTTTTTTTTTTTTTTTTTTTTTTTTTTTTTTTTTTTTTTTTTTTTTTTTTTTTTTTTTTTTTTTTTTTTTTTTTTTTTTTTTTTTTTTTTTTTTTTTTTTTTTTTTTTTTTTTTTTTTTTTTTTTTTTTTTTTTTTTTTTTTTTTTTTTTTTTTTTTTTTTTTTTTTTTTTTTTTTTTCTTCCCTCTTTCTTTAGTCACTGGTTCTACCCATACCCTCCCCTTGGTTCGGAAGCGAGCAAGGAAATATACATACAGAGAAGAAAATCCGACTTTGCAGGAAACATGTAAGAGTGTGGGATGTGGGGGTACAGGTGTTAGTAAGCGTGATATAACTATCTATTGCTTACCTAGGTGTTTAATTGGCTGTAGTTGTACTGTTAGTGTAGTTGTACTGGTGTAGTTGTACTGGTAGTGTAGTTGTGGTACTGTAGTTCGTTCTGGTGTCTCACTGTATGGTTATCGTATAATATCCTCGTGGTAATATCCGAGTTGCTTGTAATATAAGCGTCTGTGAGACATATTAATTGCACTTTAACGTAAAGAGTGTGAGCACGTGGGAGGGAGGATTATCTGGGAGTTTGATGAGCTGGATAAGAGAGGTTGAAAGATGTTTGAAATTGGCCTTGAACGAGTTGTATTGTCACCCTAAAGGAACCCTCATATCTCCAAATATTGCATGGAAAAGACGGCTACTTTTTGGTCTAACTGATAGATCACAGCAATTTGGTTCATAACAGTATGATACTTTTGTGTCCGGCGGACACAAAGGTAAAGGGAGTGAAACTACTTTTGTGCTTGCCACACACGCAAGTAGTGACGAGAGAGAGGTAACGGTCTGAGGCTTGCCGAAGATCGTTACACAAGGTACAGTAGTACTGTAGCTTGTCGTGAAGAGCGTAGAGAAGAGAGAGTTGGACTCTAGGACGAGTCCTAGAGTTGTGCGTTGTGAATGAGAGCTGAGCTCTTGTGTCGACAGACGGCGGCTTTTCACAGAAAAGTACAGTACTAAAAATCGATGCATTACAATATAGGTTGGGAGGTCGCTTATATACTTGGGACATGAGAGTTGGGGCTGATGCCCCAACACACTGGTCATGTGGATACGAGCACAAAGTGCTCATGGGGCAAAGGTGGATTGGTGCACGTCTGCACCAATGATCACGTGACAAGAGAACTCTATTCTTGGGTCGAGTCTCATATTTGCCCAGGATTTCACCAGTGTCGACTCGACACTCGGTAAATAAAACCGAGTCATGTATGACGAGGGAGACGAAAACCCAAGAATAGCAAAGAAATTGATCATCGCTAGACATAAGAAAGAAGCAAATCAAAAATTTGACTCGTGCAAGTCTTCCTGAGGTTCATACCTGCCCAGGTCTAGCTCATCAACGACACGATGAATGAGCTAGATAAACAAAGGAGACAAGCTAAACCGCAATGGACCGAAGGAAGACTTGAGGGAACTGGGTAGAATCAACAAAAACAAAAGCAAGAGAATTGGGGTTCTATGAGGACCCCAGTCGACATGGGATAGTGGAACCTTTGAGATAGGGAAAGGGAATTGAGCAAAGGTTGGTGTCCAAGGACAGGAAGAGAGGATTATCCCATGAGATCCAAACTGTGAAATTCGGGTCCTTGGTTGGATGATTGTAGGGGGGTCTTTACCTGGAAAAACATACAACGGGTGAATATGACTTGTATGTGGTAAATCCGGGGTCGGTGATATTTGTAACATCTCGTTGGGGGGTTTGTTTTCATCTGTTTCACAAGAGGGGACATTGACAGGCGAGTGAAGATCAAGAGAAGGTCTCACAGTAACACTCTGAGAAAGTGAACTCATAGGGGAGTCACTCGTTGCAGTGTAGGTATCAGAGGTGGTCGCAGAGGTCGCAGAAACACGGGTGGTGTCAGTAGCTGGTGGGTCAGAAGAAGAAACGTTAGACATGGAAACATGCCCAGGTACTGATGTGATTGGGCAGCTCTGAAATGATGTGTGCCCAGGTGCTGGTGAATGCTGACAATCTTGAGTCTTAAAAACTGGTGGTGACTGTGCATCGATTTTTGCAGAATCGATGGGGCAATCCGATACGGTGATGGAAGAAGACTGCGCATCCATTTTGCAAGATGCAGAGGTAATATTCTGGATCATCTTATCATAGATTGAAAGGAACTTTTCAAGTTTGGAAGAGAATAACTTGTCGATGTGATCTTGAGCCTTGTTGAATTCATCTAGAGCCTCTCTCCAGAGCTCAGAGGAAGTGGAAAAATCTGAGGTACTAGGGACAGGAACTTCAGGGGGATTCTGCATGCTCGACTCTCCGGCATGTGGGGTTTTGAAGTCAGAAGAACTGCTGGATGATAGTGAGCTCGTCCCGTACAAGACTGCCATGGCCTTCGGATCTCGAGCAGAAGTAGTCAAAGTATCCGTTGTCAGAGGAAGATAGGTATCTCTGGAGGAATGCGAGCGGCTAAGAAGAGATAGTCTTCTCAGAGAATCACGAAATTCACGACCGTGCTGATCGTGAGCATAACCCTCAGGGTAAGAATTCATATCCTCGTCTACGAAATCAACCGAGAATGCTTTTTCATATTCGATGGCGAAAGAAACCATACGCGGGTCGTCATCTGGGAGTTGAATGTGGAGGATGAGGTAACTGTCGAAGTGGATGAGCGACTGAAAATCCCAAGCACCAGATCTGCTGAAAGCAACTCTGTAGCGGAGAACAAGGCACGACGTTTGAAAGTCGAGATCAATTGAGGCAATGGAATCAGGATGAGGGTCAGTGCCGCCGTGACGATGGAGGTGGTTGAGACGGTGAATTGCACGTTCACGTAGATCATGGTGATGCCGAGCTCTAATGTAGTCGAAGATCTTGAAGTTGCGACCGTGAGGGTCTTTAGGAGCACTGTCAAACAATCGTTGGGCGAACAAGATAGCATTTTCAATATCTGAAAGAGATGAATTGGATGTTAGGCCGTAAAGTGGGGCGGTGTAATCCTTTGGGACAGGCACATGAGAGATGTGCCCAGGTGAACGGACCATAGGAGAACTGATGGATATGTCATGGGTGATAAGGTGGAAAGACACCCGTCTTTTTCGTCTGCTGATATCTTGTGGTAAAAAAAAAAAAAATCAACAAAGGCGAGGGTAAATGTAACACAACGAAGGTGGTGTGTTACAGGACTCTAGCACGAAGCTGTTAAAGAAGGTCAACAACAAAATCGAAGTAAGGAAAACCAACACAGCTGAAGGTGAGTCAAGAGCTAGAGGGGCGCTTGACGGAGTCGAGGGCTTCTCTAGTGGGAGCTCTAGAGTAGCAGGGCGGGTTCGAATCGTCGTCGTCACCAAATATGATACTTTTGTGTCCGGCGGACACAAAGGTAAAGGGAGTGAAACTACTTTTGTGCTTGCCACACACGCAAGTAGTGACGAGAGAGAGGTAACGGTCTGAGGCTTGCCGAAGATCGTTACACAAGGTACAGTAGTACTGTAGCTTGTCGTGAAGAGCGTAGAGAAGAGAGAGTTGGACTCTAGGACGAGTCCTAGAGTTGTGCGTTGTGAATGAGAGCTGAGCTCTTGTGTCGACAGACGGCGGCTTTTCACAGAAAAGTACAGTACTAAAAATCGATGCATTACAATATAGGTTGGGAGGTCGCTTATATACTTGGGACATGAGAGTTGGGGCTGATGCCCCAACACACTGGTCATGTGGATACGAGCACAAAGTGCTCATGGGGCAAAGGTGGATTGGTGCACGTCTGCACCAATGATCACGTGACAAGAGAACTCTATTCTTGGGTCGAGTCTCATACATAACAGCTTTTTCTAAACAGCTTTTCCTCTATAGATGGTATATGTTCCATGCTTGGGTGTAAGTTGTGGAAGAGGATACAGTATGTTCGAACATAGAAGTTATCTCAAGCTCTTAAGTAAAGTGTGGAGTGACTTCTGGTAGGAGAAGGGGAGGGACCAGAAAATGGCACTAATAGACCAATTGAAGCGATGAAAGAAGCGTGTATGGTCTGGTTTAGTGTGGAGGTTCAATCTGGCACCTTTTTACGGCTATATGACTTGTACTTTGGTTATATCAACGACCTCAGTACAGTATCACATCATGAACTTCTCATCACGGTGAGTTGTATGAAAAGGTGACATTCTGTATGGCGTTATGGGTACCAATTTGTACAGTTAGAAAGCAATAAAAAGCTCCACAAAGACTCATTATGAACACCTGAACAACTTGCTTCAATCTCATCACCTGATCTGATCTAATGGGGCCATTGTAGAACTCTCTAATCCACCTCTCTATGTCAACTGCAGTCTAATGGGGCTTCTCCAGGAAGAGGAGCGTCATGTGCACTAGAGATGCCCAACAGAGACCCCAATGCCATGAATTGAGACCTGAAAAGACGGAATTGACAATTAAAGGGTCAGGGTTCTCGTTCTGCTCTATATCATCAAATTTGAACCTCAAAAAGACCCAGTATGACTTCCATCAGTATCACTTTACTCTATAGAGAGATCAAGCTTACCTCAGGTTGCTTCTTTCAGGTTCACTTTTGAAAGCTTCTTAAAGACAACACAAGAGAGATTTTGGCCTTTCAGATTGTATAGAAAGGCCACGTTTCTGATAGGTCTTTTCTGACACATCACTCCTCTCACAAGTCCAATATGTATACAACTGGTATGTACTGGTACTGTACTCGTAGTGGTTTGACTGTGTCCAAGTATGGAAGTCCCAAGTTGTGTATCATGTCCTTGACTGAGAAGTATCTTACTGAGCTATGAGGGTAATAACCATACTCTTCAAGATATATTTTTTTCATAAGAAAGGCCCAGTAAAAGTCATGTGTTCAGTTTCCAAGCCGTCAAAGAATTTCCCCTACTCACTCATAACCTCTCCTCATCTCATTTCCCTTACTCATCCAACTTCACATGCACCCCTCTTGTGCGGCTCGGAAAAGGTACCCATCATAGGAGTTGAACCTCACCTTGATAGGGGAGATTGACAGCGCTTTTAAAAACGTGAAATACATCTCAGAAATAGTTGAGTAGGGTACCAAAATACTCCCCTGAATCTCGTCTTTCCAATGGTACCACTTTCGTGTTTGTAGCACTATTATACCAGGAGTTACCTTAGAAAATGTCTACCTGTCAGAAAAAAGCCGTTCAAAACTCCTTGATACTATGTAGCGCCTTCAACGATACTCCTAGCCACTTCTTTTCTCTTATATTCGACCTAGTATCTCTTGTTTTAGGACTCCTCCTGAAACATAAGGTGTAAGGAGACTATGACTTAGCATCCTCTGAGACATCCAAATGGTCTTCAAATTACTCAAAAAGAGACCTGAACTCTCTAGTGACGGAAGGGATATCTTAGATAACTTTTCCCTTTTTTTCCCCGTTTTTTCCCTTTTTTTTTCGTCTTTTCCTATTTTTCTTCTTCCCATGGTTGGTCTTCTCTTCGGTATTCTCACGTCTAATGAAACGCGACCTCCCCTAACCTTAATGTTATGTTGATGTTGATGAAAACACCTGTTGATTAAGGTGGTGAGAAGAGGGGGGTAAATATATCTATGGTAAAAGACCTTTTGTAGGTAGTACCATAGCACGCCTACACAATATATATGTATGTATGAATACGTAATCACGTACCAGTAACTACCCTCTTCCACACTCATGCACCACCTTCCCTGACTAAGCACTTGCAACCTTACTACTTCTCCTTCACACCATGGAGTCGTTACTGACGGAGAAACAACGACGGGACCTGGAAACGAGCATTTTCGGCTACGTGAGCCGGCTGACTAACGACGACACGCTGCTGACTCAGCTCGCCACACTTCTCGACCAGCAGCCTCCAGACGAGGACACCCAAGAATACTCGTCTGAACTCCAGAAAAGTGCCCTTCTTTTGGAGAAAAAATGGCTGTCTGTAATTAGACTGCAACGAAAAGTGATGGATTTGGAAAGTAGGCTGGAAGCTGCCGAAAGAGACGCTTCTCAGAGCCACAAAATGAACGGCCTGGGTGCTGGCGATCCGAAAACGTGGTTACCAAAGACATCGCGGTTTTCGCTCTTACACAAACAGCCAGTCAATGCGGTTTCGTTTCATCCGTTTCATTCAACCCTAGCCTCGGCCTGTGAAGATGGCAATATAAGAATCTGGGATTACGAGTTGGGGGAAATTGAAACCACGATAAAGGCACATACTAGGGGAGTGCTGGATGTGGACTACGGAAATAGTCACGTGACCGAGTCGGAAGGGTCACGTGCTTTACTGGTGAGCTGCTCTTCAGACCTTACTATTCGAATATGGGACCCTCAAAATGAATACGCCAATGTCAAGACTCTGACGGGGCACGACCATACAATTTCCGCCGTCAAATTCACAGAATCGGGCGAACACGTGATTTCGGCGTCACGTGATAAAACCGTCCGCGTCTGGTCCGTCCAATCGGGATACTGCGTCAGAACTGTTCATGGACATACAGACTGGGTCAAGTCGTGCTGTGCGCTAAATGAAGAGTTTCTGTTCTCGGCAGGGATCGATCACGTGACCAGAGTTTCGGATTTTGTCACCGGCGACGGCAAAATGACTCTTCAGGGACATGATCACGTGATCGAGGGAGTCCGAGTCTACTCCAAATCTCAAGCTGGGTGTCTGACCAAGTTGGATAAAACCAGTACATACTTTGTTATCACCTGGTCACGTGATAAAACCATTCGAGTATGGTCGTCACGTGGAGACCCTCTCCTTGTTTTACGAGGACATGATAACTGGGTCAGAGGAGTCGTTTTACATCCTGCTGGACGGTATCTTGTTTCAGTCTCTGACGATAAAACTATGAGATGTTGGGACTTGGAGCAGGGCGGACGGTGTATTAGGGTTGTTGATGCTCATGGGCATTTTGTCACGTGTGTGGCCTGGGCTCCTAATGACGTGAATGGCAGGGTTAGGTGTATTGTCGCTACCGGGGGTGTTGATGGGCAGGTTAAGGTGTGGCAGTAGGGGAACGACCTATTGGTTGCCGCATTAACGACTAGCCTGTACCGAGTTAACGACTAGCGGTGTTTGGAGGAGGAGGAGGAGATCTTTTGGTTCGTTTTTGGTGATTTTTGAGTGATTCTGAGCGAAAATAATCGTTTTTTCGACTTAAATCTCTCAATATTGATCCAATCTCAAATCCGACTTCAGAATATGAATCTCCTCACTCCAGCGAGCCGGAAAGTGGCCTTATTTCTCTCATTGGACTGGTTCTGGTGGGGTAGGCGGCTTACTACTGCCATACGAAGAGGAGGGCTAAACAGCGGGATAGAACATGCTGTGAGGAAGGGGAAGCAGTCTACGGGCTCTTTGACAGATTATGAGTCGTTTGGAACTGTTTGGAGGGTCTAGAAGTGCTCATAACATGTTGAAAGCGGCTCACCAAACATGTTCCAACGGTGAGACTGTTTCATGGCTGTTGAGACGGTCTTAGACATATTTCTTTGATGGGTAATGTGTTCAAGTCGTGTCTGGGTCACGTGACTACTTCCACCACCTCAGTCTTTCTCCCCAGGATACAATTCAGGTTACATAGAAGAGTGTATTTTTACTATCTATCCTTACAGTCATTACAGTCAGATTTACGATCAGATAATAATAACAGCATGTACTGTTTGAAGTTGTAAGTGGAGTCTTTGAAGGAGCATCTTAGATACTCAGAACTGCCTCAATATGACTAGATATGCCTTCTAAGAGTATCGACTGTACTCAACGTTAGAGCTTTACTCTTCAAGGTCTTGGAATGGACACACTCTATAGTCTTGTAGGAGTAAAGGTGGGTTCAAAATATCTTATCATCCTAGACTTCACAGTAGAACAGCACTTTCTATCTAGACACCCATTTCGCTGGGCATTGAAACGAGCACGAGAAAGAAAAATAGTACCATTGGATAGAGGAGGCTCAGGAGAACACGACTGTACCCTTCCTTTTCTTTCGTGCCATAGTAAAAAGTCCTGATATCGACGTCCTTGGATAAACCTCCAATCTTCACTTTTTTAGTTGGGAGTTTGTTGAAGGTTACTTGGAGAAGAGTCCTAGAACGCCACCAATGGAGTGTTCCTGAGATATCAACAAAAACCCAACTGTCCCGATCGGTTCAGCAGTGCTTGAAGTATCAATCTTCTCCCCCTCTCACCACCCAATATCTCTCAATACTCACCCACCTCACCCACCTCATTTCTTCACCTCCATTTTAACTCTCCGATGACACCATATATGCACGCTGCATCTATCTGCACGGATGCGAGTCGAGGCGGCGATGGCGTTGAGCAGTCAATTGAGTGGGGGAGAGTAAAATGGGGGAAAATGAAATACGAAGGAAACGGTCTGAAGCTGATCGAAAACAATGACACCAATTTTGTCCCCCTTAATCGCTCAAAAACCTGCTGATTTCTCGACCTCCCCCCTCCCGCCGCCTTGACGATAAAGTTGAGTTGTACATGAAATGAAGCAACCAAGGTATATATCGTCCTGAACCTCATCTCCTCTTCTCCAACAACCACCATGTCCTTCTTCCGAACCCTGCAATTTTCCAAGGGCGCCGTGTCGCTCTTTGCCAACCCCAAGTTTGAAAAGTCGCTGGCGTTTGCAAAGTACATTGAAAACAACCTGGTGACGGCCGGCAAAGATATCGGCGACCTGCCGTTTGATTTCGAGGAGACCACCACCGCCCCCACTCTCGACCAGCTGCTCACCATCAAGAGCTTTGTCGACGAAAAGAAGGGCATTGTTCCTGCCTCGTTCACTCCCTCGCAGGTCTTTGCTCCTGCTCAGCCCGCTCTCAAGGCTGCTGGAAAGAGCTTCCCTGATGACTGGAAGGCCCATAAGATCATTGAGACTCTGATCAAGGCTGATACCTTTGATAAACCCACTGTGATCCGGCCCATTCTCGTTGACTGGGAAAAGGGACAGGTGGCAATTGACGATTTGGAGGCCGCCAAGAAGCTGTGGGATGAGTTGGTGACTAGGGAGGCCTAGACGGAGATACTGCGGAGCAGTATCGTAGTCAAGACTCATCCAACCCTTATGTATTAATGAATTAGATCTTCAAGAGAGTGGTAATTGAGCCAGGGGAGGTCAATTGAAAGTGCAAGTTCCAGTAGCCTGGTCGTAGACAATGGCTCATACAGTATCAGGTGTAGATGCTGTAGGCCATTGAGAAGAAGTAGAGACATTGACCATGAACACACTTCTGTAAAGTACCTGAGAACAAGGTCAAAATGAGATATCAATTGAACTCCAGGCACCCAGAACTCGTTGACTGACTCGATCGGGATGAAGGTGCTGTAGAGCCACCCAAGTGATAGAGGAGCCAATATGTGAAAGTTCTTTGGTCACCCTCTTTAAGAGTCCTGATGAGATGGTGTCCTGGAACGAGCTTGGATTCGTCAGCGGACGTCAATTGAGCTCACTTGTAGATAGTCATGAACTGCAAGTCTCAGATGGTCACCCATAAACAATGTAGTATCGGAAGGTAATACTATCGAGTCCCTTGAGGTGATGGAGAACTTTTTAGTAATGTCCTGAACGAGAACTTTTCTGTGAGTGTCCTGCGAATGAGCTGGTACCTTCCTATGAAGATGTCTACCATCACTTGGAGGTCAATTGAGGTTCGGGAGTCGGTTGAACTTGATTGCTGACTTTTAGACATACTCCTTACTTCATCAGTAGGCATTGTAGAGTCACTGAGAGGCCAGGGGGCTATAGAGTGTTCACCCTGTAACTCATAAGACAGTGGTATCTTAATAGTAAGGTCAAGACCATCAAGAAGTGTAGGTCACAAGGAACATGGGAAGACTTGTTCCAATTGAGTCGTAACTTGTAGAGAGAAAAATGGGTCCAGAAAGTAGTGAAGTATCAGGTTAGATATCCTAGAATCACTGTGAAGATGTCAATGACCGAGGATAGGGAGACATCTTGTAACTCTCGGAATAAGGTGGTATCCAGATAAAAAGACAAAGAACTTGCCTAAGTCTATGTTAGTAAATGACTGGCCATGATCTTAGCACTCCAACAGTAGAACATTACATCTCCATTGAAATAGAGAGTAGAAGTTCACGTAGCAGTATGATGAATACCATAAGATGAATGTGGGAGGCTCTCTTTGGAGAAGAAGTGGAAAAGAATCAGTTAGCTGTAATACTCACTGGGTCGCACTCACTTCAATCGCTTATCTATCTCATTATATGAGGTATCCTGGTCTGGTATCTGGTCGTTATGTTGGTACGCTGGAGGAAGGTCCAGGACTTGGGCTTCCTCTTATAGTCTATCTCAAATGACATCAACCATGTAACTTGAATAAGGTGATGTTCTTTTCCCCACTTTATTTATACAGACACAAACACAAACACCTCTTGTTAATCTTAAGGTCTTCTTCTTCTTCCCTTACACTCTTCTTCACTCAATGAGACCACACAACTACCCAGGATACCACTCAACCACCACCCACCCATTCAACCACATCTACCCTCCATTACCACCCACTCAACTCACACCCTCACTACCCCTTCCTCTCCACAGTCGTCTAGCCAAATGGTCTCTGTACGGTCGCCTAGTGCCGACTTCTGTGGAGTGGTGGGGGTATGGGAGTGTGAACAGAGATGGGCCGGGATGGAGATAGACGGTGGTTTAGTGCATGGACGATGGTTACGAGGTCATCGAGACATTGGCCTGCTGTGCACCCAGTGACATAAGCTCTGAAGTGAGTCTCTACGGGGATACGCCATTGTCACTTCATGGCCAGTCCTCCTGCTACCATTTGGTACCAAGGCATACTTCCACACTGTGGTGATCCTCCTTCAATCACCCTCTAACGCACTTCTGCCTTGGTGACCCCCTCACATCCAGTATCTGGTCTGAAGTATCTTCTGCTTCAAATGGTTCTGTTCTCCAGAATGTCGATTCCTCAAACTGTTCATGAGGAGGGGCATTCGTTCATTCATTGGCTCTGCTGCCAAAGCCTCATCCCTCTTCCTTCCACCCTCATTCAGTATGCTGGATAATGTTGCTGCGACAGACGAAACAAAACCGCTCGGCGGTTCCGGTCTCCTCATGGTGGACTACAGCGGCAACTCTCGGCTACGCCTCGAGTCGCCTTTTCTTTTCTAACAATTAAAATACATACCGATATCTACTTTACTTCTTGCTCTTCTTCTCCTTCTTGGGCTCATCATCGTCATCCTCCCGCTTTCGCTTCTTGTCCTTCTTTTCCTTCTTGTCCTTCTTGTCCTTCTTTTCCTTCTTGTCCTTCTTTTCCTTCTTTTCCTTCTTTTCCTTCTTCTCCTTCTTTTCCTTCTTGCTCTTCTTCTCCTTGACCTCCTCCTCGGAGTCAGAGTCCTCGTCGTCAGAGTCGGCGCCGGCGGTGGTGTTGCCCACGGTGTCGGCGTCGGCGTTGTACTGCTTGCCGGTGGAGAGATCGACCTTCTTGTGCTCGACCTTGTTCACGTCGGGTCGGACGGTGCCGACAATCTCCTTGCCCTCGAGCTGGCGCAGCCGGTTCTCGACCTTGATTCGGTTGTCAATGCCGAGAATGGGCACGTCCTCCCGCTCCTCGGCAAATGCATCGTATCGCATGGACACGGAGGCCTTGGCGGCGAGCATTCGGGCAATCTTACCCTTGTTCTTTCCGGAGGCCTGGCCAATGAGCGAGGCGTGGTAGATGATACCGTACTTGGGGGTATCGTGCTTGGTCTTGAGGGCTCGGAAGAGCGCCTTCTCAGCACCAAGAATCTGCACGGTGGAGGCGGGGGCCTTGGCGAGGTTGACGAGGGAGCCAGAGTGGGCAATGAGTCGGGCGCCAACAAGCTCGCCGACAAGGGCGGTCAGATTGGGGGCAATGGCGGCCATTCGGGCGTTGAGGTAGTTGGACAGCTGCTCTCGGTACTCGGCAAAGTCAATCACCTGGTCGGCCAGGCACTGGATGTTTTCGAGATCAAACTCGGTGATTTCGGTTCCCATGGACACCTCGGCGGCGACCTTGAGCGCAGCCTCAACCTCCTCGGGCAGAACCTCGGAGAGATCGGTCTCGGAGGCGTTGGATCGGTAGCCCATGGTCTTGATGACTCGGGCGTAGGCAATGTTGTCGGCGACAATCTTGGCCATTTCGGGGAAGTGCCAGCCGTACCACTCCTTGATTCGCATGGCGTATGTGTTGAGCTCCTTGTCCAGGTCGTCTAGTAATGCGATGGCCTGCACAATCATGGTGTCGACCTTGTCGGGCGAAAACTTGAGCTTGTGTCGTCCCAGCGAGTGGGCCAGACCCAGGCTCATGGTGGCCAGATCCTTCTCGGTCAGACCGGGCAGCAGAGAGGGCAGGTTCTCTCGGATGGCTCGGAACAGATCGAGCGAGGCAGACTCGGCCACCACGTCAAAGGGCAGATCGAGCTTGTTGATGGCGTTTCCAAGCTTGGGGTCGGCCACCACAAGGGCAGACTTCTTTTCGTCCTTGAACTCGTTGAGCAGAGCAGCCAGCTTGTCGGACACTCGGCCGTCGACAATGGCGTTGACCTCCTCCAGGGCAGAGGCGGCCGAGTCAAACTTGGAAAAGCCCTTGACCTTGAACTGCGAGGTGACGAGCTCGGGGGTGGACAGGTCCTCGAGAATCGACTCCGACTTGTAAATCTTCTTGTCCTTGGCCTTGAGCACGGCGTAGCCGGCAGACGTTTCCGTCAGAATAAAAGTCATGGTGTGGTGAGCGAAACGGGGTGACGGAGATGACAAGTGCGGTTGTCAAGTGTAGTCAATGTAGAGGGTGGGAAAAAAATTTGGAACGACTAAAAAATTTCCAAAGTCTATTTGGGGGTTAGGGTTGGGGTGGAGAGCAGACGCTCAATGACAAGGCGGTCAGTGAAGCAGGAGGAGGTCACTGGAGTGGAATCAGAACATGTATTGTGTGGTCCTGGGGTGATTCGACGACGTTTCATTTTTTACCGAATTTTCCAAAATTCCAGTATTATTTGGACACTGCGTTTCTCCCATTGACATGTAGAAATCGTAAAAATCTTTCCACGAGCAAGTGGTCTAAGAATGAGGGATGGGAGGCTGGTAGGGATGTTTTATTGAAGTGAATGGTCGTAGATTGGTGCCTTTGATTTCTGAGAATTTTTCTGATTTTTTCAGGATATATTTTAAAATCCAAGTTTGTCACTCAATCTACGATCAAGCTAAAAATGTTCAAAAGTGCAACCCTCAAGATGTGACTTTGGGGGTGGTTAATGAGAGTAGAAGAAGGCTAATGTGAGTATATAGAGACTCTGTACTCATTGGACCGGTTGTATCTGTGTTTTTTACTTGTTTTTTTCTATCTTCTCTGAATTATATCTGTCGTCCTTTTCTCGCCCTTCCTGGAACAACCTCATGCACGTTGGTCTGCATCGGGCTGCAGAAGCTGGTGGTATCGTAAAAAATAGTGCGATAGACTTCAGGTGGGTCCGAGGAGACGATGAGTTGAGATGGATTTGGGGTTGTTTAGGGCGGAATAAGAAGGGTTGCAAAGATGTTTATTGGTCACGTGACCGGGAGTTGGAGAAATAAACTTTCTGGCAATGTCTTGAAATTGTCATTTTGAAGTCAAGAGCAGACTCCCAATGAGCAAGGCAAATTGAGTGTCTATAGAGAAGTGAATGGAGAGAAGAAAATGGTTTTTTTTTGAGAAATTGAGAAATTGAGGTGAGTGGGGAAGTCACGTGATAGAGCAAGGTTAGGGGAAGGGTTTGGGTTGTTTCTGAGGTTGATATGTGGTCATTGAGATGACTGGTGATTGTGAGGCATACCTTGGAAATACTGCATGCCCCATTGTGGAGATGAGAGATATTATGAGTGTTTCATGTTGTCATGTGACCAGAGAATGAGTGAGGGGGTTAGGGGTGGGTATAGAGGCAAATTGTATGAGAAATTGAACGATTACTGCTTCTTATGAGGGTGGTAGTAGGTCAGGTATAGGCTAAGTAAATGCTAAGTAAAGGTCAAGTAAAGGTATGATTATGGGGATGTCATTACTCGAACCTCCAAGGTACTTTGAAGACGTAAAAAGTTGATAAACCTCGTGTTTCATGTTCTGTTACGATTATTATATACTTCTTTTCTCCATTGACGTGTCCTAATTGGTATCTTTGGACAGGTCCCATGTTCTCTAATGAGGCCCTTGTCCCAATATGGACGTGTCAATAGAAGGGTTTTGGAAGGCACATGAGAAGCCACATAATGAGGCAAAAAAGAATATATATAAAGACTCCATAGGCTCCAGAATTGCTCTCCACACACTACCAATCCACTACCAATCACACTACATCTCTATTTCTCACAATGAACGATTTCGAAAAGTTTTTTAAGGACGTTGGCCAGGCGTTTACAGATGTCTTTGATCTCCTCAAACACGATCCAAAGTCGTGTGTTATTTGTTAACCGAGGAACAACTGATGACTAAGCAAGGAGACGATATTTATACTGATTATATGATTATTATGATTTATTAGGGGACTGTAGTTGTGTTGTGTAAGGTGTCTCCGTAGTGGTGAACATTAGGTCAGTTTAAAGCACCTTTGTGAATACAGAACGAGACAAAAAAAGAGATAGCCAGACTAAATAAGCCACAGAGAGTCTACTGAAACTTTTTGTTTCTCTTTATCTCCTCTTGATCTCGATCTAAGTACCTGTACCCTATGATGTTGGGATGCTTTTATACTTGTAGACTGAAGATGTAATGTATAGTGTGCTTCTGGTAAACATAGGGTCCAATAAACAACCCATTATGACCGATTTAAGAGACAAAGATGGAGTTGGACTGATTAAGTAAGCCATGGAGAGTTTACTGGAACTATTCTTTTCTCTCTAGCTCTTCTATATCTTCAGGTATATACCATGTTACTAAGGGATGCCTATTTCATAAGTATAAGAATTGAGGGCCAATATCTAATTCATTAGGACTAGAAAATGAGATGAAAAAGATCTAGACTGATTAAATAGGGAATGGGGAGTCCACTGGAAGTTTCAACATCTCTCTAGCTCTACTAGATGTTCAGATAAGTCGACTATGCTAAGGGATGCCCTTGTACAGAAGTGGTGGAGTATACAACTTGATTCTGATCAAAAACACAATACGAAAGCTTCATTAACCAACTCAGAAAAATTAAATCCACAGTTTGGTGCTATTTGCTTTTCTCTATCTCTTCTAGATCCCCAGATAAACGTCCTGTTATATGTTTCACTGTAGCACGTGGAAGGTTCCAAAGAGGTCAGGTATAAAGCAAAGAATATGAGTCAAAATCTACACAGAACAACCAAATGGTTTATATAGAACGATTTGGGGGTTTCAGATTTGCAATATATCATCTAATGCCCCAGATAATCTCCCTTTAGTAATCACTAAGCCTTGTGGAGCGTGAAGAAGTAGGTCAGTTTGAAGCACCTTTATGGCCATAAAAGAAGACCAAATAAGTGATAAACTGATTAAGTAAGCCACAGGGAGTCTTCTGAGAGCTTCAGTTTTCTCACATCTCTTCTAGATCTCCATATAAGTACTCAATGATGTAGGGATGCTTTAACAGGATGAGGGTAACATATGGCTCAGTTCAAAACACCATCCTGACAAGAAAATCAGACCAATAACTAAGTATGTATACTAATCAAGCATTTTCAAGCCTACAAGAGCTTTTTTACTCATTTGATCTCTTCTAAATCTCCAGATAAGCACCTAATCATCTCTGGGAGTCTCTGTAGAGTGATCTCAGCAAGGGAGATGGAGGTCCAGTATTTCGCCCGATAGTGACCCTGAACTGAAACAAAAACTTAATGATACATGTAAATGAGTCATAGTGAATATACTCCAGCTTCCCATTTTGCTACAGCACCTCTGGATCTTTTGATAAATACCATGCAACTTGATTTACTGGTTGTTCTTGATGAGACAGGAAAGGTCAGAACAATACATCTTAGTAACTAAATAATGAGACCTAAACTTCTAAAACCAACTAAAAATTCGATACCAAGTCCACAATGACTTTCTGTTTCTCTGTAGCACCTCTGCAACCCCAGATAAGTGTCTTTTATGATAGTATTTACAGTAACTAAAACGAGAACTTAGAGGTCAGTTGAAAACGACATAATGACGAAGTAATGAGACCATGAACTTCATGGACCGACTAAAAAAACTCCTCCAAGTCCACAGCAACTTCCCCTTCCCTCTACCTCCTCTATATCTCTAGATTAGTGTCTTTTTGATTGTACTCATATGCCGGAGTAGGAGGTGATCATGGAAGTTTCATTCAAATCGCCATTTGACCGAAGAAATCAGAATATGAACTTCACAAACCAGTTACGTAATCCATTCTGAGTCCACCACATTTTCCCCCAATTCTTTACCGCCACTAAACTCCCAAACAACTACTCTTGAGTTCTGTTCATTATAGTCCGTAGAAGAGGTCAGTTGAATACACCATTGTGGTCAAACAATGAGACCAAAAACCACTTATTCCTACTAAACAGTCCGTAAAAAGTCCATCACAACTCTCCTCCTCTCTATAACGCCTCTAAATCCCCAGATAAGTGTCCTTCAGTTCTGTTCATTATAGCCATAGAGAGTGAGAAAAGGGACCCAGTTTAGAACCCCATTGGACCAACTAGAAAAGCAAAAACTAAAAGATTCTACTAAAGGATATGTAAAGAGTTACCACAGCTTTCTCCTTCTCTACAGCACCTCTGGATCCTTAGATAATTACCATTTAACTTGTCTTACCTGTTGTTCTTAAGGAAACAAGAAAGGACAATAGAAAGCACCATAATAGCAACTTGGTGAGACTAAAACTACAAAAACCAACTATGCCACTTGTATGGCCTGCACTGTGACTTCCCCCCTCTTGACAGCACCTCTACATTTTCTGATAAGTGTCCTTCAATGTCTTCACCATATCTGTAAGGTGAACATGGAGGCCACCATAGACCACCATGATGACCAAATAGAAAGAGTAAAACTTCATAAACCAACGAAATGACCTGTAACAAGTCTACCACCGTTTTTCCTTCTCCCTACCACCTCTACTTCACCAGATACGTGCCCTTCATCTAGTTAGTAACAGAACCTAGAGGTCAGTTGAAAACGGCATAATGATCAAATTATGGGGCCGAAAACGTCATAAATCTACTAAATGAGATACTCTGAGTCCACTCCAGCTTTTCCCTCCCCTCCACCGCCTCTCAATCACTCAATAACCACTTTATCCCAACTCTGCCCATTCTCCCTAAAGTCAACTACAGAGCCCAAGTACCATCTTCCACTTTACTGGACACTCTACTTACAGCCACTCTTCCCAACATGGAATGGCAAACACCTCCAAAAAAGCCCAAAAAAGGTAGACAAAAACTACAAAACTTCTCCCTAGTTTGTTTTAGTCACGTGACAACTACCCTAACCCCACCATCACGTGATATAAGCCGTTGTCTTGTCGTCCTTCCCCCCCAATAAAGTTCATGCACTACACCGTCCATTCTCACCACCACTTTAGACACTTCACTCACCCACGACATGATCAAAATCAAGCTGAAACCCGAGAAACGGTCGCCTGAGTCGTCGCCGGAGAAACGCAAGTCGAAAAAACGACGCACGGACGAAGATGCGGTGCCGAAATCAAGCACTCCTTCGCTCAGTATCAAGCTCAAGGCTCCTAAAAAGGACAAGGAGTCCAAACCCCGATTATCGCTCAAATTGTCCAATAAAAAGTCGGATAGTGCAGCAGATAGCAGTCGGGCGTCTACGGCCAGTTCAGGGTCGACGAAAAAGGCGAAAATCGTGCCTAGAATCCGAGTCAAGGCCGCTAGAGAACCAGGGCAAGGGTACGATAGTGAAGCTCCTGACCGAGAAGATGACCCCCTGATTGAAGAAGGATTGATCTTACGGTTCCCTCCGATTGGTAAACGGGGTCGTGATGACTTGTCCTACCTTCGCACAGCCGTTGAAAACCAGGATTACAGCAATATTGTAATTCGGTTCAAGGATTCACGAAGAGCTGTGGTTTCTGTGCGTGGACGTCATTATGCCGCCAAACTGGTGGATTTGCCTGCGATTGTGGAGGCTCAAAAGACGTTTGATCGGGGCAAAAATATGTTCAAATGCCTCGATATCTGTCAAATGTTGCTAGTTACAGAACCCATTTCCTCCGAACATAATATTATGGAGGCCAAGTCGATGCAATGGGATAAACAGTCGAGTGAAAGTGCTCTCACGTGTCGAAACGGGCTTACTCCGCCTTTATTTGACGCCAAACGACGTCGGTTCAGGAAAACAGTGTCTACAAAGGTGATTGAATCTGTGGAGCAAAAAGTGACTGATTTACTGGATTTAGACGATGAAGCCGATTCTACTTCGTATGAATTGGTCGATGGACGTACTCTTGCGTCTTTATACGGCTCTGGAGGCGTTGCAGGCTCGCAATCTGTGTCTACTACCGTTTCTGCTGCTGCTACGCCTCCTCCTCGCTTTGCAATGGTCGATGAAGGCGAAATGGACGTGGATTTGCTTGATAAAGAGCTGGAGAGGGCTCTGGAGGACCAGGCCAGTGAAGAAGGAGAAGAAATCGAGGCTGATGACGCTTCAGAGTCGGAAGATGAGGGAGAAGGAGGAGCGGAAAGTGACAATTCTGATGAAGAAGAAATGCCCCGAGCTTCAGCTGGAATGGACGATGATGATGACGGAGAAGAAGGAGGACATGCCAAAGTGTTGGTGGATACGATTGCTGATTTGGAGGCGACTATCAAGAAACAGCAGGATGATGCTGACCGAACGGCCAACGCTATGCTCAAGGAACGGTTCAACCAGCGTATTAGTAAGCTGAAACATGAGCTGGAGGTGAAGAAGAAACAGCTCAAGGCCAAGAATACGATTAAAGAAAAGAAGATGGAAAACGATAAAAAGGAAAAGAAGGAGGAGAAGGAAGAGAGTGAGGAAAAGGTGGAAAAGGGGGTTGAGAAGGGGGTGGAGAAGGGGCAGGAGAGTGAGGATGATATGGATTTGGACGACCTGTTTTGATGAACGACGTTAGTCGTTCGTCAAAATAGTCGTATCCATCATCTGAGCAAGACCTGAGTAGGCAAGGGCGACGTCAGTCGTCCGTTGGAAGCAGACGTCTACCATATCGTTCATCGGAATACAGTCGCCCAGTGGAGTTGAGTCGTGAGCGAGTCTGATTGGGGGTACTTCCTTGCCTTTGAGGGAAGAAGTGTCTTTTGTCTTGAGAAGATGGCTGTCATGTCCTTCAGAAGATGTCTACCACATCGAGAAGGGATACCTACCATGTCTTTGGAGGTACATTGATATCCTCACTGACCAGGATACATCTGTCATATTAATGTCTATTGAAAGACTACTGTGTCCTTGATGGAGGTTCATTCATGTCTTATCAGGGGTGTTTGCCATGTTCTTCTTCACTAGAAGACGCCTACCATGTTTCTGATAGATTGGTATTCTTGAAAACACCTACCATTGATTACCAGTGTCATGCTCCAAACACGGTCTACCATTGATCCCTCTCAGGATGCATCTCAAATAGAAAATGCAGTAATTTATAGTAGAGTGGGAGTGAAGGAGAGAACAGGAGTTTACTCGCGTAGAATAGCTCATCAAAAAGAAGTTGGTTTCATCTTGATTGGTCGCGTATTGGTCGACATAGGCCATACTGTCTTCTTAGTATGAAGAACTAAGAGTAGTGATAGAGAGATGGAGAGGAGATGAGAACTGGGGGACTTCAGTAGATGGAATAACTCTCTACAAAGATCAGTAATGACCACTTCCTAACCAATCTGATAGGTTTTGGAGAAGTTGTAGGGCTTCGTTTCCCTGAATGCTGTATGGCAGTAAGAACAGGATGAGTCTGTAATACTGCCGCAAGAAGAGGTTTAATCAAAAAACTGATATGGAGTCATTTATACATGTAGCCGAGATGGACAATTTGAAGAAGGTCTCGTATTGATGGGATTCGTATTGGTGAAGTTAGGAAGTCATTTACCGACTTGTTACCAAGGAGAATTAAGGGTAGTAATAGAGGATGCAGATGAGATGAAGAATTGAGACTTCATGTCCAAGGGCACATGACCACGAGGAACTAGTAATAACCTGTTGTTTAGTTTATCGGACTACTTGTACTATGATAAGAGTGAAGTCATAGTCGTCAAGAAGGGGGGTGGTCTTACTGTCTCGTTAGTACGACTAGTGGTGTAGTTATTGAAAGATATACTTGATGAGATGAGGAGTCTGGGACTTGAGAATACGCATAATCCACTCCTAATAGGTCAGAAATGACTACTTCTTAGCCAATCCAACTATTTTTGGAGGAGTTGCTCAGCTAGTTGTTCTGAATGCAGGATGGCAGTAGAGTAGGAAGAGAAACTGTAGTACTGTCATAAGAAGAGGTCATATCGACAATAAACTATGAAGAATTCACACGTAAAAGCGATACAGTATAGTCAAAGAAGGTCTCATGTATATTGGTCTCATATCGATCAAGTTAGCTGGGTTCCTAGCTGACTTCATACAATGGAGAACTCAGAGCATTGATAGAAAGATATAGAAGACATGAGGACTTGAGATTTCATGTTTCAAAGCATTCGACTACGAGAAAACATTAGTATCCTGTTTCGTAGTTGACCAGGCTACTGTTGTAGGAGTGAAATGGTAGTCGTCTTGACAGTGGTAGAGTAGGAGAGTGCAGTGACACTGGTCCTTCAATAGGATTGGGTTGTATTAAAGAACAAATAAGAATTGACTTATACGTGTACTGTAGCTCTGATAACCAGTTTGAGGTTTGTCTCATGTTGACCGGTGTATTGGCCAAGTTAGAGAGCCCTATATACCACTACAGACTCCATTGAGAGGAGATATGATGGTACAATGATATAAAAATGGAGAGAAGTTGAGGATCGTGGATGCTGATTAATAAGTAACAGCTACCCACCAAAAAATCAATTAAGCCCAATTTCTTTTCGATCAGGTTATTATTGTGGTTCGTTGTACTCTGAGTTATGCCGTGGTAATAAGGGGACTGTGAAGGTGCAATAAAGACGAACTTTTGGGTGGAAACAAGGGAAGATTTTTTGAAGCTTCTGATTGGAATGAACGATAAGATCATCAGAAAAAGTGTTTATTCAAATTGCCCCATTATTACTCCTTTATGAAAGGTCCTTGCACTTACTGTTAGTAGAGACAATCCAAGGTGAAGGCATACAGTTACAAGTACCGGTACCGTAGGGCGTTAATAAGTGGTAAAACTGTAAACAGTCAATAGAGCTACTGTTTTGATCAACTTCTTCTATTATCAGTCTTTCCAATAGCTCCACCATATCATGTCTCCAGACCACCTTACTTCAGGTCTTCTATGGTATAAGTCAAAGGGAAGTATTGATGCAGTATGACAGTCTTTAAAGACATTACTGTACGGAGTTCAAACATTCTCATACCGGTAGCAGAAAACACAGAAAAGACCTTCCGAATATCCAGTAGTACACAGCTCTTGTAGTGCTTTCACAAGTTCCCCAAATCCTCCTTTCTCCAACCCTCCTCCATCCATCACACAGTTATTCCCCCAGTACCCACATCAACCGTCTCCTCGCACGAAAATCCTAGTGGTACCCTCGTAGGCCCATTTAGAGCACTTCCTACATCTCTAACTAAGTTACAAGATCATTACTAGATAGTTGGCGCTATATAGATCAAAAAGTTCCATACCTTACTGGTACAACACTTTACTCTCTTCCTCCCCCACACCACTCACACAATCCCTCCACTTCCAAAGCGGCGGACGCAATCATGTTATGTCTCCAACACGGCCGGAGTGGAGGGGAGTGTGAGTGGTGTCACTCGAGGAACAGGGGGGCAAAGAAGTGCACAATCCAAGTTTTGGTTTGTGTCACAACACAAACGCGGTTTTAAGGTGACATGAGGATGGTGACAGGTTAAGAGTCTTTTTCGGAAATGAAAGATCTACAGACACACCCCATATAAACAGTCATATGGTCCTCGATATGTAACTGGCAACCATGTGCGCAACTGTCGGACTTCGTCCTCCAATTGCTCCAAGATTCTGTCTCTTTTGAGGAGGTCCAAATATCAGTAGCAAGCGTAAAACAAAAACATCAAGTGTTACATCACAAGCCAGCAGCTCTATGGTACTCTTCTACCTCAATTCTGCTTTTCTAAACTAGTACTACCTACTGTAGCGATACACATTCATCACCTCTACTCCCTCCCTCAATCAATGCTCAATCTATTAATATAAAACTTTTTCCGTGGCGTCCACTTTCCTCTAGTAACGTGAAACGACGTAACATGACATAACACGTAGAACTACACGCAACTGTCGGACTACGTCCTTCAGTTGCCATATCCCGTTGCTGTTCAAACAGAGGGCTCGAACTGTCGATAAACAATCGGACTTCGTCCTCTTGTTTAACGCCAATCGTTCGATCCAACCGTTCTCTTACCCGAAAACAAATGCTTAGGCTTTGTCTCTGCAATATGTCGATCAGCCTCTCCTCGTCGGGCCTTCATGTTACCCTTTCGCTGCGAGTGCTTGGCCATTCGGTCAGCCTTGGACCGAACAGTGGTGACAATACCATCGTCTCTTCGGTTGGACTGGCCCAGAGGCATGAGAGACATTTCCTGGGTGGAAACGGCCTCGTTGAGGAAAGTCTGGTGGCCAGAAACATCATCAGAAGCCTTGGCTTCGGCCAGAGCGTTGGCTCGGTCCACCACCTTGGACGAATCGAACCCAACTCTCTCCAAGTGATCTTCCATTTCTCCGAGCGACTTCTTTGTCTTTGTTCGGGGGATGGCGGCCTTGTTTTTGAGCGATTTCTTAGATCTGGCGGTGTTTCGCATCATTTTGATCTTGTTTCGCAGCCACTGGGCCTGTTCATGGATCTCCTCGGCCTCATCATCTTCAATCTCCTCCTCAGAGTCGTAGAATCCCTCTTCCTCGAGCTTCTCCTCCTCTTCCTCAAGAGCCTGGAGCTTGGAGGCGATATCAGGATCGATGAAATCGTACACGTTTCGTCCGTTGAGAAGTTCGGGCATGATATCCTTCTTCCAGGCCTCATCTTCAAGCAGGTAGTCCTTGGACATGTCGATGGAAAAGACTCCGGCGCCTCCATTTTCGTCCTGAATGTCTCGCATCAGCTTCTTTCGGTTGGGGTCGTTCTTGTCGTACTTTTGCAGGAACTGGACGGCTTCAGGGATGGCCGAGGGACGCTCAATGTCGTCTCGTTTGACAGGCTGAGCAATATGGACCTGGTTGAGCAGATCGGAAGAAGCGCCTCCCTTGACATGACGCAACTTTTGTTCGACTCGGGCAGCCAGCAGCTTTTCACAGGCTCGGTTTCGGACCTCCATGAGTCCCTCCTCGGCATGACAGGACAACTGCATGATTTCCACGTCAGGTTGGGCGGCAATTCCCTTGAGAAGCTCCTGGTTTTCCTCATCAAGATCCTCGGGTCGCTTGACGTCAATCTTGTTGATGACGACAATCACCTGTTTGTTGGCAAACAGAGGTTTGATGGAATGGAACAGCTTGACCTGTTCGGCCACAGAAAAGCCACACTGCTCGGAAACGTCCATAAAGTACAAAACACACGACCGAATGTGGGCAATGGCGTAGATGGACTGCATTTCAATGTTGTTCATTTCCTCGGTGGGCCGGTCCAGAATTCCGGGAGTATCAATCGCCTGGAACCGCAGGTACTTGTAGTCGAAATGGCCGACATACAGAGACTTTGTGGTGAAGGCGTAGGGCTGGACTTCGACCTCGGCTCGAGTCACGGACTTGAGGAAGGACGATTTGCCCACATTGGGGTATCCACAGATGAGCAGAGTTCGAGTGTTGGGGTCGATGGAGGGAAGACGGCCCAGATGCTGCCGAACCTGTTCAAGGTAGACCAGAGGGTCCTTGAGACGTTTCATGATGGTGGCCATTCGGCCCAGAGCAGCCCGTTTCAGCTGTTTACACTGGAACAACGACTGTCCAAACTTGAGAAGACGGACATAGTCTCGGGACACCTGGTCAATCAGAGTCTTGGCTCGAGACAAGGAAGCCAAAGACACCTTATAATGGTTCTTTTCGTACAGAGTATCGAGCAAGTCTCGATGGAAGGGATGGATTTCGTTAATGTTGGGAAACGAAGTCACAATCTCGTTCAACTTTTCCACAAATCCGTCGGCCGTAAACCGCACCTTTCGCATATAAAAGGCTCTGATTCGGGAGATTTTGAAGCCCGCCCGAATGACCGTGGGGGTCTTTCGCTGCGTGCGGTTCAACACAATGTCCAGAAACTCGCTCTGGTTGGGAATCGTCGGAATATCTTTCCACGTCAGCTGCATTTTTGAGTAGTGGTGTTGTAGTGGTGAGAAGAAGGAGGAATTTTTGATCAAGACGCAGCTGCATAAAACTTTTAGCGTTAGGGTTTGACCATGAAGGGGAGGACATGTATTGAAGGAGGAGACATATTGGTGTCTGTAGAACGACCAATAATGGAGATATGACGGTTTTTACAACGGATAATGAATATTTGAGGGCTGTTTAGTCACGTGACAAATTTGCAGCGAAATCCGACAACTATTAGTACTGCTAAAGTGCCTCCCCTAAGGCACCATGAGGCAGTGTATGGAGGGAAGTGGAGGACTTGGTGAAAAAAATTGGGAAAAAAATACGTCATTTTTTTATATGTTTTTTGGACGAATTGAGAGGGTTTCCGGAAAGGACTTTTGGCCGAAAATTTTCAATTTTTTTCACCATTTTTTTCGCCTCAATTTTTTGAACGATTTTTTTTTTAAATCGAAATTTCAACAATTTTTTATTTTAAATTTCCGATTAAGCTTATCGCTCCAAGGCGGTTGTGGGTGAGGGTTTGTTTCGAGTTTGGTGCGGGTTGTGGGGTGGCAAAGAGGTAGAAAGGGTGGCGGAGGGGAGAGGGAGATGGGCGTGTTGATTTGGCGTGGTTTAAGAATTATTTGGGAATATCTGGGTTTTATGGGGTTATTTGGGGTTAAAATGATTTTTAGAAATTATTGGAGATTTAATGGGGGATATTGGGGAGAAATGGGGAGAAATGGAGATAAGGGGAAATGAGGGTCGTGGAGGTCAGGGGAGGGTCAGATAGGGGTGGAGCGGGGGGTAGGGGTGTTTTGAGGGTGTTTGAAGGTGTTTAGAGCTGTTTCGAGTGAGTATGGAATTACTGGGATTTACCTGAATTAAGGGCAAAAACATTTAAAAAAGATTAAAACAGATGTTTATGGAGATAATGGTAGAAAAAGGAGAAAAAACGTGGAAGGACGAAACACGCCCAGAAATGCTTCTAAAGCGGTCTAATCTATTCAATAGGGCTTATTACCAGCGCCAGTCGCTTTTCTAACCCCAAATGAGTTTTTATCCGCCCCCTGGAATTATTTTCTTTTTCCCAATTTTATGATATTAAACCGATTAATTCAAAAAAACCAGACATAATTCAGGGAAAACCAAAAGTGCTCTAAATCGCTCGGGAAAACTTCTGACATGCTCAAAAGCTTACAAATGACCTGATAAAGCTCTTTAATTTCCGCTTTTCTCACTTTTCAAACATAAGATATTATCTCTCAACTTCTCAACCCAAACTCACCATCTACACTCACCACCCCAATGTCCCTCAACAACGCCATTTCCACGGGTGGAATGCATCTGTGTGCGAAAAACGTGCAGTTGGTGCTCACAGAAACGTCCAAACCATATGACGAAGGTCGGTCTCCTGTTCGATACGAAGTTACCGGGGTAACCGTCCTGATTGACGCCACCAGAGTGGTGGTTCAATGTGATACTGACTCAGCTCCCCGACTTCCGCCAGTGGTTGCTTTTAAACTGGACAATGTCAATTTTTCGTCTCTAGAAATCCCCATGACCAATATTCTCAAAGTGCAACTGACTCAGCCCTGGTTTGGACCCAACTCGGTCGACGTGTCCTTTGTTGCCATCCCTAAACCTGAACGGGGTCTACATCTTGTTCCTGGCTTGAGAAGAGACGGAACCACGTGGCGAGCAGACTTGTACTTTAGAGAAGGAGGAGCTATCGAGTTTCAGAAAATGTTGGCGGAAAAACATACAGCTTTTAGGGAAAGGGTTCAGAGACAGGTGGGTGGAGAGGAGGCGGAGTTGCCGCAGTATGAAGCGCCGCCGGGGTATCAGGAATAAGAACTTTGAGGACGAAGTCCGAAAAGTTCTTATGATGGGAAATACGACCCTCGAGACGCTCAATGAGATTTGAGGACGGAGTCCGATAATCGAATGAGCGGACCGAGAGGGGAGGAATAGCCCTTATACCCTTACGACTCACTTGTTCACCTATATTCCTACGACATACTTGTTTTTCTTCCCTACGAGGCGGAGTCCGATAATCGAATGAGCGGGCCGAGAGGGGCGGAATTGGTAGTCGAACAACCATCTTGTTCCCCTATACTCTACGGATCCATTTGTTGCCTATATCTCTACAGTCTGAAAGTCTCAGAGCGGACCGAGAGGGGAGGAATAGCCCGAAAACCTCTATCAACACACTTGTTCACCTATACCCTTACGACAACTTGTTTTTCTTTCCTACGAGGCGGAGTCCGATAATCGAAGGAGCGTACCGAGAGGGGAGGAGTAGTCTGACAATCCCTACATTACACTTGTTACCCATATCCCTTACAGACTCATTTGTTCCCTTCATTTCTACAGTCCGAGGATCGAGCGAGGAGGATTTGATGCATTAGCTAATAACTCACTTGTTCTTCTACCCTACATGCTGTTATATCCGTTGTCTTTCTGACAGTCTTTCTCCCAGATAGCATATGTTCTAACAGACTCTTGCTATACTCACTACACTACAGATGTTAGTAATGTCAGATTACTCAAGAGGACAGAGAAACTCCTTTGACTGGAATAGACGTCCCTAAACAACCCAGCTGTTTTCCTGCTTTTCTTACAACTTCTCATTGGTGTGGCTCTCACAGTATGACAGTCTCTGAGCGTAGGGGCGGAATCGACACTCTTTGACAACCCCCCCTTACACCTTGACTGTCGCCTTAAATCGGAGAGTCAGACAGTCCCTATGTCTAATTAGCAAGTGGGGAAGAAATGTCAGATGTTACGCCATTCGTTCTCTGAAGACCTGTCTGTTGTCCAGGTTACAGTCTGAGAGTGTCATGGCCATGGGTCATTTACTATTCGTTATCGTCTTGGTCAGAGTTGTACGAGTACCCTTGTGCGTTCACTCCATTCTACTTGTACGGCTTCTTCTAGGTGCTCTGAGATCGTTACCGTTACGCATTCACTTACTTTTTTCCGCTTGAGCTCAGGGTTGTAGTATGTCACCTTCTTCCATGACCATGAGGTTTCTAACCATTGCATATTTGGACGGGCATTCACTTACGTTTATTCTAGATCTGAGAATGTCAAAGGTGTCCTAGCGAAAACTATTTCCCTTCATCTGAATAGTGATCTTCTGCTTCTGTCGTAATCAGCTCTTTACTATAACGGTAGAGAGAGAGGCATACCTTAGGATAGGGGACCAGCTGAGCAAAGGCAAGCCAACTTCCTTACCGCTCAGAGAGTTATCAAAAGGGATAGACAAGGTACAACGCATTCCGACCACATTTTCCATTCTTTTGCATTTCTACATTTCTCTCATTGAAGAGGACCGTGTTCTCTGACCGAGTTCTAGAGTGAGTGCTCTACGGAGACTATTTAACTTATTGCATTCTTATGATTATAGATGACTTGTAGCTGTGCCTTCAGAGGGACCGATTGAAGAAGATACGAATTTACCAGTACCTGTAGTTGGCCAGGGGGATCAGAGGTACCCTCACCTTCCATCTGTCTGCTTGGGATAAAATGTAGAGCTAAGGAAAATAATATGAGTTGGACAATTTCAAGAGAGATGCACTCCGATGAGTTTTTAATCCTCAATCATCTTTGCCGTCTTCCATTATGTCACTTTTAGTGAAAGTCCTACTCCAAAGAGAGTAATTACCTGTTGAAAAGCCATCTCATGGCAGATAGTCAAAGTGAGAGTGGTTAAGAAGCTGTTCATGGAAAGAGCTCAGTACTTTTCCTCACAATGTTTATTTCAGAAACTGGTTAACACCTCATGTTAGTCTTTTCTTGAGTACCGGTACCCACTTCTACAAGCCCAGACATGAACCTAAGGTCCAATCAAACGTGATTCAATGTCTGAATACTGAGATCGAAGTTGATGACCGTAATAAAACGCCTTCAATGAGTACAATGGTGAAGTTATTGTCTTTATGTGACTTATATTGGTAGAAATCTTCAGCATTCAATATAGGCTAATATCTCACACAAAGCCTTCCTCATAATGAGTGAATTCAACAACCAGTAAAGCTACTATAGTCGCCGTAAACTCCAAAATAAGGGTGGACCAACTGAAATGATAGTAGATAGTCCATGTTCATCATGAGATCACTCCTGGATCTAAGTCGCCTCAGACACGATACAATTACATTACACACCGTGCCAGGAGTCCTCCAAGCTTCTTGAGTAAGTCTACGAGAGACTTGCTGCTTCTATATTCACAATAATTCGTTTGGTTATCGACTCTACAGTAAGGGCACACCCATCCACCAGAAGAACTATCATATGCTGTCTCTTCAATAAGTCCCGACTACAAGTGATTAGTACAGTTCGAATTTCAGACCCACAAGTAGACTCTAAGATACCGTCTTCGACACTCTTGTCCAGGTCAACCCATTTACTCCGTTCCTGGTGTACCCAACTCCTCATTCTACTCTTAATCTAGCTCTCTCCAAAGCCACCCTCTCCCTGGTATCATAGCTCTCTCAGAGTACGAACTCTTCTTACCAGAAGAAACCACATTACAAGCATACACATGCTTCAATAGACCCAACCAGAATGGATCATTACCCTCAGCTCTACATGTGCTCCTCAACGCACCCATCGTTTCGTTTACCTGGTCCTAATACGATGAACCCACCCAATACACTCACTCCACCTCAACTCCCAGGACACTGTCAAATACAGGTACTTGTAGTGTCATTCCAGTACCAGCACTCTGTAAGAGTTTCTCCTCAGTATCCTCCAGTACTGGTACACTCATCTCGTTCACTCACCCTACTCCCAGTACAAGTACGAACAGAAGATGTATGATAAGATAACTAGTAACTAAGTATCCTACCAATTCTACTCCCCAACACACTCATATCATCCACTTCTCTAACCCTACTCCAACACACTCCTACATCACACTCAATGACACACAATCACTTCACGTAACTCACTCTACTCTCCAACACATGAACCATACTGAAACTCGCTACGCCATGAGCGTTCCTACTCCCCACTATCCCTACTCTCAGTACACACTACCTCTTGTACTCTCCAACATCTCATTTCTTCCATCTCTACTCTCCAGTCGCTACCCTTCAACACATGCTACACTCATGTGCTTTCCTACTCTCCACACTCATTCGCTAGCCCAGTACACTCGCTTCGCTCGTATACTGGCACTCCATTCGTGTATCCACCATATATTGACTATGCTCTTTTCCTTTTCTCCTTCTCTTCTCTTGTATCTACCTTTTGATCCTTAGTCCTGAGGGGATATATACTTCTCCCACCACAGGACCGGTGTAACTTCCTTAACTTTCTCAACTTTATAAGCTGACTTTCTCCCTCTCCCTTCTTCTTCTTCATAACTAAACCTGTTCTCGGGTATGACCTCACATAATGGTTCACAACCTGGTGAACGTGGTAACCTCCTCGTATCTCGTCCTCGTAGTCTCGTAAACCTGCGGTTTACTCAACTACTCGATCCTCGCTACTTGGTCGGTTACTCAAAATCCCCCGCCTCCTCATCCTCATCATCATCTCCATCAACCATCTTGCTCTGCTGCTCCGTCTTCTCCATCAGCTTGGCCAGCTCTGCGTCGTCAGTCTCAGTGACAGCCTTGGGCTCCATCTTGATTGTCAGAGATCCGCCCGATGCCTCAATGCTCTCTCGAATCTTCTCAATCGCCTCTCCAAGGGTATCAATGGCCTTTTGCTTGTCGAGACAGGTGGAGGTGAGCACAAACAGAGGCGCAGCCACCAGCTTGACCTTGACGGGCACCAGCTCAGAGTTGAGAGTCTCACCAGCAGCCAGAGCCTTCTTGATGGCCTCAATGCCCTCGTAGGCAAAACAGGTAATGTCGATATCGGCTCGCACCTTGACGGGGTTGGGGGTCAGCCGTCGGCCAATCTGGGCCTTGAGATCGTCCATGATGGCAGGGGAAGCAGGATCCTCCAGGTCGCCAAACACCTGGTCGGGGTTGGTGATGGACAGCTTGAAGCCATCGTAGGCATGGCCATACTTGTGGCTCAGGGGCCAGCCAACCTGCTCGTACAGCTTTTCCAGCGAGTACTTGTGTTTTTCGGCCACGTGACGGAGAATGGAGTGCACCGTCTTGGACTTTGTGTACTTTTCCTCGCACTTTTCCACGTCCTCGGCGCTCACTCGTCGTTTCGACAGATCAATGTATCCCTTGTCCTTGTCGACTCGCAGAACGACAACAATCTCGTTCTTGCCGACCTTGATGTGCTTCTGAATCGACCGGATACGTCGTCGGGAAAGCTCGGAGAGCAGAATCATGCCCTCAATGTCGTCGTACTCAAGCAGCTTGACGTAGGCTCCCATGTCGGCAATCTCCTTGACGTTGACCATGACCAGGTCGTCGACCTCGGGGTACTTGTTGGCGTAGAACCGGCAGGTGGTGGTGTTGACTTCGTCCATTTTCGCGGTAGGGGGAAGGGTGAAGGGGTGTGGATGACTGATGGGGGATGAGGATTTTTCAGAGTCTGGGTTTAGGTTGGTCATGTGATGGGCGTGGGTTCGACCCGTAGTTGCAGCATACCCGAGCGAAGCGAGGGTATGGCAACTATGGGGAGCAGACTCCGAGCGCAGCGAGGATAACAAATATGAGCGAAGCGAATATTTAAACCGGAGATTAGCTATTAGAATATACAGGATACACTCAGTCTATATTCATAGTGGTAAGCTTAGAGGTGGGAAGTATTGAGAGAGGAGGAGTCATGCATTGGGAGGATGGGAAAATGAAGGGATTGAATGAGGCGAGTGCTGTGAAGAAGACTGTGGGGCTCAGACATTCTAATGATGTAAGTGTAGGGAGGGTCATAGTGGGTGCGTTATATTCAGTACGGCTACCGGTATACAAGTATGACATCATGAGCTTAGGATGGACAGTAAGATGAGATTGCTAATGCTCTCGCTGGGAGGAAACGAATAAAGGAAGCAGTGGCAGTTGCATAGAAGAAAGGTAGACATCTTACAGGGATTTGGGATGAAAATGGCGGAAGAACTAAAGCTGTTTGATATACCAAAATTCTGGTACAGTACTCGTACTGAAGTGGACTATACTCAGTTCATACTGTTATGGTTAGGATGGATGGTAAGATGAGATGGAGTCATTGGGAGGATGCTCTGAGTTTGGTAAATGAGCAGCATGGACTTGAGAATGAGTCAAGGGAAGATCCGATTCGAATATATCTTATTCTGTGTGGGATCCGACAGGGTGGGCTATGTGATATACGTTAGTCAGACAGATTTAGTAGGACCATACAGTATTTGTATGAACGTATGTACAGTTGGAAGGGAGTTTATAGAATCTGAGCAAGGACACGGTATGAGATATCGTAGGCCTTAATGAGGAGGTACTCGTACCGGTACTTGTACGACAACCATTACCTATAGTGACAAGGTGAGTGGATAATATACTGGAATTGAGAACCATGAGTGTACATTAAAGGCTGAGAGGTCAATTCCAAGGGTATGATAAAAACCCAGCTAGTAGGCACATTATTGAGGGTGTGAACTTGAAATGAATCCGGGTGAATCGTAATAAAGTGGGTATTCTAAACAACTTTCCAAACTTGAGATGAATCCCTCAGTTTGTCAATATTCGACCTTGTCTCTCATGAGGCTCAGCTAATCAAATTGTGGGTATAAACTTTTCGATCTGGTTGGGAGGCAATGATACTGAAAGCGAGGAGTGTAGCTGAGAAAACCAGAAACATGGGAAAGACTACATGAGAACGAGTCTTTGGGTCCATCTAACAGTATTGATCAAACCCAGAGGTTTTTGAGTGAAGTGGTTCTTTTCAATTTTTTTTTCTTTTTGTTTTCGATTTTTGTTTCCCTTTGTCTTCATGCATCTCAAAGACTCACCGTGATCCAGCTTCAGACATGCAAGTGGAATCTTGGGGCTCTGAAGGTCATCCAAGTTCTTACCAGGTACGTAGGCAGAGAAGATTAACCAAAACTGCCAAAGTAAGAAAGGGGTACTGGCGCAGTTCTGACAAGTATCCGGATAGTAAGGGACGTGGATATCTGGAGATTTTGGATGAGATCCGTTAACTGAAATGGGATTGGTCTCCAGAAAGTCAACATATGAACATGACCAGAGTTGGCAAATTAACGAATGTTTAATAGGAGGACTTGTGTGTTCAGGCGTTCAAGGTACTGTAATAAAGCTGAAGCAGACCGGAGACTTGAAAAGGACACTGCAGGAATAGAGAGACAAGCCAAGGAGATGTGCAAACAATGTCTCCATATTAATCCAGACAGAGCTAACAGGTAGAACACATGTGAATGTACACAATGGCCTGTCAAGTGCTTTTATAGATAAGTACTGGATTTAATGAACCAACACCAAGGACTTGAGTCGCGTCTCAAGATTGAAAGAGTAGTGCCGATAACGACAATGCTATTGGGGGGAGCACTTCATGGTCCTTAATCCTTCTCTAAGTCGAGGCAAGTGAGGAGCCGCTTTAAGGCAACACCGCTACAGAAAATCCACACGGTACTCGAAACAGAACAATTACTTCGAACCAAGGACTCTGCAAATGAAGCCATTTCAAGGCTCACTGTTCAGGACGGGGAACACCTCTTATCTCACTCGAAATGAGAACCCAGAGACTCTACTACCTCGTACCAGAGAAAGCTGGATATTTCGAAGTGCCACATCTGAATGCGAAATACCAACCACCTATGAGTATCAGTATCCTTGGAAGTAATGCTCTTAACTCTCATGTCCAGCAGCGTCTCTAAATGCCTCTAAGATGACGTCATGTCAGTCACTTATGACTTCGACCCACTGGTACGATACCTCTCCCTCCTTTAAGTCAAGAAAAGGGCAGTATCTTCTTTTCGCAAAAACACGACATTCCCTTGACAGAAATCTGTTTTGATCCACTGTTCTGCCACACAGTCTACCACCCCACCTCAATGACATCACATTACATTCCCATAGCTCTCAAGGTGGGCTAGTTGAACTTTATCGGTGGGGACGAGTGGTGAAGTGGGTCAAAAAACCGGAGTTATGACCTCAAAAGGCGGTATATAAGTCACGTGACACCGATATACCATTTCTACAAAAAATACACCACATTATCCCCTTCTGACACCCTCAAAACCACCCCCTCTTTATCCTCCTGCAGCCAAGCTTGTATCTAATGCAGCCAAGACTATTATCGTTGGTTTGGAGGTGAGATAATCGACTTTTCTACTCACAATGCTTCTGGCGACGTTTCTGACGGTACTGAGTGCACTGGTTGCCATTTCAGCGGAAGAAATCGGCCAAAATGAGCCTAAGAAAGCACTCCAAAGTTCTCCATTGAAATATGATGATTCAGCCATATATGTCAGCTTTACAGACCCGAAAGAAACGAAATTTACATGTTCAGCGGGTGATATCACATCTTCGGAACCAGGCTTCTCATACTATCAACCCGACTCTGTCATATCTTCTCTAAGAAAAGTTCCAGACCTCCCCAAGTGCATCTTCTGGTCTACTATGGGAACTGGAACCGCTATAATCGCTCAAACTGCCCATGAAAAGTTGTGGACTGGTTCTGGGTGCTCTTTCAACAATCGAAAATGCATAGCTCTTTATCTAGCAACTTCTCTGGTGTCTATAGCTGGTATATCAGTAACAGCAGGGGTAGGAGGAGGAGTGATAAGAGAAGTTGTTCAGATGAGGAGAAAAAGGGGGGAAGAGGCGGTGTTAGAGAGGTCAAGGAAGGTGGAATCGAACTACGAGAATTTGGAGGAGATTGTCTTGTTTTTTGAAGCACAAGGAATGATTTTACTGAGTATAACAGAATCCCAAGGGAACAGTTATTTAACATGGAAAAAAGGTAATGAGACTAATAAGGAGTTGTTTAGTTCAGGGGAGGTGTTGACAGAGCTGAGAGAGAGGGTTAGGAGGGAGTTGGTTTAATTTGATTGACGACATCTCATTCGACATGCCCTAGTTGAGGTATTACTTATGCTCAGTTGACTGAAGTTTCTGATGGGACTTTTTGGGTGCTCCAGAAGTGCTAGAGATGAATGGAAAAGTGCATTCGACGGGGTTTTTCATGCTCTCTCCGATGAAATGGTTTTCGTTAATGTCGACGTATTACTCAGCTCATCACTTGCCCTATCATACACCCTCACAAGCTTATGGTTGACACCTTTAGTTGGGCGTTGGCAAAAGATCCCACTCTGATCTGATAGAGAAGATAGATTCACCAAAATTTCACCGAACACAGATTCAGCAAATGCTATCTGTAGCAATGATATCTCCTCTACTAGAGGTTTTTCATAGATCCATCTTATAGCCTCTCTCTACCTTGATGTTGATCTAACTGAAAGACTAGCAAGGTACAGACTACTGGTAGAAGAACTTCTCATATATCTGAAGAGTCTCAAGTCTTTTGAATATGCCCTCCAGGCTGAATAACCACACACTGAAAGCACCAAAAACGGTACGAACTTTACTCTACACCTTTCACTCACTGTCTGGTAACGGTATCAGGACAGACCCCTCTAGGTAGTCCCTATCAAGTCACCTTCTACAAGGACGCTCTATAACTACAGCACTGGCTCTTGAGACAGAACACTCTGATATCTGTTACAAGTCAAGTACTTCTCTTCTTTGGTAGAACGGTACCTGGTCTAGTCACTATATCCCATATGAACTGTCTTACTCTATAGAGGTATATAACAATAAGACATGATAGCACTTAATACCTACCTTAGAGCACTTCTTGTACACACTGCATCCTCATACACTCGCTTCTTGTAACGCACTCTCTACCAGCTGTACTCCATTATAATGCTCTAAACACTCAACACATCTACTCTCCTACCCTCCAATATCAACGAACGTATCATCTATGTCTATATATAACCAAACCTATCCTATCAGGATGTATTCCAAACCACATCCTTCTCCTATCAGATCCCTTCTTTTACCTATCAAGAATCTCCAACAACTGACTCTTAAAGACAGGCAACATTTTCGGGATTTCGGTGATATCCGGCCGCTGAGGAGGAAGATCGCTAGACTGCTGTTTCAGTTCAATCTTACGAGCAAGCTTTCGTCGTCGACGTTCCTCCTCCACGGCATCCAACTGTCCTTCACTCTTGCCCATGATGGCTCGATCTTCCAAGTCCAGCTCCGCCACATCAAGCTCCAGCTCGTTGATATCTTCAATATCAATACCAAAGTCGGCGGTATTTATGCCGTTGGCGCCTCCAGGAAGAGTAGAGTCCCATTTCGTGTCGATATCGTCTTGGGCATCTGCTCCCATAGCTGCTAGGGTGGAGTTGATGGATGATGACCTTGAAAGACGCCTCACGCCACTATCTCGCATCTGTTGAGCCGCAGCAGCTCGTAGATCGTACCAGTCTTTTCGTCGACGAGTCCAGTCGACAATCTGGTCCACCTCGAAGACGACTTTTTCTTTATCACCGGGATAATTGGCCAGCATGATTTCCAGGTCTAGGGGAGCTCCATGCTGCTGTCCATCCTTCAAGAAAAGGATAATATCGGAAATCCAACCCATCAATTGGTCAAAGAGTCCTCCATCGTGCTGATAAACGTTATGAATGAACTTGAAGAGAGAATCCACGTGACGATTGCACAGGTCAACAAACAACTGGACCTGAGAATTGGCGTCTGACGTCAAGGAATCGATTTCAGACTTGGAAACAGTCTTAATCAAGTCATCTGCGAACCGTTGCAAGTCTCCTACTGCTTCAGAAATATGAGCATCTTTGAAAACTCGAATTAGGGGCTCATAAAAGATGGTGATGAGATCCTTGACGAGCTGAACAGTGGCCTTTTCGTTAATCAAGTCCTGAAACAAATCCTTGTCTCTCTTTCGAGTGAGATGTTTGAGCAAGTTCTTGGTGGCTGAAAACTTGAGCACTTCATCAGGCTGGACTTCATGAGGATCATTGGAAGGTTCCTCTTCCACGGCATTATCCCACCGTTCATACCACAACTGAACAGTCCGTTCCTGCTCCCACGAATGGTTCTCTTCGGCCTGTAGCTTGAAAATAGCTAGCACCATATCACAATCATGGGCATGTTTGATCTTGAGAACTCTCTGATGAGTAGCTTCATCAGCATAAACAAAGTCCTCCAATCCCTGACAAACTGAATCGTCTGCAATCAACAGCTTCAACTCCTTGATAGCCCGCTCCTGCTGCTTGATATCTTCCTGTAGCATGTACCAGATGATATTCTGGAACAGGGACTTTCGTCCGAAAGGTTGGGCCAGAAACAAGTCCATCATTCCCTTCATGATAGAGACAGGGTTAGACAGACGCAAAATTCCTTTAATCACAGTATAAGGAATGAACCGATGCAGTCGACAGACCTGTGCAAACACTTCGGGAGCGTTATCGGATGCAACAAACATGTGGAAAAGGGTAGCTGCAAACTCGATAGTCGCCCACTTGATGAACTTTTGGAATCGAGGAGATAAATCCTTGGCACTGCTCTTGTCTCTGATTTCGTCAAAGATATGTTTGAGACCATCTTCACGGACGAGATCCTGCTTGAACTCTTGCAGATAGACATTCAACTCCTGAGCACGAGCCTGGGCAACTTCATAGAACTGAAGCTGGTCTCGAACACGAGCAATATCCACCTTTCGACGCAGCTCCATATCCCTAACCTCGGCCTGAGTCATCTGGATAGGATCCATGTATAGGAACTCCAGAAACGTTTTTGAATTGGCCACGTTCCTGTTCCCAACTAGAGCATGAAGGTACGCTCTCAGAGTCGTTCTCTGTTTCTCTCGAGGCAGAGAAACCCGTTTTCCGTCGTGGTTCACGTTGGCAGTATCGTCGTCATCAACGTGTTCCTCTGCGTCGTTCAACTCGTCTTCAGGATCGTCATTTTCCGTCTCCACGAACCCTCCAATACCCGAAGAAGTCGCCTGAGACGCTGCCCGGTTCCGTACAGGCAAATTCGGCAGTCCTCTTCCTGGAAACTCTCGATGGAGTTTCTTGGCCAACTCCTTAAAGTCATGGAAGGTGCGTGCCACCACCACTGTTCGTCCTTCATGGGACTCCATCTTTGTTTCAATAAGGTACTCTGCACTGACATGATCACCTGCCAGAAACGAGAGCATTCGTTTGGTTCGAACTTCTCTCACTCCCACGACATTAAGACACAGTCCATTGATGAACTTGCCAGAAGCCAAAGAAGAAAGCACCTTCTTATGGTCCAGTTGTTCGACTCCTGCTGTTGCTGGTTTTTCCACCTTGGCAGACGGTTCGTCCACGTTGGTGGTCATCAGACCAGCAGACATGTACATTGCAAACGCCTTTTTGATTCGCAGTGATATCTTGGACCGCTTGGTATCTTCAGCTCGATCTTCTGAAGACGAGATATTTTTGTCAGCAAACGATTCCAAAAACGCCTGTAATCGCAACTGCCAAAAGTCCCGGTCATCGGCCTTACTCAAGAACGGGAAAGTCTTGATATGGTGCACAAACATGTGTCTAACAATGGGGAACTGGTAGACGACGGGAGACGCCGTTTCAGAGGCTCTGTAAGGGGTCACGTGGCCTGATCTGGGCACAGCAGATAAACTCAAGTCTCCATAATTGTCATCGTGAGATTCATATTCCTCCTCCTGATTGTTTCCATGTCCATGACCTTTCAAATGAGGAATATGAATGTGTTTCTTAATCTGTCCTCCCTTCTTTTTAATGTGCTTAATAGAGCCCATTACACTATGATGACTGCCACCTGAGCTCTGGGGCTCCAAAACAGGAGACCCAATCGTCGGAGTGTAATGGTCGCCATCATGGAAGCCTTCTGTGTTCTCAATGATAGGAGAAGCGGTATGAGAGGGGCCGTTAGGAGCAAAGGGCGCTCCGAATTTCCGAAGCCCGCGAAAATCAGCCAGCTCCAGAAACTCGTTTTCGATTTCCAGACGCACCAGCTCTCGTTTGAGATAATGCTCTTGAATCGGTTGTAATTGGATGGGGTTCATGTTGTGGTGAGGAGGAGAGATGGAGGTATGTATGTATGTAGATGATAGCTACGAGGTTAACTTTGTTGAGGTATTTTGGGAGGTGGAATACAAGGTGAAGGAGTGGTCGTAGAAGAATTCTGAAAAGTGCATTTTGCTCAGAATAGTCGAATTATCATAACTGCCACTTTTCAGCTCATAAATCCGCCAAATACTTCCCCCCATATCGACCCCTCTTTTATGAACGTGATACCTGTAATGGGACATTGTCTGAACTTGTTCTTGGTCTAAACATAATACCGACACTTGTACGATACTGCTCCGATTTCGATTTTAAAACATGCATTTTGGTCCCCACAGTTAGGGGAACAATTCTAGACTGTTCCGGTATAATTCTGACCTGTATTGGTCATTCTACCCGCCTCCATCCGTTGAGTTATTTTGCAACACCAAAAAACGCGTGGCTACAAAAGTAAATCCTGCCCTCAGCAAGCTCTCAGCCCTGTTCCGCATCTCTATTACGAGACTCAAGGCGCAGCAGTAGCAAGAACCAAGAGCCCACTTAGAACGGGAAATAATGACCGTAGAAGCACAGAAGTTGCACCAAACTCTTCCCCTCACTCTCAGCTACAAAATGGTACCTTCAAATCCCTCGTAGCTCCCCCCCATCACCCTCAATTACGGATCTCCGTCACCCCTACTGTCATGCACCCACCTGCATGTGCATGTACCGTAGCAACCGCAATCCAACGTAGCAACAAACCAGAAACAGGCCCCAGTCTAGTGCCACAAATACATTCTCCTGTCATTTGAACAAAGGTGACATTTTTTTTTTGGCCACTTTTTTTTTTTTGCTCAACATTTTGCTCAACGTTGAATAATGGGCGCAATGAGATGCTGAGCTTGAGCGTAATAAACAAATATAATTATATATTTTCTCGGCTGAGTGAGATAAGATGAATAGGGCACGTGACCAAGACGGTACCAACTAGGAACCCCCTTCTAACACCAAAATTAGTCCGATTTCAATTCTAACAAGACTAGCGTGTTCAGGACACGACCCTGATTCGTTTGATACCCCGTCACACCCCGTTTGTTGCATCTCCGACAAAGATCTCACCGGTCTCGCATTTCTCCTGCATTCTATACGACCCTCAGAGTTTATACCGAGCCGAGGCAAGTATAGGGAGGTCGAAAAAAAATGAAATTTGAAAGCAGTTTTTTGAAAGCAGTTTTTTAAACCGACTGATGGCTGCTTCCAACGTCTCACATGACTGCTAAATTAGTTCAGGGCTACGTCTCTAGTTTAGTGCTTAACTTAGCGGTGAGAATGAGAGGGGGAGAGGTATGTACTTTGTGAGAGATTTAGAGGAGGTAGAAGGGTGAAAATAGTACCATTAGAATCGTCTCAGCGAGGGGAACAATTTGGTGTACTCAGATTTACATTATTCCTATTATCAGTCGAGTTATAGGGGGCATATAATCCATCCCTAGCCTAAGGTAGATTTTGGTCGTCATCTTCTAGAGTCTTTTAGGCTAAGCTGTGAAGATTATAAATCTAAGAGGGGAGGTCAGTTGATGTCTGGAGTGGAGGTGGGTGGAGGTGTGAAACACTCTATAAAGAGAGAGTATGTACAAAACTCATAAGGGTACTGAGTTGTGGTGATTGTCACTGGAGGTTTATCAGAGTGTTTCTGTTTTTTTTTTTTTTTTTTTTTTTTTTTTTTTTTTTTTTTTTTTTTTTTTTTTTTTTTTTTTTTTTTTTTTTTTTTTTTTTTTTTTTTTTTTTTTTTTTTTTTTTTTTTTTTTTTTTTTTTTTTTTTTTTTTTTTTTTTTTTTTTTTTTTTTTTTTTTTTTTTTTTTTTTTTTTTTTTTTTTTTTTTTTTTTTTTTTTTTTTTTTTTTTTTTTTTTTTTTTTTTTTTTTTTTTTTTTTTTTTTTTTTTTTTTTTTTTTTTTTTTTTTTTTTTTTTTTTTTTTTTTTTTTTTTTTTTTTTTTTTTTTTTTTTTTTTTTTTTTTTTTTTTTTTTTTTTTTTTTTTTTTTTTTTTTTTTTTTTTTTTTTTTTTTTTTTTTTTTTTTTTTTTTTTTTTTTTTTTTTTTTTTTTTTTTTTTTTTTTTTTTTTTTTTTTTTTTTTTTTTTTTTTTTTTTTTTTTTTTTTTTTTTTTTTTTTTTTTTTTTTTTTTTTTTTTTTTTTTTTTTTTTTTTTTTTTTTTTTTTTTTTTTTTTTTTTTTTTTTTTTTTTTTTTTTTTTTTTTTTTTTTTTTTTTTTTTTTTTTTTTTTTTTTTTTTTTTTTTTTTTTTTTTTTTTTTTTTTTTTTTTTTTTTTTTTTTTTTTTTTTTTTTTTTTTTTTTTTTTTTTTTTTTTTTTTTCTAATTAGTGGACGGTGACCCCAAAGGAGCGTCAAATCGGCCGTTAAAGTCATTATAACGTATAGTAAGCACATTGAACGACTCTACAGCTCGTGATGAGTACAATCGTAGCTTTACTTTGCACTTTCGATGAATTTATTGGTGCTATAGACTCACTGTTGATAGCTAGTTGGTATGACTTTACTTTGGGATACTGCAAAAGGAAAAAGCTACGTCAAGTACCCTCCCAAGTACTCCCAACTAAAGACTACCTCTTCAACTACCGACTAAGATATAGGGTCCATCGTAGTATCATTCAATTTCACTCCAATTGAGCTGAAAATTTGACAAAATCTTTAGACCATATTCATGAGCACCCCATCAAACTTTCAGCTCTATAGGTAGTACATGGCTCTTACTGGGCTCTTCTCTTATGTATCTTAGACCTCTACAAATGTTACAGAAGCAAATGTTCGACATGAAGCTTCGTAATTGTGATCACGTGACCAGAATGATGACAATATCACCGACATTTCTTCTTCTTTCTCTTGTACAACGGTTGTAGCTTCCTCTGGTTGCATACCTTAGGTTAAGTAAAGCTAAGTATAAAGGAGGGATGATCCTGGAGTGGAACTGATACTGGAGACGAAGTGTCTTACTTTTCCGAGATATTATTTGTTTATTGTAATCGAGCCATCTCTGGCTACATTGTGGTATACTTATAATGTCTCCTGCACATCGGGAACCCCAAAAACGAACCCCCAGCGGACTTTTCTCTTCAACTAAATGCTAAGTAAACAGAGGGTGGGAAGGCTATAACAGAGAAAGTGAGAAACTGAAGACGTAGGGTAATGCCTGAGTTAGCCAAAGATGGTATGAGATAACAGTGAGTCAGCTGAATACTTATCTGAGTTCATGGACGTTATTCGGGTTTTAATAAAAGCAGCTAACCGTGGGTAGACTCTTGTACAAAATATGAGTGAAATGAATTGGCAGACAAGTCCAAGCCTTTGAAGGGAGACAAGACCAGTTATACACTTGTTCAAAGTACATTACGGAACTTGTTCTGGCTTGAGGTGCACTACGGAAAGAAGAATAGTCAGATCAACTATTTGGTGAGGTTTGACAGCTTAAAGATGTTATGTAATCTACCCTCCAAAGTCATTGTTGTTTACATTATCGTTAGATAATGCCTTGACTGGTGTATCAAAATGGTGACCTTGTTCTTCATATAGCAGGGTGAGTCGTTCAGTGAACTTGTCATCTCTGGTGCCCTGAAAAAGCCATAGAGCAAGACTCCATGGACAGTTACCTTGGCTTGATGTTGATGGCTTCAGGAAGTCATACAGCAGCTGGTAATGTTTACCTTCTTCTTAGCAATCAATGACATAAGAGATCAAAGAGTAAGACCAGATTTTGACTGAGACTCATCTCTTACATTTCAAGAAGCACCTTCCTGGTAGCTCGCCTCCATATCAGAGAACACAGTAGGTCCAGTTTCTAGTTGTTGTTATTCACGTCGGTCTTTCCATGTCTTGTCTGACTTGACTTCAGGGCGGGAAGACCCCTTTAAGTATTCTGTAAGTCGGCACCACTCTCCCAATGTAATCCCAGCAAAGACTTTAACTGAAATCACCTTATGGAAAGTGATAGATCGAATTGATAGGTCGATTTGACAGGTCAATTGAACATTGGCAGCAGTTGAGAAGACAATACCCAAGTCAATGTGACTCAGCTCCCACGTGGTTCTTTTTTTCTCCTCTTTGTTTCTGTGTCTACTCTCCTTAACACGAGCAGCCTGTTGTTCCACAACTCTTCTTACCCAACTCCACAACTCTTCTTCTTACCCAACTCTTGTTACCCAACTCTTTTTACACTGCTGATACTCACTGTATGTCATACCGACACAGAAACCAGCTCCTGCTCAGAAACCAGCTCCTGCTCAGAAACCAGATCGTCCTCAGATACCAGACTGACGCCCTCCAATCATCTCCACTCACACACAACGGAAACAGATACCATGCCGCGGGCTCCGTACGGTCCCCAACTCACAGTATCATGTGGAAGTGAGAGGTTGCACAGACAGCCTCGACGTGTGACAGTGAGGTGATGGTGGTGGCAGGGTGAGATGACGGTGGGTGACGGTGGTGAGATGGTGGTTGCGATGAGACGATGAGGTATGCCGGTGCTTTGGTCTGGGTGGCATTACTGTTGTACTGCCTCGAGAAGCACGCAATCGAGAAAGAAACGCCAGGAGTGACCCTGGAGTCACCATGTTACATCCATGGAAGATGGTCTTACTGTTGGACACTAGCCACGGACACAGAGATTCTCCGTCGAGCCTGGAACTAAAGGGATCTAGCCCAGGCGTCAAGCCTAAGCCTTGGCTGTATGTCTACCTGGTCGTCAAGATGTTCTTGGAGGCAGGAAGAGTACCTTGAATGAGCTGATCACCAACGTTTTTCAAGCCAGGAACAAATCGGAAAGTCTTGTAAACATCACTGGTAACTCCAGAATAAAGAGTTGTGGACTTGGGGGTCGGCTGGGGGATCCTCTTTGTATTCTTTTTGCTGAGATCTCGCTTGGTGAACTCGTCCTTCAAGCACGGTCAAGTTTTGAATCACCTCCGGATCATATTTGTTGAGCCCATGCACATGTCAGAATTAAAGACCTGGGATACAAGGCGGGCTCTAACCTCTTGGTTAGGGCAAAAGTTCAGGTAATGACACCGGTACCCAAGTATGAGCTTGGCGTTGAAACTGATCTCGTCAACATTCGTTGAGGTGCTGTTTAACTACAGCCCCTACGATGGTCCTCTCAAGGCGGGTTTCGGCCGTTGACATCACAGTTGACCAGCTCGTAAGTTGAGGCCTTGGAGATTTTTGGAACAATGTTTCCTGGTAAAGAACAGTCTGAGACCTCAAGGGACTTCATATCCTTTAGCCCAGCATGTCATTTCAGGTTCTCCATGTATGCTTCCACTAACCCTCCTCGGTATAGCCAGTATGAGGTATCACACAACAGAAGGGAGTGTGGTTCCCTTCTCTATGATAAATAGTCACACCTGTGGTTCGAACAGTGCATTTAGGAAGAGTGGAGGTAGACAAAGAAGTACATAAAATGACGAATATAAGTCGGATCGACACCAGAACACTTCCAGCACACTCCCCTAGACGATAGTAATCTACTGCAACTTTCAAAATCCAAATACACCCACTATTCCCCAAATTGACCTTTCCCTCACTACATCCCAACTAAACTCCACCTCACACTTGGCATTCTACTTACTTTACTCTCCTCAAATAGGTCCCCATAACTCCCCCAATGTTCGTCCAAAATAAAAAAGTAAAGTACATACATTCTCCCCTAGCCCTACTGACACCAGATCCCCCGTCAAACCCTCTCCAGCTCTTCTTATTAACCCTTCAAAGTTCTCCCCTTGGAGAATAAGTTGTTCCCAAGAAGTATCTTCTCCCACCTCAAATAAACTTTACCGATTACTTCTCCTCCAAGAACATATTCCCCACTTATCTCAGTCAATACTGCTTAGATCTGGAAAATAACGCCACCATTCGATCCTCCGCAACCGCCTGATTCTAATGGTACTTTTAAATCGACTCCAGTATAGCTACAAGACGTCGTACCTTTTTTCTGACAAAGTTGGTTGTAAAAGTTTGTTTCAAAAAATCCAGATCATGCATATTTTTTTTACCTCTTTTCTACTCTCTACAACATGAAAGCAGACTACAAATTCTCCAATCTGCTTGGAACGGTTTACCGGCAGGGTAATCTTGTGTTCACGCCCGATGGAACCGCCCTGCTCTCCCCCGTCGGTAACCGGGTGTCGTATTTTGACCTGGTCAAAAACACATCCTTCACCTTCCCCTATGAACACAGACGGAATATCACGTGTATTGCTTTGAATCATCAAGGATCGTTGATGTTGACTGTTTCCGACGACGGTAAAGCGATCCTGGTCAACTTTAAGCGAAGAACGGTCATCCATCACTTTAATTTCAAAGACGTGGTTTCGGATGTGCAGTTTTCGCCCGATTCGCAGTACTTTGCCATCAATATCGGGTCTCGTTTGGAGGTGTGGGCGATCCCCAGTGACACAAACAGCCGGTCGTTTGCGCCCTTCGTGCGTCATAAACGGTACGAGGGCCATTTTGCCGAAATCACGTCGATTACGTGGTCCGATGACTCGAGATTCTTTCTCACCACCTCCAAAGACCTCACTTGTCGAGTTTGGTCGCTGATGGAGAAAGATAACGGCGCCGCAGCCACCCTGGGCGGCCATAGAGACACTATCACCAACGCCTTCTTTTCCCAGGACCAGGAAACCATTTATACCGTGTCCAAAGATGGAGCCTGTTTTGAGTGGGCGTATGATGAAGATGACGATGGAGAAGACGATTGGGTGGGCTGGAAGATTAAAGACCGACATTACTTCCACCAACAGTCGGTTCTCAAGTGTTCTGCCTTCCATCCTCAGTCTAATATTCTTGTGGTGGGGTTTGCCAACGGTACCTTTGCCATGTACGAACTTCCGTCCATGACCCAGATCCAAACCATGTCTGTGTCTCAGCATGGCATTGATTTTGTGACCATCAACTCCACGGGCGAATGGATGGCCTTGGGAGCGTCTAAACTGGGCCAATTGCTGGTATGGGAATGGCAATCTGAGAGTTATATTTTGAAACAACAGGGCCATTTCGACTCGATGAATTCCCTGGTGTATTCTCCTGATGGAACTAAAGTGGTGACTGCTTCTGAGGACGGTAAGATCAAGTTATGGGACACTTCTTCGGGTTTTTGTCTGGTCACTTTTACTGAACATTCTGCAGCAGTTACAGCACTCGAGTTTTCCCGAAAAGGCAATGTTTTGTTCTCGGCTTCCCTAGACGGCTCAGTACGTGCCTGGGATCTCATTCGGTACAGAAACTTCCGGACTTTTGCTGCTCCCGAACGGATCCAGTTTTCTTCTCTAGCAGTCGATCCTTCAGGAGAAGTGGTATGTGCTGGATCTCTGGATAACTTTGATATCTACGTGTGGAGTGTCCAGACCAGTCAACTGTTGGATACTTTGGCTGGCCATGAAGGTCCTGTTTCCTGTCTTTCTTTTGGAGCCGAAATCGCCAATGCTTCGATTTTGGCATCTGCTTCCTGGGACCATACCGTCAGAGTCTGGAACATTTTTGCACGTACTCAGACTGTTGAACCTTTCCAATTGACATCTGACGTGCTTCAGGTGGTCATGAGACCCGATTCCAAGCAGTTATCGGTGTCCACTCTCAATGGAGAAATCACAGTATGGGATATCGAAGAAGGTAAGCAAGTGGGATCGATTGATGGAGCCAAAGATATCAGTGGAGGTCGTCATTCGTCCGACCGTTTTTCCGCCAAAAACTCGGCCCGGTCAAAGTACTTTACTTGCATGACTTACTCGGCAGATGGCAAGTGTCTTATTGCTGGCGGAAACTCGCGGTTCATTTGTTTGTATGACGTGCAAACAGGAGTGCTTCTGAAACGCTTCGAAGTGTCTCGAAACATGTCTCTTGAGGGAACTCTCGACTACCTCAACTCCAAAAACATGACTGAAGCGGGTGCTCTTAATCTGATCAACGACCCCGACGGATCAGACTGGGAAGATCGAGTCGATGATACTCTTCCTGGAGTAGTACGAGGCGACAAATCAAAGCGAAGAACCCGACCGGAAATTCGAACCACCGCAATCAAGTTTTCGCCTACAGGAAGACAATTTGCCGCCGCTTCCACTGAGGGTCTACTAATGTACTCCATTGACGATGAACTCATGTTCGATCCTTTTGATTTGGATGTGGACGTTACCCCCGCTACGACCATGGAAGCCCTAGGAAACAAGGATTATCTCATTGCTTTGGTTATGGCCCATCGTCTCAATGTTCCTAGACTCATTCAAAAGGTCTATGAGTCCATTCCGGTCGATACCATTGAACGAGTGGCTCGAGGGTTGCCGGTAGTGTACTTGGATCGATTCCTACGGTTCCTGGCATCCGCTACTGAAGCTACTCCTCATGCTGAGTTTCATTTACGGTGGATCAAGGCGGTTATTACTGCTCATGGACGACACATGGCTCAGCGAAAACACGAGTATGCTCAGGTCCTAAGAGCTGTTCAAAAGTTTGTCACTAGGGTGAACAAGGAGGTGGCGAGATTGGCCGGGACTAATTCGTACTCAGCCGAGTTTTTGCTTGGAGGGAAGCCCACTGTTATTGCTGATGAGGTGGATGAGTCTCGAATGATTACTCAGCCTTCTGACGAAGTGTTGGTCCCCGTGGAAACAGAAATGGAGGTGGAAAGTGACTCCGACTCCGACGACGATGAAGAAGGATGGTTTGGACCGGAGAGTAAGAACGACGCTTTTGCTCAGATGGACGTTGATAGTGAGGACGATGAGGAGGAGGACGAGGAAGAGTAGCATATATAATAGATTTGATTGAATAAGGCAAGAGAGGGTGGTGATTGGAGAACGGGGGGAGTAGAGTGGTATAGGTATTGGCACTACCGGTATGTACTGTACTTGGTGAGTATCAAGGGTAGAGTACCGGTAGCATGGTATACTAGAGAACATTTGTAAGAAGTGGGTGGTTAACGAGGGCGCCATTAAAAAGAGGACAACTAGGGCTATCGAATGGTATAAGAATCGTCATTACTGAGTGGGCATCGAGGGTTCTGGAGGGGTGTTCGGTATAAGGAGGACGATGAAGAGTAGCGTAGAAGACATTAATTTGAATAAAAGTGGTGTAGGAAGGTAGAGCCGAGCTAGGGGAGTAGAATGGTACTGGTTTGGTGGTGTTTGAATGAGTTTAGGGCGTTTTAGAGAGGTACCCAGGTTGTAAGGTTATGGTCAACTAAAGCTAAGTATAAGAGAGGAAGTGCAGGAAATGGAGGTGGTTACAGTGAGAAATATTGTATGAGAAGGTAGTGAACAAAGTAGCCTGTTTGGAACTGACTCTCATTCTTTACTTGACTGTGTATCTTCGGTAGCTGTGGCTAGTCTAGATTGTGAGATAGCCATCCCCAGCAGACTTTTCGTTTAAGTAAACGTCAACTAAAGGTAGATGTGAGGAAATATTGGGGAAATGAATGAGCTTCAAGCTACATAAAGGCATGGTGAGGATTAGAAATATGACTAGAGATGCTTCCAAAGTGTTTATACCGTTATCATCTCGCTATGATACCTGAATCAGAAGCTGTATCACCCTACTGTGGAGGAGTACACTCATGTCTAGACTAAGTTGACCAATAATTGTACTAGAGAGATGGAGACTTCACTAAAAGGTTTCTGCAACTCTGGAGATCACTCTGGTACCACTTTTGACAATGAATTTGCTAAATGACTCAATATATTTGTTTCCTGATGAGTGTCAAAGTAGGAAGTAGTATTTACTGTACCGGTACTTGTAATACGCCACTGAAGCATTCTACAGAACTAAAGACTTAGCCAGAACACCCCTTGGCGGTCAAATAGAGCCAACAACTTTCCTCATCTTTTCATCTTGTATATTTCCTCATTAATAAGTGTAACCTGTTCTCCACCTAACACTCATACTACCCTCCTATAATCACCAATACTACTCCAAAAGTTTCAAAAAAACCTATTTCATTCAATTTCGAAGACCCCTCTTAGTCATATTAGAAAGTCCCCTTACCCTCATTTCTTCCCTTCCTCTGCCATCAAAGTGTTTCCTAGCCCTTAGGTAAGGCTGACTACAGCATTATTGAGCCAAGGATACGAGTAGAAGGAAGGAGTTAGAAAGACAAATAATTACATCACGTGAATGATATGTACTACTTCATTATATCACATCTGCCAAACGTTCTTACTTCAAACCTCATATTCGATACGGGTGTTGTAGTGGCTTGATTATTTGAACATGCTGTATTATTACTACAACCGTACTTTTGATGGGCACGTTTCCGTTCAAAGGTCTTCGTTTATTATCTACTACAAGTAAGTGTTTCATTTATGTTATCTGATTTAATACTGAGACGAGAGTAAAAATATGTAGTGTTAAAATACAGAGGATTTAGCTGTACAGCGATTCATTAACCTCTCTTTGACTTGTTGCAACATATAGAGACAACTTCTCTAAACCATAAGAGCCCTTCAACGTGCGATACAAATATCGTATGACTAGCGCCACCACCTTATAACCTGCTCTTACTCCTTCATATCCCACCAACGACGTTCCAATATCCAGACTCCTATCTCAGCAAAGAAACTCATCAGAGGAGTCTACACACCCTTCTGAAGACTCATTGTTCCTCTCCAGATACAAATAAAAAGTTTTCTTTTGAACAATAAATACTATTTGCATTATATACACTTGGTGAAGTAGACAACCAGGTCACCAAGGAGAAGACATAGGTAGACTGTGATATCAGAAGATAAGATCAATTTCACGTAGTCACGCGGTAAACAAGTGGCTGTCTCCTAACGTTACAGCTGTAGTCTCTGTAAGTAGACACCAAGCAGTTCATCAATAGACAGCTCAAGTCACTGTTCCACGTATACAACCAGACAGCTAGAGACGCAGTTCTGGTCACGTGACAACCTCGTGCCACCGCCGCAATCACGTGACATTGTCTGCAACCAGACGTAGTTTGGGTCACGTGACAACCTCGTGACTACGTCACTCTAACACTCGTTGGTCGCGTAAACAGCTCGTGACCACTCGTGACTTCGTCACTCGTTTGTCACTCGCCGTTTACTTGCCCAACCTCCTCATCAACTCCTCATACGCCTCCTTTGCCTTTTGATTCTCCTTCTCCGCCTCCTCTTCCGCCCCGGACGACAACTGCTTGTACTTTCTGTCCTTCTTTTTCTGCGCTCGATCCACTTTACTCTTCTTGAACGCTCCAACTACATCCTTTCTGGACGTTCCAGGAGGAGAAAACATTTGGTCCAGTTTATCGGCCAGAATCTGTCGAGCAATTTTCCGATTTTCTTCCAAAGATCGAGTTTTCTGAGAGGAGACAACTAGACCGGTAGGAATATGGGTGATTTGACATCGAGTCGATCGTTTGTTGATCTGTGTTAGAGAAGAAATGAAGAGGTAGATATGTCACCCTAGAAGTCTGGAAGCACTTGTAGCACTGGACATTCCCCCTGAGTCACGTGACATGTCAAAGCAAGGTATATCAATGTCATACTAAGTAGACAACATCTCAAGACAACTTAGACAGCATTGTATGTCTTCAAGATGACCTCAAAAGACACAGCATCTTTCCCAGAGTCACGTGATATCTCAAAAGTCTCATATCTCATGTCTTTCTAGTCTTCAGTATAGCATAGATATCACTGTATGACCAAAACGACACTGACGACGGAATATCCCTCATGAGTCACGTAATCACATCAGTTACATCACGTGATCTAATTGTTTACGTCACGTGACTCATAATCCACATCTCTTTCGCAGAATCGGGCAACATTCTCATGTCAGAAAGAACCACCTGTACCACTCAATTGACATCTTGTAGACACCAAACGATGCTCTTTCCTTTCCTGGTCACGTGAGATCTGATCAAGTCACGTGAGACGTGAATGGGGCACTATTCTCACGTCACTTGGTACAGCATAGATGTCAGTGTATGACAAATGACGATGAAGAGTGTATCCATCGTGAGTCACGTGACAGAGATAGCATCCCCCTGAGTCACGTGACAGACTCGTATCATCACGTGATATCACAGGTCAGCATTGCTCAACGTTCTCAAGTCATAAACAACAGTACTAATACCCCAGTATGACCAAAACTGAATGACCAAAATGACACGGAGAGATGTGTTTCCCTTTCTGAGCACGTGACAAGGGTTGCATCACGTGACAAGAGTTACATCACGTGATATCTCCTGCAGCCACATGACATGCCAGAATTAGACCGCATTCTTCTATCACGCAGAACAGCACAGTCACCACTGTATGGCCAAAACTGGTGGCCAAAATGACTCTGAGAGAAGCGATATCCCTCTTGAGTCACGTGACAGGGGTTCCATCACGTGGTACTCTTCTTTAGGACATTCATTGTTTAGAATGTTGTCTAGAATGACATGAGATAGTAACTTGAGGAGACATGTGAAGTAAATGAATGACATAGAATGACATAGAATGACATAGAATCCTTTCTGTCACGTGATCTCTCCGTTGCAACACGTGAACAAGTCACATCACACGTCTCCTCAAGTTGCATAGCTCACGTCAGAACTTGGACAACATGACTTCCTAAACAACAGTCGTGTGTCGTAAAGAGTACCACAGTATGACATCAAAATGGCATGGAATGACGCAGAACCCTTCCTGAGTCACGTGACATAAGTTACACCACGTGATCAAGTTCCATCACATGCCATTAGAAGTGCTTCATGGAGACGATGTGACTTGCTGAAGAGGTGGATGGTACATCTGTCGTCGGACAACCATTCAGGATCGATTCGAGTGTACCATAAGAAGACAATGGTCAGGTTCGAAACGTTCAACAAGCTGTCGTTTGGGAAGACATTATCCAGAGCCAGGAAGGAGGTCTTTGAAGTGGAAGTAGACAGCCAAGTCTTAGATGTTAATATCCGATATCTTCTGAAATATCACTGTCCATAGACATGGGTTTGGAGTCAGCCAGTCGGAGATGTCAATATCTGATTCCATCAGAAGTATCAATCTCCATAGACTCAGGTTTGTCTCCTCCTTTGGTCTGACTTCGACACCATTAGTCTCTTGTGCAGTGTGATGCCTAGGTCATATCTTTAAAGGAGAGCGTTATGGTACTCCTTGAGATGCCATACTACCTTCTCACTTGGCCAGTGGCAGGTCTCATCTTCCAGGAGGAGATCCTGGCGCATGGTTCTTCCTCAGTCACGTGACATGCCCTAACCCAAGTGACATATCTCATGTCATACAAGCACCATTGAAGACGTGGTACCACTTGTAAGACCAGAAAATGATCAGAAAACGGAGGCCTATTCTTCCGTATCATTCCCAAGTCACGTGACATAACTTACATCACGTGATATCTCACAAGTCACATCTCCCATGTCATACCAGAAGTACTAAGACCATTGTAGACATAATACCACATGTAAGACCTCATAATGGCCAGAAAATGACCAGAAAACATGACAAGACCCTTCCGCCGCATCCACACCAACTCATTCGTCTATATCACATGACCAATGGGTCGTTAATTAAGTCATACTCACACACTGACCTCCTGGTCCTGATCCTCTAATGAACGACTCCTTGATCTCGTTCTCGTCGACTTTTGGTCTTGGCGGCATCTGAGGCGTCTTTCTGAAAGCGGCACGTGACGTGGAAAACGCTCTTCCGACAGATTTGAGCATTATCAAATGGTTGTAGAGTGGTTCGAAAAGTGGTGATGTGTAGGAGAGAAGGTTAGGAGGAGGTGCAGGAGGGGAGAAGGTGGTGGATTGTATGTGGTCAAGAAGTGGAGATGTGCGGGTTAAATGGTGTCGTTCGGCTCGTAGGAGAGTGGGGAATTACGCTGGATACTTATTTGGATAGAAAACGGTGTATTCCGGAAGTTGAAGTTTTGCTGACTAAGCAAGATTTTGGAAACCGGCTAAAAAGCTATATGACGGGTACCAGAGTGCTCTCATGACTCTCATCATGACTAATATGCTATTATTACTCATTTTGGGCCTCTATAATGTGGTTATATCGACTACCTAAGTTCTCCTATTCTGGTTCACTTTTGGACTTCATCAGAAATCTTTTGAAACTCCCAATTTCTGAAGTTCACCTAAAAATTGAACAGTTGAGAACAGCCAACAGAAGCACAACACAGTAAAGAAGGGTTATAGAGGAGATGAAGCGAAAAGAAGTGGATGGGGGTGTTTCTTAGGGTCAGGGGATCACTTTGAATGTTTTAGAATGTGTTTTGGATGGATATTTAGCCAGATAGAGAGGCTCATATATCCTTGGAATGTCAGTTCTGAACCTAACTATAATGTCAAGTAAATGTAGGGTATTGAGAGATAATATTGTCCCCCTGACAGCTGAAATACAACGCCTTTAGAGATGAAAATCAGCCAGAGTAACCAAAAAACGAGTTTCTATCTATTAGACGTTTTAGTATCTCTCTAGCATATCTACATCACCGGAAATGAACCCCCAGCGGGATATTTTCTCAACTAATCTTCAACTAATGTGCAAGACTTCAGATACTGCTAACTGAAGAGCTGTAGATGTCCAAGGGCCGATAATAGGCCAGTAACTGGCAGGGGATAATCCATTTTATTCTCTAGATGGCTCTATTACTCTCTGTAGCTCGGCTGCGTACAAGAACTAAGATACTTGGAGAAATGGCACATAAAGTTGAAATAGAGCAAAAGAATATAATAGATACATACTAGTTACTTCAAATTATCCACCTTACTAGACATTCATTTCTTGGATGTCTTCTGATACTATTCATCGAGTGTTTTGGTGGTTGAATGGATTGTTCAGAGCTGTGCTCGTAGCTGGTATAACACCAGGAAGTTCGATATTGTCATGATACAGATGAGAGATGTTAGAGGGTCTGTTTTCTGTTACAGTGATGTTAAACGGAGGACTATTCCCTTCCTCTCTGAGGACCAAGATACAAACAACTAGAAAGATGTCCATGACATTATTTGCAGCCAGCGTGAAGATATTGATAACTACCCGCATAATAGTGTTCAATAATACCCCGTAGATCGATAAAAAGTCACTTCTGAAAAAGTAGAACCCTCTCTCAAGCTTCTACCGAGCCCTGCGAGCTCTACCGTTCTCAAGAGCTCTCCACTCTTTAGTCCTTCTCAAAATAGAGTCTTTGAAGAGACCCTACCTTCCCTCCTACTCAAAGTAGAGCCCTCAAACGCCTCCATTGAGCTCGTAGAGCGAGATGGAGGCTTTCGTTACATTGTTACTTCAGGGCTAGCATTCTTTGTATCAATGTTCCCTTGTTATCAATTCTGTGATTATTTGTTAGTGGGGCAAATCTATGAAAAGCCAAGTAGCGGGTAAGCTGTTCGAAAAGCTCATTCTACTTCCACGTACTCGTTACTTCTTTACAACAGCTTCCAGATGTATCACATCATATTTCAGTCATATTCCATCCACTTCTGTTTGCCTCATCAGTCAGATTTAGTACCAGACAAAGAGAGGGCTATTGGTCTTATTGTGTACATGTAAAGTGTTGAAGTGATGGAGTGAGCCTGGGAGATTGAAATGGACAAGTCCCTGAGCTGATATCACCATTATTGGTCGAGATAAAGTAGATGTAGTCTGGTAGTCTGTTCATAGGTCCATCTAGAACAATGATGGGAGCCATAATATCGATTATTTGAGCAGCTGAAACGAAAGAAGCACTGAATGAAGCTAAGGACGTGAAGCGTCTTTCTTTATTACTTGATTCAAGAAGTTTTTGCCCAATGAAAGTACACAACAAGTGACATGAATGAGTATGTACTGGTACAAGTACACCAGAGCATTGAGGAAGTTCTTTAAGAGAGAAAAAATGTTGCTTGTTTTACTGAGTGTATGTCTACTCGAGATATTTCTGACAACAGCCGTCCATCTTTCTATCCTCAGCTCCACCTTTACAGCTTCATGTCATAATGGAATATGGAAGATTATTCGAAGGACTTGACTAAGAAGAAGAGCCGATTGCATTGCATAACACACCGTTACAGAACTCCTCAGATCCCAAGTCTCTGTGAATTGAGTCTTTAAGCTGCAGCATCAGGTCACTTTCGTTTTACCCTTGTCACCTGTACTGACCAGCGCAGAGGATACACTACCTGTAGTCGGTGATATGGCTATTATTTGGAACAAATTTGAAAAGAAGAGTTGACTAAACGCGTCCTTTTGTGTAGGATAAGACGTTGTGCATCTCTTCCAGACCATATGCTGATCTTTATGCTGACAAGTAATGTTCTCTAACAGCCACTGTCTACACAACAGAAACATAACATCAAGATGTCTGAATCAGGTTGAAATTCCTATTGAACTTCTATCTCAACAAGAAGCGAATATAACGAGCAAATGACGCCTTCTGGTACTTTTTTGAGATCCAATTCTTCAACATCTTCACTTCTCTACACTTCCCACCCTGCCCACCTTAAATCTCACATCTACCACTTCCGTCCACAACTCCACCAATACCAACGCCATGGACCCAGGAGCTTTACCGTCGTAATCGTCGTCTTCTAGCGGTCATTTTGGTATACATATCACCCAGATTAACGTCTTTTCCGTATAACACCGATAACAACTACATACTAATACACTCTTCATAATAACAATAAATTCAACCTATGCAATCCATTTTTTCCTTTTCCTAACCAGACCAATGCTGACAAACAAACACCGAGAACGCCATCAAACAACAGAAGCACACCAAGAAACAACGATAAACGAAATAAGAGCTCACAGAGCGGATCACGTGACGTAGAAGGGGACACGTGACAAAGAACGGAACACCGGGGAGACCGGAGAAGAGCCTAGGGTAACAGTCAATGTAGTACCCGAGGAAGGGGTCAGAGAACAGGTTATGAGTAGTCACGTGACGGACTAGACCTGGACCTGACCATGAAGGGCCTACAACTGAACTCCCATCTCTTGAACAGTTGAAGACGATAGCCTTTAGACGTACCGTAGGAGGTGGAACAGGAGACAGGTAGAAGAGACACTGTAGAGGTGGAGACAGTAGAGGAGTTCAAAAAGGTGACTCTCAAGGCCAGACCTGTTACACGATGAAACTGCTCAAGACTCAGACTGTTAGAGGGACAGTTGGAGTAGAGCCCTAGAGCCATAGGACTGTATGGAGTAGACCAAGGTACACCAGTAGAGAGAAGATAACAAGAGGAGATGAAGAAGAGAACGAGAAGAGATAAAGCGACTTCAGACACCCACTTCCATAGACTGAGGTAGCGTAGTCCATAGTTGGTGGAAGAGGACAAGAAGGTGTAGACTGAAGAGTAGAGTCTTAAGATAGAACTGAGTGAAGAGAGCGAACTGAATGAACTGAAACAGTTTCTTCGTCCGACAGTGAGACCTACACTTGTAAGCACTCACTTTGTTGAAGTTCTCTAGTTCTTCAGAACACTCAATGGTAGGAGGGTAGACTGTAGTAGCAGTAGAGAAGACATAACAAGAACCAAGAGCAGATCTAAGAGGTTACTGAGATCGTCTAGAAGAGTGCCAACACTGTAACCCACTTGTAAAGACGAACAGAGCCACTCTTCAGAACAGTTCAGGAATGGAGGTAGAGACAGTAGTGAACAAGACATATAACGACAAGAGGCGACAATACTCTTGGAAAGTATCGTCACAGAAAATGCCGTCACTTCTCGTAAACACGTAAACACAAACAAAGTCCTTCATCAGAACAATGAAGACACTTCTGTAGAATAACTGGCTGGTGGAAGGGAGGTGAGGCAGGACGGTAGGGGAAGACAAGACAGTAGGAGAATGTAGTGAAGAAGACATAAGAAGTGAAGAGAGTGAACCAAAGTAGATTGTAAAAGTGAATGAGGTCATCCAGAAGAGCCTTGTCACTCTCCAACAGTGTAAACACGAACGAAGTCACTTCTTAAAAACACACATGGTAGGGAGGTAGACATGGCAGTAGTGAAGAGGACTAGACTGCAGGTGAGGAAGACATAAGAAAGAGACTGAATGAACAAAAAGACAATAAGTTCATCAGACAAGAGTGTGGCACTCCCCTTACTGTAAACCCACTTCCACAGTCAAGGAATGGGGTAGACTGGACAGTAGTGGACAAGACATAAGAAGTACCAGGTAGAAGCAGAACTGAGGACAATATGTTGAAAAAAGGTGTAGTCACTCCTCGTGAACCTCCTCGTGAACCTCGTAAACACTGAAAACACCGTAAACCCTCATTTGATGACGAAGTTCTCTAGTTCTTCAGAAACACTCACTGGCGAAAGGGAGGACTGGGGAAAGGGAGACAGTAGTATAGAAGACGCGACAAGTAAAACTAGACCAGATCCTAGAAGTGAATGAGGTCTACTCAGTAGGAGAGCAACACTCCCCACACTCGCAAACACTGTAAACACTCACTACGTTCGTGTTCACTGTCTTTACTCGTGTTTACTTTGTCCTTGTTCTCTTCTTCAGAACACTCGCTACGCTCGTATTCTGGTCCGGTCACAGTTGCGCACCACGGTAACACTCGCTACGCTCGTATTACCTTAGGGTGGCGCGCAACTCCTCCACACTCCCCCCAATGGCCCATCTCGCCCCCCTGACCAACCCACTATCGGTCAAATCCAGGTACACCAACGAGTTGTTTTCATTCACCAATCTCACCACCGATTCTCGCTTTACCCACATCAATTTGCGCAGTTTGAGCACCTGCAAATCCCTCAGCTGAAGCATAGCCACCACCAAATCACTGGGCGACACTGGAACAATCTCGTCGGGTTTCCAAGTATACAATTTGGCGACATCCGAGACAAACAAGAGCCCTGAAGAAGCGGTGGGAAGGTAAGAAGACGAGCCAGCCACAGCATAGTCTTCGGCCAGAGGCAAAAACGAGATATCAATGTCCGTCAGGTTTTTGCAGGCTGCCACCACATGAATCAGGTGGCCAACGGGGACATCTTTGGAAGTCGAGTACTGTCTCAAAAACGGCGACGAAATCGGGTGAGCGGTGGAAAACGGCACTTTAGGACGAATACTGGGTCCCTGTTGTTTTCTCAGAGCCTCCAGAACCTCTTCAGAAGCTTGATACAGCTTGTTTTTTTTGTAAAACGACAACCACAGCCTTGATTCGCGAATAGCGGTGGTTACTGAGCGTCTCTTCTTCGTAGGTTTAGGATCAGCCGTAGTATTGGAGTTGGAGGAGGTTCTTGAACAAGAAAGTGACGAACTCGAGTTACTACTGTGCTTAGTAAGCCGCTTAAACTGTCGCGAGTACAACGGATCTCCTCTCAACTTCCAGTCTCTCCATCCGGCCAAAACGGCGTCATCTTCAATCGGCTCGTTTTCAAAGATTGCTGACTCATCCTCCTCGCTTTCAAACCCGGGTCGAATCGTGGACAAGTCCAGTTTTTGAACATATGATGCCAACTCATCGTTATGTGATACCTGGGTCACAAACTGGGCAAACCGATAAGTCGACGAAAAAAACGGTTCCTTGTACAACTGACGAACCGCGGTCGAGTACATGTTTTTGTTCACATATAGACACATTGTCACATCTCTTTGGTCCAGGTGAGAAACGATTTTACTCATAATCTCATGGGGTAGGGAGTTTATGTCTTTATGCGGCTGCAGGTGATGGGTCGACCGGAAAATGCGTCTGACCGAAGCGAGACTCGAACCCCGCGAGCCTCCGATTTTGCGTCGCATGGACCGAGAACCCCGCGAGGGTTCGAACGGAAGCAACAGCGACCGGTACTTGTACGGCTGGTGCTGTTTCGACGAGGGTCGAACCGTGGACACTGAGGATCTGGTAATTCCAGACTTAATCGACTGCTCGGGGAGATTCGTACACGTGAGGCCTCGGTTAAGCGACGTTTGGATCTGGTGATCCTCCAAAAGCTCGTCCACTTCGTTCAAAGCCAGGAGTTGAACTGACTCCACTGAGCTGGCGTCGTCAGTGTCACTTTCTGTAGCAGCCGGGTCTCGAACGGACAAACTGGAAATACTGTCTCCAATCGTCATCAGCGATTCTTCCTGAGACGATCTGGACGACACGGACATGACGGGATGCAGCATGGTGGTTTTGTACGTAATCGGGCGTTTGAAATGGAGCCCGTTCGAGCGCTGCGAGAGGTTTTGCGGTGTGAACATGGCAGGAGTGACAAGAGTTGTGTGTTGGTGACGTAAGCCGTGGGTGACGTAAGCAATGTAGTGATGACAGAGGTGGTGTGAGGAGTTACCTAAGCAGATGACAGAGGTACTGTTGGGGGTCACCTAATCAGTGTTGTGTGTTACCTAAGCGGTTTTGTCAGTCGCAGAAGTTTTGTAACTGGTCACGTAAGCTGTGGTCGCACGATCGTGGTGGGGTAGATGGTGGGGAGGTGGGGTAAGTCTTGGTCGAGGACGTTACACAAGCGATGTAGTGACCACAAAGAGAATGTCGTGGGTCGAAAAAACACCGAGAAATACTTTTTTCGCTGTAGCAGGGAAATCAGCAACTGTTGAGGTGGTGACGTGACAACCTGGTCTTCTTATTCAAACGACAGAGGGCTGGAAATCAATATATGCAGGCGCCTGCACGCGGACGCACGCTCCTGCAAGCGTATGCAAGCGCATGCGGTTGCTGCAAGGCAGACTAGCGCAAGGCGTTAACTCGGTGAAAAAGAGAGATACCAGCAAGCAAACTAGTGGAATCGAACGGCCGCATTCCAGAGACAACGCCTACAGTGACTTAAATGCGATATCTCTAGTTTTAGGTGTGTTTTTTACTTTCCAGGGTTCCCCTCACGCAGTAAAATTTTAAGGTTTAGAGTGGCATTTCTCATGTCATTCTGATAACGTGGCTTACGTGAGATGTATGTGGTGTTGGTTATGTAAGAGAGATGGGGGATTATGTAATCCATCTTCAATTGTTTTTAATTAATTTATCTGAATTTATTTAATTTATTTCAAAACATTTTTGTTTAATTAATTAATGTTTTTGACAATCGCATTATTTCTAATTTAGTTTAGTTTCGATAGCAAGCCGCAAACAGCAAGCAACAAAGAGACTTGTAGATTTGGAAGGGGAGATGGTAAAAAAGAAAGAAAAGCAGGGTTAGGGTAGCAGGGGTTAGGGCAGTCACGTGACCACTCCCCAGGGCTGTATCTCCTCTTTTGGCCGTTTTGCAGTTACTCAAAAAAACACATCATTTCCAAATTACACTTCATAACAATGTGGCCCAGCACGTGGACGAATAAAAGATAACAAGGAATAATTAAAAATAAAGAAAAATTAAAAAATTAAAAAATTAAAAAATTAAAAAATTAAAAACAAGAAAAAATAAAGAATTAAATACAAAGAAATTCAAATTAAATACAAAGAAATCGGGGAGAAATCGGACATAAATATGAACCAGATAACGGTGTGGGGAAACGACAGGAGATGTGTCTTATGATGGCAGATCACGTGACCAAAAAAAAACGAATAATTTTTCTACACTTTTTCAATACTTCTCTTTTTGCACTGTATCGTCAGGCATACAGTATTAGCTGTCGTTCCTACACTCCCCCAGCGCTCCGATTTCAATTCTGAAACTCGCATTAGATGCGCCGTGCCCAATAGCCCCATTGGGCCGTTTCTTGAGCTTGTAGGAGGTGAAATGCCAAAAACAGGAGAAAAAAAAAACTATCGAAATTTAACCAAGGGGGGGGCACAAGATAGGGAAGTGAAGAAAAACAGAAAACCAATATGGTCCAGAAACGGCTGAAAGTTTGATAGTAGTCGCTGTTGGGTCACGTGACCATCCATACCAAGTTTCATCCGTTTTTTTGCATTATTCACCATTCTACAGGTCTCTACTTTACTATGTTATACTGTAGATGGCACTATAAATATAACCAAGGGGGAACCCTATGTTCTAATAGGGCAAGGGTAGTTTTTTGTTGGAGATAAAAAAGTGTTGAAAAGTGGACGAAAACGGCCCAAATTCTGTCAGCAGTATCATTGCGGTCACGTGACCATACACACAAGTTTTCAAGTCGTTCTAATCACTTTTGGCCATTCTAGACGGACCCTAAGTTCTAAGCCAAGTGGGTGCGTGTCGGGTAATTTAAACTCGGTACGAGGTCGGGCATTTCGCTGAGTAACAGCCTATTTTTCATGCAAAATATCAACCTTTTCACTGATTTACCAAAAATCAGGTTAAATATGAAAAAAAAACGTATTGCTCTTGAAAAGGGGTATATGAACAAAAAAAGTTGAGAGATATGTCAGATCATAATTCTGGTTAAACATAGAGATACTTTTCGCTCTATAAGTACCAAAATACTTAGCTGAACTCCCTATTTACGGGCTCTTTTTTCAATGTTTTTCTTACATGGGCTTGCATGGGGCTTGCAGAAAAAGAGACTGTTACTCAGCAAAATGCCTGACCTCGTACCGAGTTTAAATTACCCGACACGCACCCACCTGGCTTATACTTACAGTGTCTTCATACGGCTTACTTTACACTGCTTAAACGAAAATAATATCACACAAAAGTTTTTTTTGGGGGAGTTTTTGTGTAACATTTTTTGTAGGTCTGCGTTTGGTGTCACGTGACTCTCTCTCTCACGTGACTTTTTTATTTTCAATTTTCCCCAATTTTTTTCAATTTCCCATTTCCCATTTCCCATTTCCCATTTCCATCCCCTCTTATCAGCACAGCCCCATCCACCCACAAACCTTGTGGAAAGGTTGATTTGAACCTTAAAGTGGGGTGTAAAAGAAAGCTTAAAAGTTTATCGAGAGTTTATTGCGAGCGGCTCAGAGGAGAAGAGAGGGGAAATGAAAAATAAAAAGAATTAAATAAAAAATAAAATAAAATAAAATAAAATAATTAAAAAAGATTAAAAAAGAATTAAATTAAATTCAGTCAAAAAATAAAACAGCCAAGTTTCGTTTCTGCTCTAATCAGATCAGTTGCAGCACTTGGTTAGTTCCGTTTACCCGCGCAGCGCTAAAATAGTGCAGTGCCGTGTACCGGTGAGGTTACACTAAGAGGCTAGGGCTAGGGACTAGGGCTAGGGAGACGTGGTATGACTGATTGGTTGTGTAGGGCGAGTCTGGATTATGTAACCTGGAGGAGGTTTAGGGTAGGTAGGGTAGGGCTATGTTGGGCAAGTCTGGGCTACGTAATCAGGATCGTCTAGGGTAGGTAGGGTAGGGGTTGGGACATTAGTTGAGGAATACTTAGATTGAAGAGAGCAAAAAGAGGACAAGAAGAAGTCGTTTATTAAGACCACTTTTAGTCCAAAACAAAAACGAAAAACACAGACTGACTCACAATCACGTTATCTCTCGGAATCCGCTTTCAGAAGACATTTTCCGCATGCGATCGTCGTCTTAGTCGGCTCATTAAACTCAACTTAACTTTATCAATGATTGGTAAATGAGATGACCTGAAATGAAGATGAGTTTGGTCACGTGAGAAAAAACCAGCCAGATAGCCCTGGTCTACTCCCTCACGTGACCACAACAGTACCCTAACCTCCCTTATCGGCTTAGTAATCGCCTTTCTGCCTTGTTTGTTGCTGCTCATGTCAGCCTCGTGATGTGCCTGCAGCAACAATAGCAAGCCGCAAACTTGACAAGGGGTAGATCGGGGTTAGGGTGGGGTGTGGGTTAGGGTTGGGAGGGGCACGTGACGGGTTAGGAAATGCCACGTGACCAGACGGAAAGGGAAATGAAATTGGACTTGGAATAACTCATCTTCACCTGGAAAGAGAAGAGAGGAACAAGTCGTACCTACAGTAAGAAGCCCTTCTGGAAAGTTGTCTGAGAAATGCTCACCTAAGAAGTACCATAAGAACGGCCTGTGGAATCATTGGTGGGTATTGTGTCAGTTGAAAGCCGTAAATACCAGTAGTTGTCGTTGTTAAGACAATCCATAGGTGAAGAAATGTGTAGAGTCCCCAGTAAGAAGTTGTCTGAAAAGTGTAAAAAGGCCATGAGAAAGATCTGTGGAATCGTGGGTAGCAGAGAAGTCGGGGTATGCCAATTGAAGGCATTGGATGGTTGCCGGTGCCTGTATTAGTAAAGACAGTTAGGAGTTGTCTTGCTGAAGTGAGGAGAGCAGTAGTGAAGTCTAGTCATAGTCATTTCAGTTGAAGGCATTGGACAGTTTCGTAAGTTGGTTCAATTGATGTCTTGGTATCTCTCTACATACCAGTACCAGGTAGAGTAAGGCGTGGAGAAAGAGTGAGCTGTACCTGTGATTCGTTCAAGAAGTGGTATCAGAAACAGTGGTTATCTGATGGTAAGAGTGTTTAGGAGTGTCTAGGTCTCACCTTGAGTAACTGTAGTGGGGCGTGAGATGTACCACTCTTTCAGCAAGTAAGAAGTCGCAGGAGAGTTACAATGTCTGATTCGCTGTACTCTCAGATCTCAATGACGATGTTGAAGTGTTAGTTGGAGTGCCTTCTTGTTAAGGGAATCACCATGAGAAGGTACTAATCAGTGTACTGTAGTGAGAGTAAGACTGCCATGCGTAAGAAGTGCACTCTTGTCGTGCGTCAGAAACAAGGCAAGAGTTGTAATCTTCAATTATTGTTTTAAAAGATATCATTGCTGATATGCTGCCGTTAGCGTGGTGTTACGGGTCTTCTCATAGTCTTACCTTAAGACAAAAGTAGGGCATGAAGATGTCGCTCTTTCTGGAATTCAGAAAAATGTGGTAGCGCCCCAATTGCCGTAGTCATAAAGAATTCAATGAGATTCAATCATTCGTGTCAATATGTTGGTATGATTATCTCCTTTTCACCAATCTTGTCTTAAGCTGGTACAAGTAGGAAGCCATTAAGAGGTTACTCTTCTGTAAGTCAAAAATATCAGACAAGAATTGCAACGCCTCGATTGTTGTACTTGAATGACGTGGTAATTGACATATGTTGTTAGACGCTGTTGTTGGCATGAATGTCTCTCCAGCACGACATAGACTTACCTCGAGCATGTAGTGAGGCGGAAGAGGGAGGTGTCATGAGTCAATATCAGGATTGATGAGGTATCAAAAGTGTATCGCATTGTTGAGTCTCATGAGTGTCTCAAGTGTGAAGGTAGGCGTCCAGATACACTCTTTCCGTAAGGAGTATAGAGTGTCTCATCTTCCAAGTGCGTTCAAGAAGACAGGAGGCAGTCGGACACCCATAGAGGAAGAAGCATGACATGACATAGACATTGTAAAACTCAATTGGGTCATTCGCTAGTGATTGACCTGTGTAAGCTCAATGGAAGTCTTCTGTCGCAATGGGTGTGGGTATACCTTCATAGTATCACCTTCAGAATGTAAGGCATAGGTATCACTTCCAAAGTGAGAAGTCCAATTATTTCCAAAGGTGTTCCAGCAGGTGTCTGATATGATTCTCATCAGTGAGGCATGAGATGTCTTACTTCAGGGGGTCTTCTTCAAGGTGTAGTTGGGTATGTCGTAGGTGAAGTGTAAGAGGAAGAGTTCAACTTCAAAAAATATATGCCTAAATCACATGACCATAAAGATAAAAAAATTCATGTACAACCGACCTCACCTCTTATTATCTCCACTTATTATCTTTAACTGAGAGTCTGACCTGAAGACATTATTCAGTGAGACAGACAAGTGCCTTATATGCCTCGGTGCCTCTGCTGACTAAGACATGAGGCGGGAATGTGAGGCGCCAGTGAGCAATAAAAACTGGGGAGTGTTTGACGTTGGATATGTCTTGAGCTCATTTGGTTTGCTTGATTCTGATATGTGGGCAATACTTGTAATAAGGTATCAGTATGAGCTCTTACATGTTGAAGGAGCACTTATATATCACCATTGAGTGTTAATCAATGTAGAAGACTTGATTAATAAGACGAATAAATGTTACTGTCATATTCAACCAGTTGATATTCCATTTAAGACCTTTATATACCCTTAGGTCTCCTGTAACTACCTCCATTAAATCCCATAAAATCGTAACTTGAGACCATTGAACGACTCATATTTTTCTCTCAAAGTAAATAGCATTCCTCCAAACGATCCTTTTTTCTTTTTTCTCTCTATTTACTTGTCATACTCTTCTACCTTCCTATTCCATCATATGTTACTGAGGGTAGACCAACTTCACAAAGCAAAGGAAAGAAAATCCATTTATGACAAAATTTTGTACGGCAAGTGGACAAGTTTATTAGATGAGTGGACTCTTGTGTTCACAAAGAGTCTTTTGCAACCTCTGAAACACCGCATTGGAATCTTCTCTTGTTCTAAGGGACTACATACAACAGAGAAACAAGTGACAACTTTTGGGGGCGTTTTTGTATGGCAAGTAGGGTATCTAACTATGCCATTCTAATTTTCAAACATCAAAGATTCATTTTATCAACTTCTCTTGTCTCCAGCACCTTTATATCGGAAGTTATCCCTCTTCTTTTTCATGTCAAGAGACTATCGTACCTCTTTAGACTAGCAAACGTCAGTAAGGATTTTCAAGAGCTATTTCTAAGACGAGTATAATTAATTTCAGTGTCATTATGATCTCTGAAGATACAACATTCTAATGATCAACTCCCTGCATCTTTAGGACGTCTATACGGTACAGTATATTTCTCTTCTATTAGACGACAGAACACATGAGTAATGCAGATAGAGGGCATATTTCGCTTGATGTTATTATAGCACGTGAGAGATATTGATATTATTAGACCATAAAAATCTCCGGAGTCATAAAATTCAAATGAGATACTTCCCTGTCTTTCTACGACCTCTACATCACCAGATAGTTCTCTTCATCTTTTACAACAAAACTCCCCGTGTAGATAACATAAGAAGTAGATTTTGAAGATAAACTTGTGTGACACCTATGCGATATTCTAGCGCCATATGAATCTCCAGAGTCATACAATTCAAACAAGCTATTGTACACATCTTTACGACTTTTATATCATCAAATAAACATCTTTGTGTTCTACAAGAGAAGACCAGAACATAAGAAGTGGAATTTGACGGTGAGCTTGTATGGGGCCTATGGGATATTTTAGTACCATTGTAATCTCCAGAGTTGGCTAATTCCAAAACACAACTCTACGTATCATTCTGACGTTTATATCACCATATATAAGTCTCCATATGCTTCATCAAAGCTCCCCAGAGTATATAACATAAGAGGTGGTTTTTGAAGACAAACTTGTATGGCACCTAGGGCGTATTATGGTACCATTTTTATCTCCAGAATTAGGTGATTCTAATGAAAAGCTCTACTTACTTTTCGGACGTCTCTACAGCCATGTAGATGCCTCCTTATTCTAAGAGAGAAGATCTCAGAGTATGAAAGAAGTAGTTTTTGACGGTAAACTTGTGTGGCACCAACAAGATATTTTAATGCCTTTACAATCTCTAGACTCAGAGGATCGTAATGAATCACTTCAGTCACCTCTCCAATGTTTATATCACTAGATAGTCGTCGCCTTGTTCTACATGAGAAGACTAACAAAACTCCCGAGAATAGTGAATGAAGAAGTAGTTTTAGACGGTAAACTTGTAAAGCATCTAAAAGGTTTATTAACATTGTTAGAGCACCTAGACTCATTAAGTTCGAATTGAGTACTTTCTGTCTTTCCACGACCTCTACATCGCCAGATAGTTATCTTCACGTTCGACAACATCACTCCCCGTGTAGATAACATAAGAAGTAGTTTTTGAAAATGAACTTGTATGGCACTTAGAAGATATTCTGATACCGTTTCAAATATCAGAGTTCAATGACTCTGATGAAATAATCCACACATATTTACGATCTCTATATCACCAGATAAATATCTCCTTGTATATACTACACCACTCCCCAGGGTAGACGACTCAAGAGGTGGAGTTTTGAGAAACAACTTGTATGGCACCTATACTGAATTCTTGTACCATTACAATCTCCAAGTCCACAGGATTGTAAAGAGCCACTCCATTCACCTGTCAGATGTTTATATCACCAGGTAGACGCCTCTTTGTTCTGCTTGAGAAGACCTCAGAGTAGACAACATAAGAGGCGCCTTTGGAAGATGATCTTGTATGGTACCTAGGGAATATTCTAGTATCACTATAATCTCCAAGCCGAAAGGATTCTAATGACGCTATTCATTTACTTCTCCGTCCTCTCCTTCACCGCATATAGGTCCCCTAGTTCTACGAGAAAACGTCAGAATAGAGAACGTATTACGTGTTTCTGAAGACAAACTTGTATGGCACCTAGGGCGTATTATGGTACCATTATAATCTCCAGAATTAAATGATTCTAACTGTAAACTCCATTCACCTCTCCTACATCTCTATCACCTCTTCTTTTTTTCCCAGTTCTACAATGAAGGACTAACAACATTCCTAGAGTAGAAGCAACTTTTGAGGGTAAACTTGTGAGGCAACTATGTGAATTCTTAGTACCATTTTAATCTCCAAAATCAGAGCATTCTAATGAACTACTCCATTTACCTCTCCGACCTCTCCTTCTTCATATACATCTCTTCATATTCTACAAGCAGACACTACTGAAGCACTAGTTACTTAGCCCGATAGAGTCACTGAGACAGTCTCAAAAACAACAAAAACAAAACCACCATTAAGACCTACTCGCAATTTCACTTCTCACGTGACCACATCTCTATTTCATCAACTTTTCTTCTTTTCATCGGACAACCGGAAGTTGTATATCCGAGTGGACATGACACTCGATTAGATAGCGGGGTAGAGGAGGTATAGCAATTTTGAAAACACTCACGTGACCGCCTCATCTCCACAAACACAACTGTACTTTTCTTTTCCCTTTAACCCCATTATTTGACCCAATAACGCACTTCTCATTTTCACCTCTTATACTTATCCTACTTGGGACATTACTTGGTCCATACTTAGACTGAGACATGGAACTTAGGGTCAATATAACTCCACCAATAATACTCCAAAATGAATTCTGAAAACACAGAAACACTCTCCTCACTCACGTGACCATTTATATACCACTTTCACCCCTATAACCCAGCCCATTCCTTTTTTATGTTGTTCCCCTCACTTTCCCCGTTAAACTCAATGCACTAGCACATGCAAGGGCTCTCCAACCTCCTCATCTCTTTCTCATCACCACTTCCAGCACCACACACAAGCCATGGTTCGGCCGACAACGATACACCAAACGATAGCCCTAGTTCTGCTGAGTAATCTGGTGTTTGCAGATTCTCTGTGTGATGCCCACAGCACAAACTACGTCACTTTTCCTGTTTGTGCACAAACAGAATCACCCTCTACAGCCTCTCAACCGCCGTTAACAGTGACTGTATCTCAGAAACACAAACCGACGACCCCCCTGGAGCTGCTGGAAGAAGCGCTGGAAAAACAGGGGCTGCTGGTGCACAAAAAGAACGACTTTATGTCCATGGGCCCACAACAAAAGGAGAGTAATATGGTGATACCTACAGCCCCTTTTGACGCCGATATGAAGGTCGCAGATCGAGACATGTATGCGCCGTTGCTGGCCCATTACCCTACCCGAGGGTTCTTTCTCCGGCTGAGTAAGCTGCTGGCGTTTGGAATGTGGATGAACAACGGATGCGAGACTCGAACGTGGATTGTGTCGGGGGGGGAGATGCGTGTGTATGTGCATGTGGCTGCGAAGAACGGGGCTGCGAAGCAGTCACGTGGGGAGTGTGACGGGTCATGTGATCAATCTGGGTCACGTGAGGCTGATTCACGTGACAGCAAGGACTCAGACGGGCCATCTTCACATGACAGCAAGGACTCAGACGGGTCGAACCCTTCGTCTCCCAACCTCTTTGCTCGATATACCAGCAATGGGGAGTGTGAAAGTCCACGGGACCGGGCAGAGTGGCTGACTAAACATGCGCTCAAATTGTTTGAATTTGAGTACGAGGGCCAGACACCAGGGGCGGTGTGTGTCTATGTCGAGCAGCATGATCAGTGGGTGGAGCAGGTGGTGATGGGGTACGATTTGGCGGAGGTGTGGTGGAGGAATTGTACCGCCGACGAATAGGTGGAAAAGAGTAGGAAGGCGGCCACGCCTGACTACGAGTTTTCGCCTATGAGGAGGCGGTTCGAGGGGGAAGCAGTAGTGAGAACAGGCTGCGAAGCTGCCTGGTATGGGGTTTCGCTTATGATGAGGGCGGTACGAGGAGGCGAACATACCAGGTAGTAGGGATATGGGCTGGCTACCAGTTAGCGACTGGTAAGAGTTTTCGTCTCTGAGGGAGAAACTAGTAGACAGCTACCTACCAGTGTGGTTTGCCTGACTACAGCACGTCACTGTACTAGTGTTCGCCTATGAGGAACGGTACAGCTGTGGTCTGCCTGACTACAAGAAGACGAAGGAGTAGTTGCCTGACTACGAGTTTTCGTCTATGTCCACCTAGTACCCAGTGGCTTACCCTACTACTAGAAGGAGGAGAGTACTAGCGGCTTACCTGACAATCAGATAACGGCTGGTATGATAACGTCTGTAAGGAGATCGTACAGGTAGACAGGTTACCAAGTACGATGGCAAGTGGTCTCCCTGACTGCTTTACTATGAGGAGGTGGGCTAGCATACAATGAGGTTTCGTCTGTGAGGAGGGGGAGAGTGGACAGTCTACCGGGTAGAAAGTGGTTACGTCTTGACTATTGTGAACAGCTCTCCTGGTGTCATGTATCTGGTGTCATGTATCTGTTGTCATGGCTCCTCTGGCGTGGTTCTTCTGTCATGGTTCCACCGTTCAGGCTCCTGCTCAAGGACAAGTCCCTCAGAATCACCCTTGTCTGAATCTCTCTTGCTTGGAAAAAGACTTCTACTTGGAGGAGGTCCCACTCGGAAGGTCTCTACTTGGAGGAGGTCTCACTCAGAAGGTCTCTACTTCTCGTGCACCTCAGGGACAGCACCCTCAGAATGTTCATGTTCTGAAAAATCTTGTCCAGAGGGTATGTCCTCCTGTTCAGAACGGCCATGGTGAGGCTTCTGCTACACCTTTCTAGACAGTATTCCTGCTGAGAACTGCTCACAGCCCCTCTATACAGGCTGCCCGACTATGATACACAACTGGTATGAGGAGCGTCTATCAGAACAGGAGGTGGTTGAGGTGTTAGGCGAGTCACCTGACTATGAGATTCGCCTGGGAGGGACGAGGAGTGGTTTACTGCCTACGTTGGTGTGCTCTAAGAGTCTTCGCCCACTATGAGGGACAAAGTAAGCAGCTACCGACATGTAGCAGGAAGGTGGTTTACTATGATCTACAGGGTTATTGTCTGACCTAAGTTCCTGCTTTTGAGGAGGTGCGATACCACAACTAGATGGTTCCTTCTGTCTACAGAAAGGTAGGGAAGTGGAAGGTGGTCTACTGCTTGACTTTCAAGGACAAGGATGGAGATAGACTCCTCGGAGGAACAGAGAGAAGACTAGAAGACTAGAGAAGACCTGTCTGATACGACATCAGGTGCACTCTGGTAGGTCTTAAAACCCGTGCCTATGCTGCAGACTGCCAGAATATGGACAAGCTGGAGGTGATAGGGTCTCCAATACAGTCTTAGAGGAGATGGAGTCTACAGCACAAGCCGGTGATAGAGTCTTAGAGATACTGGGAAGAAGACGAGGCATTCCTCGAGTAAATGCCCTAGCCCTCTGGCCGTTATGCTAAGGAGTCATTCTTACAGACTTGATAAACTGATACACTGATCACATACACTAACCCTGCTTCTATGGAACAGATTCCAGGAGTCTAACCGTGTCCAAACGTTGATACACTCGTTGACGCATTATTTATATACTAATAGATTTTTTATTGACAACCCAAGTGGTGAATGGTCGGAGTCCTAATGAACGATAGGTGCTTGCTGCAGTAACATTAGAACGTGTCTACAGTTGGATATACTCAACCTCTCTAATAGCTCAGGTATAAGATGGACGAGAGTGAATGAAGAAGATATTGGAGCTGTTGGAAACTTGTAGAGTGTCCTGATCACTTCTGATAAGGGAGGAGAGTGAATGTATTGGCGTTTGGATTGGTCATTACTCCATTACAGTGCCTCATCATGTTCAACATTGTTCATGTCTGACATTACTTGAGTTTGCTTTGCTTAGTCCTTCACAATAAAAAGGGTGCTACATGTAGTCTATTCAAAGCACATCTTTCCTTCTCGACTTATTTGAAGCTATTAATGAAGTACAGTATCCATGTCCTGTTGTCGAGACGAGTAATTATCGAATGACAGCGAAATGTAGAAGGGGAAAAGAAGAAAAACAAGTCTCTATAAGTTAATATGGTATATAAGATGTGTTAGAGACTCTTTTCAAGTTTTATACTCTCGTAAAGGTCTTATAATGCCCCATATTTATATCATGTTCTTCAACGTTCACCCAACTTACACCTCAAAACAGAACCCCGATTATCTCAAAATAATGTATGGAAAAGATAGCTGGATTTTGCCCTACCTCATAAATATCGGTTATCTAGTTCTTGCAGTCTTTTCCCCGTCGTTTTTGTCCCACAAAATGAGCCAATATGTTCCAGGTTGTGCTGAGAGCTTTACAGTCACCTAAGCCTAGCTAAGCACACTCTGAGAGCTATACAGGAACTAATAATAGACTGCTCTAAAGCTGTAATCTTTCTAAAAGACTTGAAGTCAGATTCTATGGTACTTTTGACCTTGACAGTGCATTAAATCATCATATTTTCACTACATTACTCACATCTGAAGTTACTTAGGTTTAGTTGACGTTTACTTGACCAAGGTCGTAGATATCAGATGTACTATTTCTGAGCTGAAACTGTTCCAAATGTTTAGTAAATATATCAACGAGGTCTATGAAGTACAAATTACCATTCTACCCTTCCAATTCTCTCAAATCACTTTTTTTGGTGGAGTTTCAGAGTCCTCCTCATCACCCTTGTTTTCATTCTCCATCCTTGAGCCTCTAAATGTAAAGGCAATCATACAGCTATACTCAATGAGCGTCCTTCATCCCTCAATGTCCTTATGCAAAAGAACTCGCTATAAATATCGTTCAAGACAAGCTTACCAGTCATAGTCGTACCTGGTGGTTTTTTTTTTTGTTTTTTTTTTTTTTTTTTTTTTTTTTTTTTTTTTCGGTGTGATATCTGAGATGGAAGATGTCTGGGGAGTTTGACGATGAAGACATTGTAATTATCGTTCTTTCAGTTGTTGCACTTTCAATGGAGGACGTCCTGCATCTTCTAGTCTCACATCTTCTAGTCTAGCTAGGTGTTCTTCGACATTGAAAAGTGACAACATCGAAGTGTGTCTACCAACAGCTGAATCTCGTCTCAGACGTCTTCAGNCTCTGATCCAGGTCAGTCTTCACCTCCCACTCTCCTCCCTCCGTTACCCTACCTCTCCAGTTCGACTCTCGCAAAATCTGTTTTGCTCCCCGATATTTTAGACTTTCAAGTAAGCGAGACTGAAGAGGAGGGTGGAACGGAGAAGAGTAAAAGAGAAGAGGTGTAGATGAAGATGGAGCAAAGTGATGGGTCAGTCGGGTGTTCGTATCACGTGACCTCGTTTTTGCCGGTGTTTTTTTTCTCGTCTTTTTTTTTCATTTTCTTGTTTTTGATTTTCATTTTCATTTTCATTTCCATTCCTTAGTTTGTCATTCCTCGAATCCTAACCCTGAAAAACATATCCTCTCTTCCACCACCACACGTCAACCCCACTTTGAGAATGTCGTCCCCCGCGAGTGCCAGCGACGTTGATTCGGTCAAGGTGAAGATGGACGAGGACGAGCTCGACGTGCGCGACGACCCGCGGCACGAGAATGACGGCGAAGAGAATGAGAACGACAACGACAATGACGAAATGGACGATAGTAGTGAGGAGGAGGATGATGATGATGAGGAGGAGATTGCGAGAGTGAGTAAGCAAATGAGCGCAGCGAATTTGCGAGAAGACACGTGGCAAACACCACACGTGTCAAACACGTAGTGTTTGAATGTCGATGTGATGATATCATTGATTGATTGAATCCGTGTGTTGATTCATTGATTCATTGATTCATTGATTCATTGACATCCATACACTGGTGTTGATGACACGTGTTTGGTGTGATGGATAAGAAGAAGAGGAAGAGAGGATGGTTGACTCCTTATAAGCTTGGATGGATGTCACTATTCAGTCTTTAGAGGATAGACTATGGTGGAGGAGAGAGTGTGGTGGGGAGGGAGAGGGGGTGAGAGAGAAGGTGATCCAGGAGCAGAATCACGTGAATCAGTGGTTATGGCAATCAGGCTGATTTGGTGGTTGATTTGGTGGTGACGACTTTGGTTACTTTGGTGTAACTTTGGTGTCTGAAGTGATGTCTCCAATGTCCAATGTCATTACTCTTCTTACTGAAGTCAAGGGCACCATTGGACACTATTGCACACCCTTAGAGAACATCCATGATACTGGATTGTGACGAAGTTCCACTCAGAAAACGTCAGATTCGGTTTGAGGCTGTTTTTGATTTACTGGAGTTGTTTCATCAAACACTGATGGTATGAACCAGCTCTATAGTGATCTATGGTCTTCTAAGTCTCCATTCTGACGTTGTTCTCTGACTGCTCCTTCCACCTTATCCTCTCTCTGTTACACTCTTCTCTTCAATGGGAACACCTTAACCAAGTCTACCTTATAAGCTGAAGATGGACCAAACAGCATGACCAGAAAACAGCCAATTCTTTGAAAGAAGAGATTCCAAAAACAGATTTGGGAACTTCAGGCCAGTGCGAAGAGATCTGCGTTTTCAGATTTGCGAAATTCGACTTTTTGAGTGGCTGAGGGGTACTTGACCTATGAAGATACGAGCAGAATGAGTAGTATTCCAAGAAAACACGTTTTTTCTGGTTTTCACGTTTTCTCGTTTTCTCAGTTTCAAAGTCTCTGACACCTTGATCTCCGTATTCTAGCCCTCTAGCTCTTCTTTCAGTCTTTATTTGACCTTTGAAAGATGGCTTTAGATCTAGAACGGGTCCTCGAAACTTGATTTTTCCGGTTTTGAAGTCGCCAATCTCAGTGTCTTTGTCATCTAGCTCTTCTGACTGTTCTAGGACTCTTCTTTCAGTCTTGTTGGCTTGTTAAGAGCTTTAGGAGATGACAGGTTATGACTAACTTGAAAACTCGTTTTTCTGGTTTTTAAAGTCATTATCATTTTGGTCTCTGTCTAGAGCTATTCTTAGCTATCTAGAACTGTTCTTATCTGTCTAGAACCGTTCTTTCAGTGCTTTAGGGTGTTATTTGGTCCATTCTTCTGCTCTTGGTTCTTTTTTTATTCCCCCTTTTTCCATACTAACCCAGGTCCGACAAGGATTCATTGTTGACGACGACGAGGAGGAGGAAGAGGAAGAAGACAAGCCTCGTCGAAAGCTCAAGAAACGGCGTCGAGTTATCCCCGAAGACGATGCTGACGGAGATAACCCTAAGGCCTCTTCCACTACTGCTGCTGAAAACGATCATCTTGATGAAGACGATCTGGACCTGCTTATGGAGAACACTGGAGCTCCTCGAGAACGCCACTTTAAGCGTCTGAAACGGGCAGGAGACGATGACTCTTCTGAGCGTCAAAAGGGCCTGGCTGATATGTTTTCCGATGAAGAGGAAGAAGAACAGCCCCAGGCTCATCATGGTCATGGTCACCATCCTGGTGATGAACGACGAAACGAGTTTGACGATTTCATTGAAGACGACGAATTCAGTGAAGATGACGCTCCCACGAGAGGACGAGAGTCCCAGCGAGAGTCACGTGCCTCGGGAGCCCCCGCTGCGTTTCTTTCCAAGGACGTTGGAATCGATGACGACAAACTCAACGAGATTTACGAAGTTTTTGGAGATGGAGAAGAGTATGCTTGGGCTTTGGACGCTGAAGAAGACCGTGAGAGGGCCCAGGAGGAGTATGAAGATGAAGGACGGGCTGGACCGGAGCTCAGAGACGTGTTTGAGCCGTCTGAGCTCCGAGAACGGCTTCTCACCGACGAAGATAACGATATCCGGGCCAAAGATGAACCTGAACGGTACCAGTTGTTGCGTCAGTCGATCGACAAGTACGATTTGTCCGATGACGACTTTTCCAAGGAGTGTGAATGGGTCGCCAGTCGTCTGAAATCGATCAAGGAAAAACCTGTGCCTGCTCATCTCGACTCCGAGTACGAATCTGCCGTTTCCAAGGTTCTGGAGTTCATTGCCAAGGAGAATCTCGAGGTTCCTTTCATTTGGCACCATCGTCGCGACTTTTTGACCCATGTTTCGAAACATGAAGTCTTGAAAGCCAAGATTGAAGATGACGAGTATGTTCCCACTCTTGATGCTCCTCCTGTGACTTCGACTTCGGCCAACGACGAAACAAAGGAGTTTGAGTACACTACTGTTCAACTACTGTCTCTGGACGATCTCTGGATGATTGTACAGCTGGATCTCGATTACCACGGTATTGTAGAGAAACAGCAGCAGTTGGAACGGCTCAGAACCCAGGCTGGAGTGTCGAAAACAGGCCATCATTCGTTCATCAACGATTTTGCCAACTCTGCCTCCTTGCAAGACACCCAGGACGCCATTGAGTACGTTCAGTTTCGGTTTTCCGGCGAATTGGGCGATTTGCAGACTGGATCCTCCAAAAGACACTCTCGGTACGCCCGATACGACCGAATTCGAGCGTCGAAACTGTACGGCTTGGTTCGGCAGTTTGGAATCTCGTCGGACGAGTTTGCAGAAAACCTGGAAACGTCGACTCGAATCAATTACACCGAAGATAACGCCCGAGGACCGTTGGATTTGGCGTCCGAGTACCTGAACGACTCGTCTCTGGTGCTTTCTGACGCCGCTTCGGCTTTGGAATCGGCTACTCAGATGTTTGCCATGGAACTGGCGTTCGATCCTCGTGTGCGACGTTTTGTTCGACAACAATTTGCCCAGTATGCGAAAATCGACGTTTTTGCCACGGAAGCCGGCTCGTCTCAGATTGACGAAGCCCACCCGGATTACGAGTTCAAATACTCGCGAAATCTGTCGTTTGACGAGCTCAGAAAGTCGCCTAAACTGTACCTCCAGATGCTCCAGGCTGAAGCCAAGGGTTTGGTCAATGTGCGAGTCTCCTACCCCGATTTCAAGTCGCGGTTCATCGATATGCTGCTTAGTAAGCTGCAGAGTGACGGAGTGTCTGATATTGCCAGTCAGTGGAATTCTCAGCGACGAGCCGTTGTTCGAATTGCCATGAAAACCCTGGTACCTTTGGTTACCCGGTCGATCAAGGAGGAGCTTCGAAACGACTGTGAGCGGCAACTCTTCTTTGAGTTGCGTCACGTGTTTGGCCGAAAACTCAACCAGGCTCCGTTCAAGCCCCGAAACTACGAAAAGGGCACTGTTCCTCGTGTTCTTGCTTTGTCAGCTGGTCAGGCCGATTTCAGACGAGATGCCGTGGTCGGAGTGTTTGTTGATGAAGAAGGACGGGTGGCTGAACGGGCGAAATTGGGAGCCCCACAGACCCAGGAGTTTACCAATGCCTTGGCTGAAATGGTGAAACGACGAACCCCCGATCTCATTGCCTTCTCGGGCCAAACTGTCCAGTCTCATAAACTCAAGGGAGTCATTGAAGACGCGGTTCGAACCCAGGGTCTGGAAGCTGAAGGAGAGCCCTTGGAGGTGAGATGGGTGCAGGATGAAGTTGCTTGTTTGTTCCGAAACTCGGCTGGAGCTCTAGTCGAGTTTGCAGACTCGCCTCCTCTTGAACGGTACTGTGTAGCTCTTGCTCGGTACGTTCAGAGCCCTCTCCTGGAGTACTTGTCTCTTGGTAAAGAAATCAAGGCGATCCCCATGGTTGATTTCCAGTCTCTCATCTCTGAAGACCGGTTCTACGAGTCCATTGACTCCGTTTTCGTCGATTACGTCAATTTGGTCGGAGTCGATATCAATGAAGCCATCCGGGACGCCTATGTGGCTCGAATGTTGCCCTACATTGCCGGTTTGGGTCCCAGAAAGGCGTCTGGACTCACGCATAAGATCCAGTCACGTGGTTATCTCGGTACTCGGCTTGATCTCATCACTGAAAAGCTGTGTGGCAAAAACGTCTTTATGAACGTTGCTTCCTTCCTCCGTCTTCCCTACGATAAACGGTCCGTTCGACATGAAGAAACGGAGCTTCTTGACGCCACCAGAATTCATATTGAGGATTATGAACTGGCCAAAAAGATGGCTGCCGATGCTCTGGAACTCGACGAAGAAGATCTGCTTGAATTCGAGTCGGAGGGAGGAGTTATTGCCCAACTTATGAAAGAAGGCGCCGAGAAACTCAACGAGCTGATTCTGGAAGGATACGCCGAGGAACTGGAACAAAAACTCGGCAAAAAGAAACGGTACACTTTGGAAATGATCAGAAAAGAGCTCATTAACCACTACGAAGAGCTCCGGGAACCTCTACACGTTTTGACCGACATTGAAGTGTTCACCATGCTCACTGGAGAAACAGAAAAGTCTCTACATCCAGGCTCCGTGGTGGCTGTGCAAATCAGACGGATTTCGGACCGGTACTTGGCTGTCCGATTGTCGTGTGGTATCCAAGGTAACGTGACTCAGGACAGAATCACGGACCAACGAGGAGTCCATCCCTCGGCTCTATTCCACCATCAACAGACGATTCGAGCCGTTGTCATGGAGATTTCGTACTCAAACTTCTCGGCCGAGCTCTCCTGTCTCAATAGAGACGTTTCCGACGCCCAGAAACGGGCCCGACAGGTGAAACGGCCCAGAGACCAATGGGACTTTGATGCCGAAGCTGCTGACAAATCAGCCCAGGAGGTAAGACGAGAAGTGGAACAGAGAAAGACCAGAGTCATCAAACATCCTCTGTTCAAGTTGTTTTCTGGATCCGACGCCGAAAAGTTTCTGTCCACTCTTCCTAGAGGAGAACTGGTCATCAGACCTTCATCTAGAGGAACAGACCATATTGCAGTCACGTGGAAGGTCGGAGATGGAGTATACCAGCATATTGATGTGGTTGAACTGGGTAAAGAAAACGAGTATGCTCTGGGAAAAACTCTCATGGTCGGAACAGCCAAATACTCGGATCTCGATGAACTTATCGCCATGCATGTAAAGTCCATGGCTCGAAAGGTGGACGAGTTGTGCCATTCCGACAAGTTTTCGGCAGACTCCATCCCCGAAACCGAGCTCAGTATGGACTCGTACCTTCGAGGAGGCTCCAAACGAGCCATTTACCGGTTTGTGCTGTCCACCAAGAAGGCCGGGTACTTTCATTTGCTGGTCAAGACGGACCAAAAGAGCCCCATGCTTGATTGGCCGGTCAAGGTCATTCCAGGAGGGTACCAGCTCGGAGGAGAAAAGTACCCGGATGTCATGAAGCTGTGCAATGGATTCAAGACCCTGTTTAAGAGTAAGACCCAGAGGAGGTAGCCGAGGGGGTAGCCGAGGTGGAGAGGAGGTAGGAAAATTGTGTATATTAATTGATAAATGATAGTATGAAAAGAGTGGAAAAGAGGCTGTAGGAAGAAAGGGGAGGTCCGGGGGAGTAGAACGGTACCAAGAAGGGGGTATTATCGGGGTTGTTGTCGTTGTAGAGGGGAATTTGTAAGAGCGGGGAAATATGAGAAAATGAAAAGTGCGAGAAAAGTGAAATTGAGACGATCAGTGGATTGGGGAGATCAAGGGGAGTAGAACGGTACCAAGAAAGGAGGGTAATATTGGGGTTGTTGTCGCTGTAGGGGGGAATTTGTAAGAAAATGGAAATATCAAAAATAAAAAAGTAAAATAAAAGTGGAAAAGAGCTGACCAGTGGAACCGGGAGATCGAGAAGAGTAGAATGGTACCAAGAATGAAGGGTATTGTTTAGTTTGATGTGGTTGTAGAGGTGAAATAGTAAGAAAATGGAAATATGAGAAAATAAAAAAGTACGAGAAAAGTGGGGGAGATGTTACCAGCGGAACGGGGAGATCAAGGGGAGTAGAATGGAACCAAATAGAGCACGACTTGGCTCGTTGATGAATGAGAATTACTCGTTTTAGTGTTCTGTAGGTTAACGTGAGTATGGGTGTTCTGTAGAAGGGGTTTGAGGGGGAATAAAGGTCTGTAATTTCGGCTGTGGGCTTATCATGTGCGTCGAATGATACTGTCATAATTTGGAGCTGTTTTTATGTCTTTAGCGGGTTTTGGAGGGTGTAGTAGAGGGTGTTATTAGTAAGCTTGACAATGGGAGAAAGAGAAGAGGTTACAGGTCCATTGAGAAGAGGTATTGCGATGAAGAGTTGAAAATATGATTGAGACTGCTGGATTGATCAGGTTTTCTGAGGTCACGTGACTTTTGGACGTGGTTTCGAGTCAACTGATGGATGTCTCTCTATGCTCTGTCGAAGGAGTGTCTATAAGAGACCTTGGGATGGACAGGACCAGAGTGGAGTGAATTCGGGAATTCGAGTTGGGAAAATGAAAGAAACGGACCAGGAGAAGAAATGGACATTTTGAGAACTTCATGGAGCTGCAATTGAAGTACTTGTACTTGCTGTGGTTTTTCTCCAGCGGCTAAAGCTGACATGCTGAATGTGAAGGTATGAGCCGATGATATTAGCTAGAGACATTCAAAAGTCTGTATTAACCATCTATAGCTGATTTGAAACATTTTTGTCTTCTTACATCACTTCATTTCAGCTTCTACTCTTGTATAATGTGATACCCTCACACATATTTTGTCCCTTATAGCAGAACCAAAGAGTATAGGAGTTTAGGGGTTGTAAGTACTAGTGGGAGATGTCGGTGTGGCTTATTGAGTCTCCTGATCTACTTTACTACACTTTTTCCTTTGAAATATGTATTCCACCTGATACTTCTGACTCTGATCAACGGTATATGAAGGGTAAGGAATGTGGGGGATAAGTAAGCTGGTAGATATCTCAGAGAGATGGGAGCTTCACCATTGGACTGAAAAAACCTAGGAGATTCTTTTGGTGCCATTAAACCCTTCTTTTTTCCAAGTATTTCTTTGGTAAACTACTGTTCGTCTATGTCGTAAAAGCCAGCTTATGGATATGTCGGAAAAGGTGCTATTCAGACGAACAAGCTGACAATTGGGATATGAAAGACCAAATTTAATACCTCTATGATCTATGTATCTGTATTATTTGAAATTCGTTCTTCTTGTCATGTTAGGCTGTCCCATCACAGTGGAGAGACCCTGTGAGTCTACTACTTGTACAAGTTGCTGGATACACTGGATCAAAGATGGAAAAGAAGCACAGAGAGCAATCCTGACAAAATAAGAACTACTCAAAAAGTAGGGAACCAATCTTATTAGAGCTCCTTGACACAGGAATGGACTTATTATGGCAGTACAGTAATAAGAATACTAACTGATGGATTCCCAGAGGATTAAGTTATGGACTTCTGTTGACGAATCTTGACACATCCAAAATTACTGACATCTTTTTGTCTTCATTCCCTTTCTATGTCAAAACCATTCTTCGGGTATCGTACTTCAGGACACCTAAGTGAAGACACCCTGATGAGAAAGACAATTGTATAACTTGAATGGGATAGTAGACAATTGCAAAAGAACCAGAGTTTCGAAAACAGAGGCATTAAAGAATTAGATTTTTGAGGACTCTTGTCTTGTATTGTCATTGATGTCGTCTTCTACTTATTGTCACTTGAGAGTTTTACTAAGGGGAGACACTGAGAGAGTCTGAAGTTACGAATACTGTTGAACCGAATCTCGAAGTACAAAGTATTGTAGAAGATATTGGATCCTAGAGAGTTTTTTCTGGTTTCTTTTGCTTGTGTTTCCATTTCTTCCTTTTCTACTTCTGACTTGTAGATATCAAGGTGGATGCTTCTTAGTCTCAAGTTATGGAAGGAAAAGACTTGTATCGTAGACTTGACAACTACTGTAAGATGTACCAAAAAAAAACCACCCCAACCACTTCATACTTCTTGTACTACGTTTCCCACCATCTACTTTACTCAACTGATCTCATAACATCATTTCATTACTGTACATCTCTTGCACCTCTTCATCTGTCCTCCCTCTTCACACCCCGTAAAACCTCTTCCAGTACTTGATCTGTCCCTCGATCACGTGATCTTTATATTTGCCATTGACGAGCTGATTAAGATGGATGAGGGATACCTCCAGGTTTATATAGTAGAATTTGAAAACGTAGTCTCTGACAATGGCGCTATCTTCGGTTGTTAGGTTCATGATGATGTGGAGAGTACAGGATATGGTCCGTGTGTATATATATACAAGTCAGCCCCAAAAATAAGGGGTAAGGGTGGAAAATACCCACACTACGTACAATACACACACTACTGGTACAACACTACCCACACAATACTACCCACACTACAACTACAGAACCTGTATCTTCTACCCTCCGTTAACTATCTACTTCAGGGCCTCTTTCAACATTGAACTTGAGAGACCTTCTCCAATCATTGACTGCGGTTAGCAGCTGTCCATAGCTGTACTTGTGTTCGAAAAACTGGGTGAGCCGTTCCGCGGAAATCTCGGGGTCCTGGTTGCGATTGCGAGTGCAGTAGTATCCAATTGCAACCGATTCGGATTCGGAAAAGGTGTTTCCTTTGTAGCCCATGGGGGAGGGGTGTTGGTGGTGATTTGACTGTGTTCCTAGCCCATCACTTCTCCTCCTCCTCTGTTATTATATATCCTTACCCCAAAGTATCATGTGCAGCCTTAAGACGCTGTTGGTGTGGTAATAATTTTGGGGCTGATGTGGTCATGCACCAGCACCCTCAGAAGAGGTAAAGGATATCACACAATGGAGTGAACGAGACGACAACATTGCAGACGTCTGATTGTCGATAGAATGACTAGATGGTCATTTGGGGTAAGTGACCGCATCAGTCGTTTGGGGTTACAAATCATTCTTGAGAATATGCTGCCAGCTTTGGACCTCTTCGAAAATCATGCCGAAAGCGTACTGGCCTTTGAATAGAGGCATGAGCTTGCAAGTGGACACCTCGGCATCTTCGTGAAGATGTTCGGCGACATAAGTGGCAATCTTTGTGTGGTCTTCGGGGGTCATTGTGGAGAGACTTGGTGAGGGGGTTGTTGAGAGGGTGAGTAAGGGAATATGGGAGAGGAGAGAAGAGAAGATCGAGACTATGAAGAGTCCTTTTCATAGTGGTGAGTACCCGTTGTAGTCGCAACCCATAATACTCCCCACGTGTTGTGTGGAGTCACGGGGCTGGTGGGGAAGCTGTACTTGGGTGACTGGTTACATGAAGCGGCTCAGACAATAAACGAGTTGATTATCAGATGGCAGTTTGGCCTCATAAAAGAATGGTTATCAACAGCTGGATCTATCAGTCTTCCTTTTACTCGATTAGCAGTCGTCTAGTGAGTGAGGCATGAGAAGTTGCAGTATGAGTTCTGTATTGGAAAAGTGGGTAAGTACGGTACCAGATAGAGGTCACATTAACCCTGCGCTGTACTTACAAGCAATAATGACCAGTCAAATGGAGATTGGATAGTTTAAGAGCGAAAATGTACAGTCTGTAGAGAAGTTAAAGGTACAGTCTGTAGAGAGGTAAAAAGTACACTTGGTAAAGAGGTAAAAGAGACATTGGCAAGTGGGGTGACTGTTATACAAGGTGACTGACAAGACATGACAAAGGAATATAAAGATGAAATACGTACACTGAGGAGTTATATAGCAATCAGCACTGTATAGCCAAGAAATCTTGAAAGAAGTAAAGATCAATATGAGATATATGAAGACATGATTTCTTGGCTGTAATTTCAAGTCTAAAGCTACTTCTTCCTTTCTTTATAAGTCAACCTATACCTACAACTCTTGTACATACAGATACCTTCACCACTACAATACACACTCATCCATAATTCATATTCATTACAATGTCAATGCCAATGTCAGTGTTCATCTACCCGTTCACCTCCTTTTGCCAGTGAAGAACCTCCAGAAACACCCGATAATAGTCCTCCTTGTACTCAAACCTGCCCTCGAGAATTTTGGCAGACATGGCGGCGTTCTGCTTAGGGTGCTTGTACACGTATTCTCGCACAACGTTGGTCTGTTCGGGGGTCATCTTAGTAATAGAGGGATAGTGAAGAGCCGGAGCCATCAACCTGCTTCTTATATATTACTCTCGTATCCCCAATTTGCCCCAAATATCTCTTCCTGTCTACCTGTAGATGTACCCCTTCCTTACCAGTCGGACTGTCTTGGGGCTGGAAGAATACCCCTTCCTAAAAGTTCAATTGGGGCACAATGATTGATGTTCATAGTACCAAAATGATCCCCACAAACTCTCCAACATGATTATCAACTCCTCTTTACTCTAGCACCTCTTTTGGATGTGTTCTTCAGGATATATTTTTTTGAGATCTCCCTTTACTTACTTAGCATTTACTTAGCTTTAGAACACCAAATACTTAACTTTGAGGCTGGAAAAAACAACAAATTCCTATTCTAATGCTCAAATCTCTCTCTCCCCAGTCATAAAATGCATCCCCCAACACCTGACCACTTCTGAGTATTTTTGACATTTTTCGGTCAACTCGTATTTCTGCGTTTCCGGGACAACCACCAAAACCCTAATCATTTCCGAGCCGCACGGCTGGGGGTGGTGTTTTGGGGTCCATCTAAAGGGGGTATCATGTAACGGAAACGAACCAAACTAAGCTTCTTGTATTGCTTGTGCTACCAGGAGCTCAAATCTGAAGTCAGATCTCGAAAATCTCCAGTATTGGGGCTACAGTAGTTACTCAAAGTTTTCACCAATATGCAAATAGAATACTTGGACTGTCAAAGTAAGATAGTCCAGAAAGACATGACGTTCCACTTTCTGAAAAGAAATAAGACCTGGAAATGATCAAGAGCAGTTCCAGGAAAGTATTAGAACTTTTTACGACCATTTTAAATCACTTTTGGACGTGATTTAGTGTTCCTCTACTTTGATACATCTACTACTGGTAGGCCTACTGAGGAATACTTCAAAAGAACTAAAAACACAGTCATAGTATGTCAATCTTGGTACCAAAATGATTACAACAATCTCCTCAACACGATTGCTAACTTATCGCACTTGAATTATCAATCAATATCTCGATATGACCGTTCTGCCTAAAATAGACACTTCAACTTTGCCTCAAAGCGCTCCTAGGCATAATATGAGAGAAATAGATACGTCATTATACTCCTATGGACCATCTCTGTCACCAGGGCTTGTTTTTTTATGTTTTCCTTCTTTTTTGGGTTTATCAAAAATCCCCTATACTCACCCACGAAATTACTCGCATTTTGGCCAGAATTCCCTTGCTGACTAAGCAGGACAATTCCTCAAAACCAATCCAAAATACAAGTAAACACTGCCACAAGCATCCAATCAACTGCTGCATTACGATTATGCCTTCATTTTCTCATTTCCACCTCCTCAACATCGTTTTATCCTCCAACTAACTTCTCCCAAATCAACTCTACCCTTAGTTTGGACTTTTCAAGAAATTTCTCTAAAACTTCAATTTTCTAAAAAAAGTGGATTTGGGACTTGAAGGGAAATAGTGGAAAAGACAGATACAGTACTGAACGTCATACCCAAAACGGCCATTAGAAGAGGTATCTGAAAACTAACAGGTTCCCTGGATTGCCACTGGCAGTACGGACATTTTGAACCACTTTTTCTCGTTATATCTCTTCTACTTCGTCTACTAGGGTGGAGTTATGTTTTTAGGAGAAGTCTCTCTTGGGCTATTCTTAGTGGGTCAAGGTCCGTGAAATGGAAACAGAAAAATGAACAAATAAAAAACAATGAAAAACAAACAAACAAACAAAGCGATTGTCAATTTGACGGTATATGATACATACGTAGACCATCTGGTCACGTGATGTGATCTACTTTATCACTTTCAGTCTCTAGAGTGTTGATATAATTAACATCAGTTTCTGTCTTGAGTCTCTAAAAGTGTTGACAGAAGAGAAGATGGAGATGGCAAGAAATAAGTCACGTGATTCAAGCTACAGGACTACACCCAGCAGTTTTTGTTGTTTTTTGTTGTTTTTTCTTCTTTCAATTCCACCTCTTACAACTCCCCCTGCCCTACTCCACTATAGTCTAAGTGGATAGCAACTTAACTTCTTACACATCACTTTTGGATACCCATACTCAATGACTGACTAAAGACTTACGAAAGACGTTTTTACGGCTCCAACGCCAGATTGATGAATTCATTCGCCGAGGAATTTGTCTCTGATGAAAACAGAATGTCTCCTTTTGTGTTCGGTACATTACATTGCTCATGTCATGGTACCAGTACTTTACATGCCACCTACCCTAACCTTGAGGACCAAGTCATCTGATGAGATAAACCAAGGTTAATGAGGTGCACATGGCGTCATGTCTTTGTTTCTTGACGTTTCACCATCTTGTCTGGTGTCCTTGTCATCCATCGTTGAGGCACCGCATCACATTACTCTAGTGAAGGGGATGGTACGGCAGTACCAACACGAAGTACCGGTACAGACTTGCTCTTGAAAGTCTACAACAATTCACCTCTGTCTTCGTCTCCCTGCAATACTCGAAACCAGGAATCGAACCGTGTCCTTCAGTGACACTTGAGTCAAGTAGCCCACTGCTACATGGCGGCAACCCCAGGCCATTGGTGAAGCCTGATCCAAACGATAGACTATCTTTTCTTTCTAATGGGGGACTTTCTCTCTAGTTGATCCCAGAGGTGGAACGTGACGTCACAACTACAATAGCGTCTTTTCTTCAAACTAGGGAGTCAATTGAACGAGTGGCCATCACTACAAAGCAGATGATTTTAAGACGACCTGGACACGGTGCTCAACACTTCTCTATTCACTATACCATGATTCCGTCAGAGTCCTTTTCCAGCAGCGCTTTCAGAAGCCGGGCAACCTCCTCGTTCCCCTTCTTGATTTCCTGGATCATGGCCTCGTTGCCCTTCTTGATCTCCTCGGTGATGGCCTCATTGCCCCTCTTGATCTCCTCCGTCAAAACATCAAGTGAATCCATCATCAAGCCCAGGTTGGAACTGACTACAGCTCCTGAAATATTAGGAGTCATTGCTGGACGTGTCTCAGTGAAGGTCCAGTGGTCTTCACCCTGCTTACCATCTGAGAATCTTTTGAGGAGAGCTGGCCAACAAAGATTCAAGAAAGGACTGGGGAGATAAAATGTCGTTGCTGATACTTCATAAAGGCAGCATACATTAAGCTCCGCTACCCTGTTGTGCAAGTCTCTGAAGCAGGAATTGTACGAAGTCCAGCTGGGCTTTGCGTCGAAATGAAGGACATGGTTGTACTTTTCTTGCGTATTAGGCCTTAGAAGAGTGAGGTGAACGGTGAAGCTGTAGTCTGACATTGTGGATAGACTGGGAGCGAGAGTTTTGTTTTTAAAACCTTTTGTGGATTGGGGTTGCCCAAAGCGGACGACGTGTGGGAGTGGCCAGGAAGGGAATGAAAAGACGATATTGGGGTATTCGACATACCGTGTGTTTGTTGGTGGTGGTTTATTATGCATTCGTCTAACAGATTCTCTTGTTTTCGTCTATTTTTCTACGGGGTTCTCTCCAACGTCAGACAGCAACAGAACTGTATATTGATAAGATAAGAAGATCGTCGACCATTCTCGCGCTAAATATCCTCTCCCAAGGTCAGCTCCATGGGTTTCTTTGCTTCCATCTGTTTCTGGAAGCTTTGATTTCCCTTGTTTCCTCTTCTGACCTCAAAGGACACGTCTCTGAGAGCTCTTTCCAGACCGTCCAGTTTATCCAGCTTGTCCAGCTTGTTGAGCTTCTGAGCCATCTTTACCAGACTCTGTTGAGCCCGAATCTCCTGAGATACTTCTCTGATTTTCCAGACTCCTGTTCCATGAACATACTCGTCAGTTTCGGTCCATTGAACGAGCTCAGTGCTGAACTTGGGCCAGATATTTCCCTCGAGTTTTCGAAAGGGCAAGTTTTCGGCACCGTTGCTGATTACGTAATCGGAGTGTTCGTCGAGTTGAGGGAGCAGGTGTCTCAGTTCCTTGAGACATTGAGAGTCAGATTTCCAATTAGGCCGATGAGTCAGCTGGATCTCGTCGAAAACCACCTGGTACTCGGAGTCTCCCGGAAACTTGTAGTAAGACAGTTCGACTTTGACGGTCAGTTTGAACTGTCTCTGGTCGCCGAACAAGTAGGAGAGAAGCATGATTGAAGATAGGCCGAGGAGGGAGGCTGTGATCAGTGTGGGGATGGGGGAGGCTGTGGTGATCAGTGTAGGGGATGAGGGTATCATCTGGTGTTTATATGGACAGCATTGTCTTGTTGTCTTCTTTGAAGCGGCTCAGTGGCGATGGTTTGTAGTTATTATCGAAAAGCCGCATAAAGTGAAATGGAGAAAGTCAATTGGAGAGATAAAAAAGGGGGAAAAGTGGTAACCTGGATATTAAGCAGCTTATAGTGGAGTTGAGCAGTTTTACTCACCCCTTTATGGTCCAATTCATGTTCTATAGGACCCGATGTTTTCTCCGTTTAGGAATCCGAGGTGTCAATTTAACTTTCGAGTTTCATGATAAAGACAACGTTGTGTAAATGGACAGACTTTGATAATGCAAAGACGGAGAGTGTAATGAGTATTCGCTTTTGACAACAAATACACTCAACTCTCAAATGTGAAGTTGTCGATTGAATGTATAGGAAAAAAACGGGAAAAAAATCGCAAATCAAAAAAAGCAGATTTTTGCCGTTTTAAGCGACACAGAGAGTCCTACCTGGTACCTGGTAGTGGGTTCAAGTCAGATGCTTCTTCAGTTATGTTCTTTTTCTTTTTCTTCACTATTTGCCAAAGTTCTTTTTCTTCAATCTTTGCCACCAGAAGTCAAAGACAATGGGAAGGCTATCGATGAGCCGTGCGATGGAGAGAGTTTGTAGACGTGTTCTTTTGAAATAGAAATGGTGCGTTTGGTGGCGGATAAGGCGATAGAAGGCGATTATGACGTCACTGGTCGAGTGCTGGATAAAAAAAAAAAAAAAAAAATAAAAAAAACCAACCTGGCCGAGCGTCTAATGCGCCAGGTTGAGGCTAACCTCTTAACGAAATATCCTGTATGGTCGAGTGCTCAACCTATGATGCTATGAAGAGATTGTTTTTTCACTCAATCGTAAGAGTCCACAGACATTTTATTAGTTGCCCATATCGTCATGGAATGACCTTACCCTATCCCCTAACCCTACAGCTTCAACAGAGACCTCCAACTCCTTCTATTTTGACCGAAGAAGACAAATGCTTTCCTCTAAGATAGTGTCCCTACAGTAATGTGTCTTTTTCCAATTTCTTATTCTCTTTTTGTCGTCAATCTGTCGTAGTAGCACCTCCATACAGTGTACTGGTACGGTCCTATATCTACTAAGACCATCAAATAGGGGTTGGGCTGTCATCTGAGTACAATAGTAGAAGTCATTTGTCTGATGGTAGCTATTGTGAGTTGGATTGGTCTTTTAGGTAGCTCTTATTAATAGTCACAGTGTTGAGAGATATGGAGGATGGTTTCAGGGGATATCTCAAAACTTTTGGTGAGGACTATGAGAGTAAAGTAGATATTATTGATCAGCATAACACAAGGATCAATTTGGTATAGAAATCTCACCTATAACTTATGTATCTCCCCTTTCAGCTGCCTCTTATGAGCTCCTAAAAAAGAAGAAGCGTCTGTAGCTCCAGATATTTGGTGGGGACTTTGAATAATAATAGGATACCAATGATCAGATCGTTCAGGTGAATACTCTGGTATGAACGTATCTGCATATTCGTCATCATCTGACTGTGTTTTGAGGGTTAATGTATGGGCTATATAGGTGTCGATAACACAAAACTTTTGGTGTGAACTTTTGGTGAAAAGTAGCTAGAGCTATTCTGCTTATTACAAGGATCAATTTGATATAGATTAATAACTTGTATTGTTGTGAACTCAGATTTCAGATGCCTTCTTCTGACATGGGTCTCATCTTTTCTCTAGGGGTCGAAAAGTCACATTTGAGAAGAAATTGAAGCTGTTTGAAGATGATTACCTTCAGTTAGATAACGAATTGATCTAATTGAGAACTTTGAACCATTCAAATCGGTCAATTGGAGCTGATATGGTTCGTACCTTGTGTATACCGAGAGAACAGAACAGACACCTCTACAACCTCTCAGAGAGCAAAAAGAGGACAAACGAAACGGTAAATATGTTATTCAGCACCCTTTGTTTGTGATATCAATTTTTTTCTTCCCAATCGGGCATTTTAAGACCCACATTGCATCCTACAAGTATAGGTCTGCAAGGGTGGGAAACGTTACCTGCAAAAAAAAAAAAAAGAAGACATTTCTGAAAAAAAATACAGCACTTCTGTACTGCCAGCCCGACGTGGGGCTTGAACCCACAGCCTTGAGATTGCTTACAACTAAGAGTCTCACGCTCTACCGATTGAGCTAGCCAGGCTTGTTGCTCCGGGGGGTGTAGGGCGTATTTATGGGGGAGGAAAGTGGACTTTAGCTGAAAAAAAAAGTAAAAAGTACAGATCAATGGATCTAATAGGGTTAGGGATCATTTATCCGTTCTTCTAGAACATTTTGGTGTCCCTTTGCTGGCTGTGGAGATCAGACTATGACCTTGTCGGAACCTAATGATATAGGTGCTTTAAAGTGACAAAGAAGAGATGTGAAGATGATGAGTTAGTGGGTGTATCATAGGTGTCAAGGTGGCAAAGTCCATATGACTGGTAGATGTCGTTTGGACTATTATAAGCTGTAGTATTACTAGTAGGGATAGGATTTCGAACAGCGAGTGATGTAGCTCGTTATAGTCGAATAAAAGTTAAAGAAGTTGATTTATAGGTGTATTCTGACTGGTATATTACAATGATCAAGTTCCTGGGTCTCTATTCTTTCAATTGGAGATTCTGTAGCAGCTTTACATTTGGACGTTGTTATACAATGGCACCTACAAGGCTTCACATAGTGGATAAGACAATAAAAAGTGGCAGAATATGTTTACTAAAGCTATTGGAGGGATTTTTTCAAGTCCCTGGGGGTTTCCGGCATGTTATTGGAGTATCTTCTCAAAGTATGAGTACAGCATAAGTTGTACTGTAGGAACTGTGTATTGTTATTTGAAGATGACTACAAGTGGGTCATTGGATGTTCAACTCTTGTTAAAACTGAGCTCTTATACAGTACTATAGTTTTTACGTGAGTTGCACCGCTTGACCTAGTGAGAAGAGCACTTGCACCTGTTAATAGCCCTATATCGCCAGAAAAAAAAGAGATGAGGGTAGCTGAAAGATGCTATAGGATATTTGCACGTATATAAATCTTCTTTTGAAGTCTTTACCTTAATGTGAATAGTGTTAAGTATGTTAGGTCCGTTCTCAAATCGGTCCACATATTCTAAGTGAAAAATAACGGCATAATAGCTTCAGAAAAGTATGGTAATGGTAGCTGAAATGTGCTCCGTACTTACTACTAGTAGATGAATCTTCCTTACAAGTCAGAATTTAAATCTGATAATTATTTGGTAGCTTGAGCGCATCTCTAACATGGGTTGCATTCTTAGCATGGAAGCAAAACGACATTACATCGTCAGTTAAACAGAAACCAGACTAGCCGAAGTATACTCTGGAGTCATTAGCAGTTTACAAGATCTCTTTTCAAGTCTACAAGTAATTACAGTCAACATGGAGAATCTGAGATATATTCTCACAGTGGACTATATGAAAAGAGTAGAAACAAAATAATGTACAGGAGCTAAGGAAAAGAGATTATGACCATTCTTTAGTACGAGTGATGAATAAACCTCTACTTGATGAAAAGCACAAGTATAATGGTTTGATATTTGGTCAATTTAACGACTTACAACCCACTCCACAGAACAGCTCACTACTAGAGGTGGACAGTCGTCAACTAGATGGACTATTAAGAAGTGAACAGGGAAAATGCGATTCATGGGTCCAATAGGGGTTGTATTAAGGCTTGGTAGTCTCTTAAGTACGTTTTGAGCTCGTTTCATGTCTTCTAATGTCTGCCTACTCAGCTCCCCTTCCCTAATATAAGGTATACTTGTATCTGGAGGCACCACTAAGTAAAAACGCTACCTTATCTTCTTCTCCTCCCTCACACCACTCACACATCCCTCCACTTCCAAAGCGGCGGACGCAATCATGTTCTGTCTCCAACACGGCCGGAGTGGAGGGGGAGTGTGAGTGGTGTCAATCGGGGCAGGGGGAGGTTTGAGACACATTCCAAGTTTTGGTTTGTGTCACACAACACAAACAAAAAAATAAGGTGACATGTGGATTGTGACAGATTAAGAGTCTTTCCCATAAGTCCTGCCAAGTCTTAAATAAGTCCTAAATGAGTCGTCTCTAGTCACTCGCTCCGCTCATGACTGTGCCACTCCTGTGCCCCCTCCACAATCAAATCAAAAACTGGATCCTTCACATCATAACTGTCCACATCATCTCTAAATCTCTTTGCCAACTGCACTTTAATCTCTGCATAAGCAGCTGCAGCATGGGGATGAGACCTAAGATAATCTCGACAAATTAGCGGATATTTCTGGTTAAACCGGCCAAATTCTCTCACGTGAAGATTACTCTTTCTGTGTCCTTCGCCCAGCTTGAAAAACAGCTTAGTCAGCTCTGGTTCAGGAATTTCCCGTCCTGGAGGACAATGGTCCATTTTAAGGCCGACACTTTGAACGTACCCTATTGTTCGCAGTGCCTCAATATCCACATCCTCCAGACTCTCCACACTCATTTGAATATCAATGATATCCTTAGCCGGCAAGTCGGGCACGGCTGTGGATCCGATATGGTCGATTTGGGCGTTTTTTGGAGCCACAGAAACAAGTTTTGCTCTCAATGTTTCATATTCCTCAGGCCAACTAGGGTTGTATGGGCAGATGATGATGGACATGTGGAGGGTAGTGTGGGGACAAGACACTTTCGAGTTACAACTTAAGAATTAAGGGAGGGGGTCTTGTTATTGAATTGAGTTTGGTGGGGGAAATGGGGAACAAGATATTGGGTCAATTTAGTGGGTTAGGGGAGGTGATAGGGGTACGATTCGAATCAGGGAGATCAGGGGAGTAAGAATATGTACTTTTTATTGGTACTTGTCGTACATTTTTTGGAGTTATAGTGTGCTGTTGTTCTTCATCAATGGGGAGATATAATCTAAGTATTATGGTTGGGACTTTGTTGAGATGGGGGAGTTAAGAGAGGTGTCTTTTTCAGCGCCTTAACGTAGAGATATAGCTGATTTAAGGGCACTTCTAGACTAATACGAGTGCGCCGGTCACGAATATGAACTCCATTTTTCCATATCTCTTTTATTTCAGCTTCCAAGTGGTTCAATGAGAAGAGCTGCTTAACAAAATTTGACTCCAGTATATCGGTCAAAATACATCATTTTTTGTTCCCAAAAGCGGTCAAAACACTCTAACCACATTCTACTCCCCTTCTACACTCTTCTTCTTCACTTATTCCACTTATTTCACCCCATTAACCACCTCCTACTCCCCCTCCACCCTTACCTCCAACTCTAACCTCTTTAAAGCCACTTAATATCCCAATTGTTTTGCTCGAAAAAAAGTGGATCCTGTCAAAATGCGGCGATCGACGGTTCAATCTGGTTAGTTAAGCGAGTGCCGAGGAAAGTAGACAAAACGAAACGAAGAAGTTCAGAGGGAGTGAGGCGGTGTATCAGAAGTCAAACATAGGTTTGATTCATCTTAAGAATAAAAAAATATACGTATATACATTTCTTCAGCTCCTCTCAGTGTATACCACTATAGAAGGGATACTAATCATCAGAGCAATGAAGATGAAGGTGAAGAAGTGATTCCATTCCATTCATCAAGATTACTTGTACTTGTAAGTCCATCTACTAAGATTGAGTGTCAACTCTGACAAGGGAAGTAACAGTACGGTACACACTTAGGGCATGTCCGGAGGTATAGAAACAAGGGTACCTGGATCGATTCTGTAGACAATGGGTGTGTCCATATAAGGGGAGATATTGCTTACATCACTTTATATTTCGTTTTTTTGGTCTTTCATTGTGACAATATTGCCTTGGTTCAAGTATTTCAGCTTATTCTTGTATAATTTATCGTAAAGTAAATCTCAACTAAGGCTAACTGCTGGAGTCAATAAAGACAGACACTGATATCTGGACCATAACAACAGAAAATATTGTCAAAGGAGGTACCAAAATAAACCTCTGGGCCGTATTAGTCTTCTGGTCAAGTTCGTTTGTCTCTAGGACCATTATTGGTGGAGTTAGTCAAGTCACCTATGGCACCTTCATACTTCTAGCAGTCTCTTCTTCTGGTATATTTCGTGTTTCGAATCAGGTCAAAAAGCAGTTTATATTCCTCTATAGCACTGTAAAAGTCCTCAAGCCTATTTCTGACCTTTCAATGGCTATTTCTTACAGGATCTGTTGTACCCGGGTCACAAGTACCTCCTTAAGCACACATTCATAGAAGTTCACTGTGCTTGTAGACTTCAATAGAGCTCCTGGGAAGGATTATACAGTTAATTTAGCATCAGATGTGTCTCTAAATCCATATGGCGAGCTTCCCTTTTCTGTAAATCATCTCATCCAGTCTTGATGTTCTACCTACCGGTACCGGTACTCTTAGCTACTGTAGTAAACAACGCCCTCCACACCACCATAACACCCCACTGACACAAGATTTATACCCCTCGAAAGCCCTGGCAGTTATGACTCTCATGATCAGCTTTTCATCTCTTTAACCCAGCTACATCCCATGCTATACTACAAATAGAAAATGCACCTGAATAACTATATACCCAACTGCAGCCCTCAATATACACCGAACATACAGTAAATTAGTATGATTCATAAGCCCTAATCCCACCCATATTAATGATTAACTCCTCATCTCTCTTATCCTGCCACTTCCCCACTTAACATCCAAATAGAAAGAGCACGGCCTTTACTATATACCCTTCCACTACTTCCAATATTCACTCCATAGACGCAAAACCAATATTATCCAAGAGCCTGTGTCTGTAATAGTCTGTCTATCAACTCCCTGCTCTTCTACCCCTTCTACTTCCTCTTTTATCCTCCAACCAACATATACATATGCACAACTATATACACCCACCTACAACTTCCTCACATCCACCCCACAACCACCAAACCTACACCATTCGAAAGCCCCATCCCCGCTCTTTCCCCCAGTCAACTCCCCATCTCTCCACCCCTTCTCCTTCCCGAGTTATCCTCCAACTAATGCATAACTACAGTATGTACCCCTCCACCACCCTCACCAAAACTCCTACCACCTCCGCAACTCCACCATTCTCTCCCCCTAGAACGCGGCAACCAGTTTGTCACTCCTGTTTGGCCCACCCTGGCATCTCCGTCTCAAAAACCCCTTCTTCCAAAGTATACTTGATGGCATGAAGATACAACTCATCTTGGTAATCCTGATACAGAGAAAAGCCACACTCTTGACAGACTCCAACTGCGACTTTTGCCCGTCTTTTGACCCCACTAAGCCCCGGATTATACTCTCTATCGTTCTCAATAGGGTATCCAAGGTGTAACAGATGTTGCCTGATTTGATGGTTCCTACCAGTAGTGGGGAGACACCTGACGATACTAAAGTCACGTGATTCGTCGTAATAGACCCTCTCGAACCTTGTATGAGCTTCTTTCGGTGTAGAATCGCGTTTAGTCGTGTTTTCCAGCACTGGTTCATGAGTCTCCACCATGTCAGGAAACTTGTTTTTGACCCTGGCAATATACTCCTTTTGGGCGGAGCGGCTCATAATCTGTGCTGTCACGTGACTCACGCTCTCACGTGACTTGCAAAACACCAGCACCCCCGTAGTATTCTTATCCAATCTATGAGCAGGATATAAGTCGTCCTTTACCCCCCTTTCATGCTTCAAAATCTCCTTTACAGAGTTGTAAAGATACTGACCAGTAGCGTGGACTGGTATCCCGCCCGGTTTATCGACTACCAGCAATTTTTCGTCTTCAAAAACGACTTCTATTGGCCTGTTTTCTTGACCAGGAACGGCAGGTTCATGTCTATGCACTTTACTTACGAGTATCGATCCGTTTTTGAACACGTGACTCGATAAAGACTCCCAATCTGTGTATTCTTCCGCCGGTTCGCTCAGTTTATCTCGTTTGATCAACTTTACGTTTCCAGCCTCGATTGTTTGTCTGAGATGGTGGGCAGGGTAGACGGCTGCTAGTTCGGTGGATAACACTTGTACCACTGTTTTTCCAAACCAGCGTCCTTTACTGGGGATGGAGTGGGTGTAATAGTAGGGAATCACGTGACGAAAGCCTTTGGAGAAGGTGTATGTCATAGTACGAGAACTTGTACGAAGTACAAGGGCGAGTACGGTTCAAGTATGAGTAAGAAGTACGGTGCTTGTATGGTGAAAAGTTGGTGAGAACAAAAAGTGAAGATAAAGTACAACTACACAATTTTGAGGGGGTTTTAATGCGTTTAAAAGGGTGAAAGTTGGAATGTAGGTTACAGGGGGTGGTGGGAAGATACTGTGAAAAAATTGGACGTTTTTGAGCAGGTTTAGGCCACTTTTGGGGGACCTGTTAAATTGTTTTAGATGAACTTTATTATCAGTGGAGTGAAAAACTAAGACAGAGGAGGATCACAGAACAGGACACTGATAGAAGGGGTATTTGGGGAGATAAACTGATAGATTTTTGATGAGATGTTTCTGGTGCTGTATTGAACGTTATGTCAAAATTTCAGCTCAATTGGAGCGGAATTGGATGACTTTGATGGACCTCTATCTCTGTCTGTAGTAGAGGCTATAGTCTTTAGTTGGAAGTACTTGGGAGAATACTTGATGTAGCTTTTGTCTTTTGCAGTGTCCTAACGTAAATTCTTACTCCCAACTGATGCTAAGTAGATCAACTAGCTATCAACAATGAAGACTTGAATGAGCTCATAGGATGTTTTAAAAGAGCTATCAGGTCGGCCGTTGCTTAGTAATCAAACGGTTAGCTTTTTCCATTTTTTTTTCTTTTCTTTTTCCGAAAAGATCGATCCTCACTGCTGTGTTCTGCTCAGTCAGTTACCCTGCTTTGCCCCTCGGCTTTCGTATCGGCTTTAACAAGCTTCAACAGGAGGTGGAGGAGATGAGAAAGAGCCGGTATAAAATGAGATCTAGAGGAGGTATAAAGATTCTGAATAGACAGTTTTGCTCGCCTGAATGAGGGGATTCTAATGGTACTACTCATAACCCTGTATCTCCAAAAATGAGCCTTACAGAGTTACCCCATTTCAAAGTCGACGCCTGCAGGCACCTATGCGGCTGTTCTTGGCGTGGGGTAGAGTCGACTAACGGAAACTGATAAAAGTTGGAGAAACAAGTTTTTACCAAATGGCTGTTTTTTAGAACGAATAGTTCTGGTAGATCTCTTGGTATTCCTCAATGGCAGGTCTTTTAGACTAGTCGTTTCGATAGCTCAGATTGATAGCTCAGATTGATAGCTCAGTTCGATCAGTCACTCTTCACTATACAGTGCAGTGTGCTGTATTACCAGGATGTAGTGCTTCTCATGTCAGGGCATTTATACGAGCATGTGAATGTCTAAAGTACCGTCCAAACACACGAAATATGTCCAGAACCGTCAAACAAGTAATACTACCGGTTGTATACGCCTCACTGCTCAAATGGACCCACTTTTTTCTTTTTCCTTTTTTTATTTTTCCGTTTCGGTTTTTTTCTGTTTCACCGAAGAGTGATGTTAGAAGGAGGGAGAGGGACAAGGTTGGCAAGGTTTACCAGGTGCCAGGTACGATCGTAACAAGACTAGCACTTAGGAAGGTGAGAATGATTTTTGTAAAATGTGGGAAATTTACAATAAACCGAGTAGCCAAGGATATATCATTTTCCATTTTCTGGGATTTTAAAAAATTCACCTGACCCCTGTTTGCTGCCCCCCCTCCACTTCCCCCCCACAACTCTATCTCTGTAGTGGCAAGTAAACACTTCCTTCTATAATATGATCATCGGTCGCTTGAGAAGTTTGACAACTTTTCGCAGACGTCTGTTCCGCATCTCTCGTTGTGCCATGACCACCACCGCGACCGTCACCCCGACAACGTCTCTCCCCAAAGAAGAACAGACGCCCCAGTCTTCTTCCTTCACTGCTCCTACTACTCCAGCTTTCGACTGGGAAAGTATCTGTGGAAAAACTCCGTTGACCGAAATTGAAGGCGATATTTCTCGGTTGAAACGGACCTTCCGAAGTGGGAAAACCCTCGATCTCGATTATAGACTGGACCAGATCCGAAAACTCGCTTATGCTATCAAAGACCATGAACACGAGATCCAACAGGCCATCAAAAGTGACCTGAAACGGCCCGATTTCGAAACCATGGCCGCCGAGTTTTCCGTCCAAATGGGCGAGTTCAACTATGTGGTCAAAAACCTGCCCAAATGGGTTAGGGACGAGAAAGTCAAGGGCACTTCCATGGCGTATTGGAACTCTTCCCCTCGAATCAGAAAACGGCCCCTTGGTTCTGTGTTGGTAATCACACCCTGGAATTACCCTCTGATCCTGTCTGTGTCACCTGTTCTAGGAGCTATTGCTGCTGGTAATACTGTTGCTTTGAAAATGTCCGAAATGTCTCCTAACGCTTCCAAGGTCATTGGAGACATTATGACAAGAGCTCTGGACCCGGAAATCTTCCAGGTGTTTTATGGAGGCGTTCCCGAGACAACGGAGATCCTCAAACACCGATGGGACAAGATTATGTACACTGGAAACGGCAAAGTGGGCCGAATTATCTGTGAAGCTGCCAACAAGTACTTGACCCCTGTGGAGCTGGAATTGGGCGGCAAATCGCCTGTTTTTGTGACCAAACACTGCTCGGACCTGGAACTGGCTGCCCGTCGAATTCTCTGGGGAAAATTCGTTAATGGAGGCCAAACTTGTGTTGCGCCAGATTACATTCTTGTGGCTCCAGAAGTACACGATAAGTTTGTGGCTGCATGTCAAAAAGTGCTGAAAAAGTTTTACCCAGGCAACACTGCCGAGTCGGAAATGGCCCATATCGCTACTCCTCTTCATTTCGAACGTTTGACGGGTCTTCTCAACTCTACAAAGGGTACGGTGGTTGCTGGAGGAACGGTAGACCCTGCTACTCGGTTCATTGCACCTACAGTGATTGATGGAGTTGATGCTACGGATTCTCTGATGCAAGGAGAGTTGTTTGGACCCTTGTTGCCGATTTTGAAGCCGTTGAGTACCCAGGAAGCGTGTGATTTTGTCCTGGAAAACCACCCTACTCCTTTGGCCGAGTATATCTTCTCCAACAACAATTCTGAGATTGATTACATTCGAGATCGAGTGTCTTCTGGAGGATTAGTCATCAACGATACTCTGATTCACGTGGGATGTGTCCAGGCGCCGTTTGGAGGAGTCGGAGATAGTGGAAATGGAGGGTACCATGGCAAACACACTTTTGACCTGTTTAGTCATTCGCAGACGATTCTGAGACAACCGGGATGGGTGGAAATGCTGCAAAAGAAGCGATATCCGCCGTATAATAAGGGAAATGAGAGGTTTGTGAGGAGAATGGTGGTGCCAAGTCTAGGGTTTCCGAGAGAGGGGGATGTGAGGGGTTTTTGGTCGAGACTCTTTAACTAACGAGCGGAGCGAGTTAGTTGAAGAGCGAGACGTCGAGACAAAAACTTGGTGGCCAAAATGAACCCGTTTTGTATGTCAGATCTGTTCTCCAACACTCATTACTTGTCTTACCTTCTGTCATCTACCAACTGTCTATTCAAGGAGTGAGCTAGTTGGAGAGTGGTAGGCGGTTCTTGGTTGTCTTTCGAAGCCCTTTCATGTTCTTCCACTGTCTTACTACCTGTCTTTCTTACTAGTTATTCGCCCCTGTCTGTTTAAAGGAGTGAGACGAGAGTGTTGGAGAGTGAGACGAACTATTTGGTCGTTGACATCAACTCGTTGGAGCAGTTCTTTACTCCTTTACTTGTGTTATCATCTGTCATCTATCATCTGTTTGTTCTGAGGTGAGTCTGTTGCAGAGTCGTAGACGGCCTTACAACTGTCTTTCATCACCCTGTTCTGTCTTTGTTGTCTTACTACCTGTCTTCTTCTGGTCCTTCTCCTGTCTTCATCTGGTCCTCCTCCTGTCTTCATCTGGTCCTTCTGGCACTCTTTTATCATCTGTCTATTCTACCAAGAGAGTCAGTTCAAGGAGACGTTGACACCAACACGCGCAAGCAGTTCTCTCTTTTGTTGCTATCACCTGTCTATCTACTCTCTTTCTTACCGTCGCTTCCCTTACCCTACCATTTGTCTGAAGTGACTGTGTTGCAGAGTTGATACGAGAGTGTTCATTGATTGGAGAGTTGTAGGCGGTTCTTGGTTGTCTTGGCTGTCTTGGCTGTCTTGGCTGTCTATCCTGTCCCTCTTACTGGTTCTTCTCCTACCACCTGTCTGTTCTATGAAGTGCAATTTTAGAACTGCTGATAAATCGACATGAGCAAGTCATACTTCTTCTGGCTACTTCTTCCACTCGTTCAAGATTGTCTTTCTTATCTGGTTCTTCTCTCCTCACCATCTGCCTCTCCTCAACCACAGCAATGCTGTATCTGCTCTACTGAGCAACTGAGTATTAATTGGTTAATCGTCCCGAGGGACCGTCTTGTCCGCCGTGTACAAGACATTGTGTATTTAATGTATTTTATGTGTCAGAGGGAGTCGAAGAGTGCTATCCGTACTTGTACTGGTGGTACTCATCTTAGATCTTCTGTAGAACTGAGTAGAAGAGGTAATGAGACGATAAAAGCACCATTCTGGAGCTACGGGAGTGGATATTGCGAGGGAGAAGTTGGTTAGGATGTTGAGATGAGGTTTATCGGCCTTGATGGCTCAATACCTGCCCCTATAGCGTCCTCTGGTCTTATGAGAAGTCAAGTAAGAAGACCATTGCGTGAAGTGAGAATGGGAAAGTGAAAAATGAGAGCACGAATAAGTTCAGTCATACAAAGAAATGATCTTTCGTTTCTACTGGTGCCAATACTCACTGTAGTTTGCATATCCACTTGGCTCTGGGACATGGTACTGGTACTTGTAGTAGGTACCCATTCGAAGGACATTTAGCTGGTATCGATAGTACTGGTAGCGGTAGTTGAAAGAGCACGTGAGCTTCTTATCAAAAAAACATCTAGTCAGGGGTTTTGCTGGACTTCTATGGACAGCATTAGAGCACTTTCTCGACTTCTTGAACCTCTTCTGCAATAGGAACGCTTACTGTATCTAAACTGATACTGAGGCTACAGAACAGCGAGTGTTGGTACAGTGAAAAACACCCTCCATACGACATTGACACTTGAACACTTCAAGTAACTGTTCTGTGAAATCAGTGTATTATTGGGTGCTATTTATGATGAGACGACCCAATAATGGTATCTAGAGTAGCTCTTAGTAGCTCTTATAGGCCTTGTTATCATGAAGGATAAGAAGAAGGTCATATTGCCCAACATCCATTACATCAAGGGTCATGATAATAACTCAGTGGACTAGAAAGCCACATTACAATCTTTCTCAAGATCAGCTGCTTCTTTAATAGCGAAGAAGGGCTCTCATATCAATACCGGTATGGGTAGCTAGCTACACTCTTACTGACTACCGGTACGGAGGACTTCACAGGAGCAGAACCGGTACATTGGAAAGTAAATAACTATTGAAGTAGACATAAAATAAATGATCTCTCAAGCTACTCTGGCTTTCATCAACTTATTGCATTAGTTCTTCTCAACAATACATCGCTTTATACTATCCTTCATTGATGCAGCCTACAACATGAAACTCCCATAGACACTCTAGACCATCACAATACTACGAGAAGAAGACAGACAGCTCATAAACAGTTCTATCACCTAATAAACTCTCACAATATATTTCAGGGCTGTGGTTTCTCCACTTAGTGAGGTTGTACGATATGGAGATGATGAGAGAACCTCTGCACCTATAGATCCCTCATTCAGTCTATAAGCCGAAAGACAGAGACAACCACTCACAACCAATTCACTGATAGAACCATCTACATTTCTTCGCTTTGAACCCCCCAAAAACGTCTCCCACCTTGGTCCACCCCCTACCCTCTCAACCCATAATAACACCCCCATATCTCCCCATTGAGCCTATCAAAATGCGTAAAATTCTGGCAATCTACTCACAGCAGCCATATTATCCCCCATCCAAAATTTCACCAATATTCCCCGGCAATTCCCCTTTCTGGCCCCCTTCAGTAATCCCAACTAACTTACTTGACCCCTACTTGTTCCCCCCCTCTCCAATCCAAAGTCAAATTTCACCATGCATATTTCTTCCCTCACTCCAAACCACCCATTCAGGCATGCCCAAAAACGCTCTGTTGCGCTCCGCACGTCAGGTGGCGGTCTCACGAGGCGTATCACGTGCCCTGTCAACATCACGTGCCGCGCGATTCGTTGTCCAAGCGCCCGTTTTGGCCTCTTATCACCCCTCCAAAGCCACTACTCCTTACTCTCGACCATTCTCTTCCTCTAGAGCTTTGAGAAACGATTATGGAGTCGATACGGCCGAAAGAAGTCTCAAAGAAAGCCTGGTGTCGTTCCAGGGAGCTCCTGTGGACCGCCAAGTCGTCCGAGACCAATTGATGGAACTGATCAACGTTTCCCCTAACCACGTGTTTCCCATCTCGTCCATTCCCGTGGTGAAATCGGCCTACTATGAGCTGTTTCGGGAGAATGAACGGGTTCTGTCGCCAAAGGACACAAAGACTCTGTTTGGAGCCGTGGCCGGGAACAATCCGGAAGATGTCCAGGACTTGCCGTTTGTTCTGGCAGTGTACCATCAGGCCGAGCAGGCAGCCGAGACAAACAAAGACTCACGTGACAATATCTTGTTGCTGGGCAAGTACTTTTTATTTCAGGACCGTCTGGACAACTTTTGGAAGCTTCTAGAAGCCCAGATCAAGACCCATGATGATCTGGATGCTGGCTTCATCACGCAGTTGTTGGGATTGATTTCCGTGGAACCCCATCTGACACTCGGAAACGTCGCTAAAGTGTTGCAATTGAAGACTGATAATCACGTGACCTCCTCAGATGAACTGCGACAGGAACTCTCAAAAGTCCTGGAACAGCTGTATTACAAGGAAAACGAAGGCTCCGAGTTTTTTCTGTCGTTGGTCGAAAACCACATTCTCGACTCCCAAGAGTTTGTTCCGTCTGATAGCGTCATTGCCATGATTCTAAACACTTGTGTGAACGAAGGCCGGGAAGATTTGGGCCAAAAAGTGCTCCAAAATGTCGTCGCTCGATCAGACTCTCTCCATCCTGGTGAAGAAGACCCCCAAAACTACTGGGGATTCTGGTCGTCCGTTGCTATGGACTTGCACGGCTCCAAAAACGATATCAAGGTGTTCATTTCTCAGCTGGAATCTTTGCCTGAACGAACAAAGGCCACATGGGATGTTCTGATTCGATACGCCGTCTACAAAGCCGATCTAGCCGGTCGAAATGATCTCCTCCAAGTCAGATCTCTTGTTGCAGAAATGCAAAAGGCCGGGTTCGAACCGGATGCCGAAACGTACTTTGATGCGTACCGAAGTTCGAATCTCGTCAAATCGGATATCGTGCATCTATTTGAAGCCGAACTGGACATTGAAAAAGATACATCCATTTTCGCCATTGAAATGGACAAGGCCTTGAAGGCGCAAAACACCCTGGAAGCTCTCTCCATCTTCTACGAGTCGTTTGAAAACGGAGCCCAATGGGAAAACAAACGGCTCCATATGGAACCCATGACCCAACTGCTGACTCAGTATGCTGGTTTGAACGATACTTCGGTGGTGGATATTCTTCAGCTGGTCCAGAGAATCGAACCCATCTGTTCCAATGGCCGAATTCCGTACCCTGCCGAAACTGCCATTGCCCGAAACGTGCTCCAGAGACACAACGATACCGCCAACTTTTACACGTTTATGAACAGACAGTATGGAAACACGGTTGACAAGGTGACTAAGCAGGACCCCCAGATCCGGCCCAACACGTACCAGGTCGTCCATGAGTACATTTACAACTGCGACTCTGAACGGGCAGATTTGGCGTGGGAAATGTACGGACTGCTGCACAAGTTTTACGTGGTGCCTTTTGCCGATTATTACCAGGCCATCAAGTTTTTTGCTCAGGACGTGAAACGACAAGATTACGCACTTTTGACGTTCCAACAGATTCGAAAAAACCACGATCTTCACGGCCAGCCGGCTGCCACGTCTGAAATGGTGGCCTTTTTGTTCCACGAGTTTTCAAAGACCAAGTACCGACGGGGAATCAAACGTCTTCATGAGGTTGTTGCCCTAGAGACCTCGTTTGACGTCAACAGAGACGTTCTCAACGAAATGATGGCGGCCTATGTTTCGTTGGACGACTTGAACCGAGTCCAAGACTGCTGGGCTCAGATCCAACAACTTCCTCCATCCATTGGAGCCAACAACCGGTCTGTGGATGTTCTTCTGAGTTATTTCAAGGACAATATCCACTATACCGAGCGAACTTGGCAGGGTATTCCCGAGTTTGGTCTTTTGCCAACTGTTGAGAACTATGAACAGTATCTCATCAACAACTGTCGAACCGGTAATTATCGACGAGCTCTGGAGATTACCAAGAACATGGAGATTGACAGTGGTTTGAAACCCACCCCGAAGATTATTGCGGCAGTGTATAACTACACGTTTACCGAGCAACGGAAACTGGAGGTGGCTCAATGGGCTGAGAAGGAGCATCCTGAAATGTGGCTGGAGTTGAAATCGGGCGATAAACTGAAAAATGTGTGTTTGCCGGTCAACAAGGAGAATGATAGTGTTGATACCATGTTGAAACAACTGTCGTCGGATATGGATGAGGAGATGAACGGGGGGATTGTCAAGGTGGAGGCGGTGTAAAAAGAAGGTGAGAGACACATGTATATAGTCAATTAGAATGAACAAGAAGGAGTAGGTGCTGGTGAGGACTGCATTCGATGTAAGTCACTACAGTCAATGTCACGTCAGATTTGAAATTGAAACATTTCATTCCAAGATATCACACGAACGCTGTAGTACTTAAGCTGAGTCATTTGGTTTCCTCACCAGGCTTAGGAGGGAGCGGGTGGTGTTATGAGGAGATGATGTCAGAGTAATGTAGTAAGAGATTTCTTGCACGTGACATTGTTCATGTCATTTTCATAGACAGGGAAAACTGTTCACTGCGGTCCCCACACAATGGTCATGTTTTTTGAGCTGGGTTTTTGGTGTTCAGCATGTCAAAGTTGGGTCAAGTAGAGAGGGGGGAAGAAGTGGTTTAAGTATATTATCTGGATGTCACTTTTTCGTCTTTAGAAAGAAGCTCGTGTCACTTTCTTGTCTTTAGAAAGAAGCTCTGTCACTTTCTTGTCTTTAGAGGAGGGGGTTAGGTGACAAAGATTATGCAGGACGACAAGGGAGATAAAGTGGTATGGAAACAAGTGATGAAGAAAATAAAAATCATGATTATTCATTTTTTGACGGTTCAAGCTCTTATAAGTCCTGCTGATCAGAAATTGAGTCTCTCTAGACAGCAATGTGGAATGTCTTTCAGCTCTGAGATGAAGTATAGGTTCTCCTATTGGAGTTTCAGAGCTGATACATAGGGATTCACGAATTGATTGAAAAGAAGTCGCCACTTCATTGACCCTGATTTGCAAGATTTTTGGTTTGTATTGATCCGCAATGAGGTAAGAACCTTTGATCTGAACGCTTGGGGAGATTGCTTGGATAGGTCCTTCTTCGAGTATTTTCCAAGTAAAGGCTAAGTATGAGTGTGAGAGGAGGTGCTGCTAAAAGGGACAAAATGTAAGGAAATATATTCAATGATACTGTAGCATATATCTTGACCCGCGAATAATGACTATCCCAAAGTTATTTATCTGTAAAAGTGACAGTATCTACTTCCTACAGTAGCTTGTAGATGAAGATATTACTTACCTGTAGGTGCTCATTTTAGAGAGCAGAAAACTGTTTCGTAGAAGCATCTTCGGGACTTCTCTCTACACTTGATGGGTCAGATGAGGTTCTAACACAAGAAACTGGTTCTTTTGTAGCTACGTTGAATCCAATGGTCACCTATTCCTGTGCTACTATTGATTTTGGATCTGACGTATCTGAAGTAATAACGCCTATGAACTTATGGATACTTGAAATTCATAGACTTCAGAGCTCAAAAATTACTACTGTAGACTTTTTTTTGCTTATAGGTGCATTTATTGCCTTATCTTATGCCCCTAATATGTCAGAACATGGTCTATTCTAAGTGTAATAGCAGCAAATCTTGAGTGATGAAAAAGAGATATGAGAGCACTAAGACACAATACAGACCTGTATTACTCTACCCGTATTTGTTTCCTCACTTACCGCAATACAACCATGTCGAGTTCTGAACACTTTTGTTATTCGGTGTAAAACAGACAATAACAGACCTAACTTGGTCAATATCTCTCCAAATGAAGTGAGAACTTCAAAAGTCGCTTCCTTTGATAAGACATACAATGAATGACTGTTTATTACTCTTTATTTCGCACTTTAAAATACGAATATCCTCCTTCAACTTCTACACATTACTGGACCGTCTAAACAGGCGCTACATTCTCGTATAGAGCCTGGTATAGTACATTAAATAGCCTATTTTTAGACAACTCATATCTTTCTGTAGTCTTGTAAACATCCCATTCACTTTTCTTCATCTCTCCACTCCTCTATATGGCTCTCGAGCTCATATGAACTGTCATCATCAAAAGATGGCATCATATAGCCCAACATAGGTCCAATTGAGATGGGAACTTCTGGTTCGTAACTTTCGTGTGTCTTGTAGCTGATGAAGACCAGCTTGCTCTTTCTTTTCAAATGGTTTCCCCTGCGCCTCTCAACACTCCTATAACCTGCTGAAGCACTTACAACACTGTTTTATAGAGTCAAAGAAGTCACATTGAGGTGATTACTGCAAAACTAGAGTCCTCTGGGGTTGTTTATAGCTAGCTGCATCATACATTGTGCCACTCTAGTGCCCTTGCATTGATATCAGCACCAAAGAGCCCAGCTCTACACAGTTCTTCACTCATACGTAGGTATCGTTCAACAAGTACCCGCTGGAGAGTACAGATGCTTACTCAGTTTTACTGTCGGTAGGTAGAGGTTATGGTTGTACAAGGTAGTCTAAAAAAGGTAGTTAAAGAAAGCCATATAAGTCAGTTAGGTATCTGTTTCAGCATTACCTGTTTGTATATAGATAAGCTACAGCTGTGAAAGATACCTGCTCGTATAGCCTCAAGATATTTCGTATCTGTATATATAGTCTATGGAGTCACTCAGTTGTAGAAGATAGTCCATAAGATACACTAGATCCGTTTTCACACTCATACCTTTCATCCTCCACTCTATACCACCATCTACTAATCATATAAAACAGTCATTAACTATATACCGGTAGTGTCCTTCTCTCTTCAGAGAGCAATAATGTCCCTAACCCTCTCTCGCTAACGCTAATAAAGACGCAGCAAATCTTTGGGGTTGAGACGGCCTTGGTTGGCGGTGTTAGCATACATGCCAGAGTTGGCTTGGTTGTAGTAGTGATTCAGCTGAATGTGGTTGACCTGATTCTGAGTCATGTGGTTCTGAGTCACGTGAACAGCCTGATTCTGAGTCACGTGGTTCTGAGTCCTGTGGTTCTGAGTCACGTGATTCTGCTCCTGGGTCACGTGACCAGCCTGGTTTACTTGGTTCTCCTGCTCCAAATACCGACTCTGAATAACTCCATTTCTCATGACCCATTCCTGGTGCTCCAAGCTATCAGCGTAATAATGCGGCACCTCTCCTTCAATAGGATTACAATGTCGTTTTCCAGACCATTGTTTCCCGTTCCAATCGCCTAGGAACTTTTCGCCAGTACTGGCGTCTTGTTCGTACCGATAGACCTTGGCTCCCTTTTCAGTCTCTTCAGCGTATTGAAACACGTTATAAGTTCTTTTTCGAGAGTAGAGGTCTTTCTGGGGCTTAGACTTGGTCTTGGCGGTCTTGGCCTTCTTGGAGGGCTTGGCAAGATTGTTGTTGGAAATCTTGGAGCTCTTCTTGGCAGAGTTCTGGGGGTCGTTCAGGTACTGTTGTCGAAGTTGAGCGACGCTGGCTTCATAAAGAGGGTTACCTGGTTCACCGGGGGGAGCAGAAGAGCCAGAGATAGCACCACCTACAACAGCACTTGTAGCGACCACAGCATCGGTCTGAAGAGGAGAACTGCTGACAGAAGAAGAGCTCAGGGCAGGAGAAGAGAAGACCGAGGGGTTGGTGTGGGTTGGAGAGGGTTGAGGGGGGGAAGCCTGAGAGGGAGGAGTGTTCTGAGAACCCTGACCCTGAACTGGAGAACTGTTGTAGATGGAGTATCTGTTGTGATGAGGGTTCTGAGTGTGTCTAGGCTGCCCACTCTGTCCTGTCTGCCCATGAACATAACCTGCTGGGGCATACCCACGGTTGTGGACGTAATAGTCCGGTTGGAGAGTCATAGGATGTCTAGGAGTAGGGTAGGGAGGACCATCAGAATGAGGCTGACCCTGAGCGGGACCCTGAGAATGAGCCTGGGTAGGATACTGACCATAAGCTGTAGCAGAAGCTTGGGCAGGATAGTGCGTGGTAGACTCCCTCATAACCTGAGGAGGAGCCTCAGAGTAAGGTCTCTTAGTGGGCTTCTTTCTGGTGGTAGTCTTAGAGGCAGGTGTCTTGGTAGTACTCTTCTGAGCAGAGGCTTTAGTGGTACCAGTCGACTTCTGAGTTGAAGTTTGAACAGAGGCAGTCTGAATAGAAGAGGCGTGTCCTTGATCAACGTGGCTACCAACAGGAGCACGTAGAGCATGGTGGTTGTGCTCAACATGGTAAGGGTGCTGAGCTGAGCCGTTCTGGGTAGAGCCATGTTGAACTCGAGCGTTCTGAACAGAAGGACTGTTTTGAACCTGAGAGCGGTGCTGGACTGGGTCGTTGACAGTATAGCCATTGACAGCTGAGCTCACTGTAGAACCCACACCAGGAGAACTCTGGATGGGAGAAGAGTGCTGGATGGGTGCGTGTCCATGAACGGGAGTCTGAACGGGAACTGGGTGGTTTTGAACAACAGCCTGTCCCTGAACTGAAGGATGTCCCTGAGATTGGGTGTTCTGAGCATGAGTCAGAGCATGAGTCTGACCTTGGCTTCTCGCCTGATTCAGCCGATACTGAAGATCCCTTGAAGGAGCCAGATTCCGGACAATAGCCTCAGCATAAGCCTGAGCATTGCGTTGAGAAGAGAGGTTCTGAGAGAGATCGTGAGCCGAAGGAGGCTGAGAAGACTGAGAAGAGGCCCTAGTAGATCTCTTAGATGGAGCCTTAGTAGAAGTCTTAGAAGAGCCCTGTCTTTGAGAAGAACCCTGTCTCGGAGAAATGCCCTGTCTACCAGTAATAACAGGGGCCTGATTATGAGGCTGGGGAGGGGTCTGAGAAGGAGCCTCGACATGAGCCTTAAAGGGAGCCCCAGTAGAAGTCTTTGAAGAAGCCCCAGTTGAAGTCTTAGAAGAAGCTTGTCTCTGAGCATGAACAGAAGTGCTCTGAGAAGACAGGTTATGAGTAACATTGTGAGACTGAGAAGAGACCTGAGGCTGAGACTTCTGAGTATCATTCTGACTAGGAAGACAGCTCTGAGTATCGTTCTTCGTACCGTTCTTCGTACCGTTCTCAGTACCCCTCTTAGTCCCTCTCAGTCCGTCAACTTCAACGGGCTTCTGAATCATAAGTTCTTCAGACTTTTTGACGTATTTGATGATCTGAATATCGTCATCTTCAGAAGTGTTGGTCTTGGAAGGAAGACTCTGAGAAGGAAGAATCTGACCCTGACCCTGCTTCGAAGGATCATGCTGACACTGACCCTGCTTGGTCCGCTTAGTCAGCAACTGCAACCTCTTGTGAGCAAGCATTGTCTCCTCTCTCAACTTCGCCTCCTGCTTATCTATCATCCGATGAACCTGGGCAAACCGTTCCTCCTGCTTCCTGACCATTTCAAGGATATCACGTGGCAACAATTCCGTCCGTTTGTCCATCTTCTTGAGAGTCTCCTGATGGTCCTTGTTTTTTTTCTTTGTAATTCGGTCTTTTCTGTCTGGGAGTCGTAAGCCAGTAGTACTGGTAGGCACAGGTCTCCCAGGGTGAGGGTGAGAAGGTCCAGGGTGAGGGTAAGTAGTCATATCACGTAATCGAGTAGGATGAACGCTGTCACGTGCCTGAATAGAGTGAACACTGTCTATCCACTTTTCCACTTGTTTTTTGTTCATGAAGAAGAACAGTAAAGGGGTATCATGTCTTTATATGTTCTTGATGAGGCTGTAGGAGGGCGTTGGTATCTCTTGGTATCTTCTCAGGTGAGCTGAAACGAATAGCTATGGCGCCGTGTCCATAATATCCGCCGAAATCCCCATTTTTCCACCAAATTTCGTCGTTTTTCGCGCTCTTGTAACGCTCCAACCTGAATCTGGTAGTTGGTGAGGCAAAAGTTAGAGGAGGAGTGGAGATATTAAGTGGAAGGAGTGCATAGTGCATAACAAGACAGCCTGTAGTGCATCACAAGGCTGTGGGTGAATTGGGGCATTGTAAGAATGAATGGTGTCATACAGGTCTAAACGAGTAGCTCTCTTTTTTGGTGTGTCTTTTTTTTTTTTTCTTGTTTTTTTTCTGTCTTGTTTTTCTCATACTCCCCCCTTTGTTTTTAGTCCTTAGTTTTTAGTCCTTAACCTGTCCTACTTTGCCGTCTCCACAGTCTCCCCTTTGCCCCTCAAAATTGACAGCAATAGATATGCAAGTTGGCATGCGCCTTTATACGTGCTTAGTAATAATTCTGGAGTACTCAAAACTGCGGAAATATTCTTCCAACACCGATAATTATCCACCTCCAATTACTCCCCCCTCTCCCCCACCCATGCATTCCACATGTGGAAATGTGGCAAATTGAGTTGACCAAGTGGAACCAAGATGCACTTTGAGTTGCGATAACAATCAGAGCAGAGCGCAGTAGACAATAGACAGGGTAAGGGGTAGTGAACAATGGAAAGACAATGGTGGGAGACAAACAAAAAATATAAGAGAAAGAGAGGATGTGGAGAAAAAAAGTGAGCTGGAAAACGTAAAACCTCGATAACTCGACCAATAATAGCCCTAAAGCAAAAAGAAGTTCATATTCGTATCGTCCACACCTCCCTCAACCCGCTGGTGTCTTTTCCCCCCTCAAATTCCAACTTTTTGCTTCTTTCTCCCGCCCCACATCTCTCCATAGCCACCCCCTATCCACTGCCCAAACAGCAGTCATATGACCTTTGAGACGGCCTCATCGGCGGAGGGAGGTGAACCAAACGCGCCAAGGCGGGTATCAGCAGGGTTAGTGCTTGGGGACAACCTCTCGATACGGATACGATACTGGTACGATACAGGTACCCCCACTTTACCCCCACTTTACCCCCACCTGTACAGACTTATACGAATACGATACATTCAACAAGGTACAAGGTACGATACTCACCCCATACTTGTTCATATCGTATTTGGTGTATTTGTACTGTTGTTAGTAAAGTACCAGTATACAGTGTGCAGTCTGTGTCTACGGACAGCCCCAAGTGAAGACTGAGTAGACTGACTCAGCTCTGGGACTAGAGTGCCTGTTCCGGTTTCATCTTAAGAGCCCCAAGTGAGGAAGGGTTAACGTGTAATCAGACTTAGGGGCCAGTATCATCAGTCGTTCACCGTGGCCAAATACAGCCTAATCTTGTAGACTGGGCATTTAATTTATTGTTTAGAAAGGTCAGGAGGTGGAGGAGAGGGTGTAGGGGAGGGTGTAGGGAAGGGGTAAGCAGTTTACTTGAGAGGAAAGACGGTAGAAGTAAAGAAGGAATGAAACAGAACAAAAGGAGAGGAAATAGAAAAGAAAGAAAGAAGCCATTGCACGGGTGACTATCGTAATTGAAAATACAGGCGTCTTCCAAACTTAGGAGTACTGTAGGTAGTCAATTGCTTCTAAACAATATCTCAGATAATGCCTTTAACAAGCTGATATGTTAATTTATGACACTGAATAGATTCTAATCAATACAGACTTGTTTTCTCTTCTATTTCATTCTACTGTATCACCTCCATAGACTATAGTTACCCAAGCCCTGAGTGATTGGAACATACGACACCATGTATCTTGATGTCTGCTGGCCTGAATCCCTTGGACTAAGTAGCCTGCCATTTCCGAAAAAGACTCTTAATCTGTCACGATCCTCATGTCACCTTAAAATTGTGTTTGTGTTGTGACACAACCAAAACTTGGATTGTGCACTTCTTTGCCCCCCTGTTCCTCGCTTGACACCATTCACACTCCCCCTCCACTCCGGCCGAATTGGAGACATAACATGATTGCGTCCGCCGCTTTGGAAGTGGAGGGGTTGTGTGAGTGGTGTGGGGGAGGAAGAAGTTACAAGCAAGGTATTGTGTTTACGTAGTGGTACTCTGTATTGGTATACCTTATTAGAAAAAGGGAAGCTGAGCAAGTACTGGATGTAGACCAATATCAGACAGTTGGAGACATGAAACGAGGTCTACAAGTGTCCACCTTTTGCCGTGGCACTGCTATCGGAACTAACTGTTTCGTGGTGTGGAAGGAAACCTGTAGAGAAAAACTGCCATGAACCAGATCACGTGATCTACAAGCTAGACCAAAATCTAGCTGTTTTTTCTACAGAATAGTTCGAGATAATCGGGGTGGTTGGCGACAGTACAGGGTTAGCCAGGGTTAGTCAGGGTTAATCAGGGCTAGTCAGTAACAAAAAGAAATACAACGAAATGTGCGCACTTGCACCTTCTAACAAGTCTTCTACCACCTATACTACTTTTTTCTTATACATTTAAATGAACTTCACAACGGCACTGGATTGAACGTATATTGTTGACGGGTGGCCCCTTATTAACGACAACGTTTCCAAGTTTTGTTATTGTATCCTTTTGGTGTTCTTCCTTGGCGTCCTCGGCTCTAGTAAAGCACTCTCTTGTCATTGGCATGCTTACAGAGATTAATGGAGATCGTGGTGATAAGATAATGGACTAGACCTGGTATGTCAGAGCCTCAAAGGAAGTGCTATCCAGGTTAGTAGTACAAGTCACATGGACTGGAGGAAATGAGACACTAATGGGGTTACTCGCAATTAGTCTTGGTGACGTAACTAGCACTTTTCCCATTAGGTGTTCTCTAGTTACGAATACTACTCGGAACTATTTGAAGAAAATATCCTACTGGGTGTACTAACTCGTATTATTTATTCATCTAGCAGTCACAGTCAACATCTGCCACTTTCTCTTTTTCACTTCATTTACATAGCTTTCATTTTAGACTATCACTTCGGCCTCATTACGGTCTTTCGAAATGTATCAATAGCAACGTCTCATACAACCAACATCAACTTCATTTAGCTGTTATTTTTGCTGCATACCCTTGTGGAAGCTTCTAGTGAGGCTTTCTTATCTCTTCCCTTCTTCTAATCTGTCATTAGCGTGGCTACTTCCACTTTACTGGTTGAGGTATGCTGAATATGGGTGCAACAATAAACATCATAGAAACTCATGAGCTTCATCAGTGTACTCTTCTAGGCACAATAAGCAAAAGTCCCCATACAAACATCTTCCAATATCATCATCTGACCCCAGTGTCTTTGTTCTTAGTCTATGTCTACCTCAACATAGCAGCTAACTCGGTCAAAAAAGGTCACAGAGGTTTGTGGACTTCAATGCTGCACTATTCGTGCTCCACTGAGAAAAACACTTCATACAAGGTCCTTCCCTACTCTTCTCCTTGACCTATTTTTTTGGTACTTCTTCTACACCTACCTGTACACTAAGGTGCTCCTAACTCAGTCAATATACGTCATAAAAGAATAAAAGCTACATTTCTGTATTCCCCTAATTGTAAGGAGTATAATGAACCCACTTATAGCCCCTATAACACATTTTCTCCTGTCAAAATGTCTTCAACTTAGTATACCTTTATAACATCACTATAAGTAGAGATACGAGACACCCATACAATAGTAGTAATGAAGTCACCTAATCATTTCTACAGCCACTGTTTCTTGTTACAAATTGTTTTGTGTCAATAAATACCCCCTCTTCGTTCCTATTCCATACCCTTAATTACCGTTTCTTTGATTGGGCTCCATCTCATTAAGAAAGAGTGCCAGAGACCTGTAAACTTGAACACTCGATCATTCCGGCCTCAATTAACAAAAAACTCCATACAAACTCCCTTCCATCTCTTCTTCTTGGCCTATTTATCTTCGTTCTTATTGTCTAACCATGATATTCATTGGGTGTTCCTAACTCCGTCAATATCCATCATACAGTAATGAAAACTAGACATTTATCTTCCTCTCGTTTCAAGGAGTAAAATGATATTAATTTTAGCCCATACATCAACTATTCTCGCCTAAAGTCTTCTCCAAAACAATGACTCCCGAGATTTTCAATCAAAACAATCAAAAGAATGTCAACCGAGTGTTTTTCTGCTTTTCCATTGTCTTTCATACCCCCCTGAAAGAACCCATACTCGTGAAGCGATTCCTGAGTCTTGTTCTATTGGCATCTCTAATGATACCCCGGGTAATACTAAGACCATAATTATACCATCTTGGATGAAAAGATATTCAAATGTTCAGAACGTTTAAGAAGCTATATTTGAATGATTTCCCACTCTTTTACGTTGCTCGAATCTATTTTCACTGGGATTTCTCTTTTCTCACCGCACCTCAAATGGGATGGCTGATGCTGGACAGGGATAACTCGGATATTCAGAGAAATAAAGCTGATTCAAAGTAGAATGAGGAGCCTATTGATTTTTATGAGCACATAATGTATACCTGGCACCTCAAAGGCTTCCAGAATATCTTTTCTATTATACTTACTCCGGTTCTGTGAGGTGTATAGATGAAGCCAAAACATTGATGTAGTATAACTTGAGAAAATGAGAATAAAAAAGATGAAATGAAAACATTTGAGAGACCCGTTATGTTTTTGGTAGCTAACTGTATCTAGTTTTCAACTTCTGGTTGTTCTCAGTGTGTATTACTGCCATATTCAACCCGTTCTGAATGCATCACACGAAAGCCATGGGCTGGGATAATTTGAGAAATCGATTAAAAGCTGAAAGGAAGTAAAAAAAAAATGGATTTCAGTGGCATCGGTTATAAAAAAAGGCATAAGATAGCTCTCTCAAGTCTCTGGTGTACTTTTCCTTAGTATTTCTCTCTGTTTTGCAAACACTATAAATGAGAGACAATAGCCATGATATGTCTAACCTCTTAGACATGTCCTAAAGAAATGAGAAGTCGACCATACGCACTCTTTCAGTGTTCTCAATCTCATGCTGAACTTCCCATGCTCACACCCTGTTTTTTTGACAATGAAAGAAATAGGAATATGAACAAGGATAAATACTTGTACTGCTAGGGTTATGCAGTCAAAAAACATTGCAGAATAGTACAAGTATAGAAACACTCTTGAAAGTACCAATGCTTAGAATGCTCAGTAGATGTTGTTCCTTGTACTCAATGGACCTGTAATTTACATCATGACTCATCCTCACTCTAATTGAGCTAGCCTGTCTAATTGTTTCAATACACCTTCATTGGTTCACTCTTCACTGAAGCCAAGTCAAGATGAAGTATGCACCATGCGAACCATACTCTTATGAGGTAAGGCAGAAGTGGAAACTCATGTTCGTTCGTTTCGGTTGAAGTCGTCTAGTCACCATGTCCGCTGGCTCTGTACTTATATCACATCCATAGATCTCTATTCTCAAAATGTGATTATGTAGTTCAAGGACTGGTAACATCGACTCAACATGACCAAATGGAAGCCGAGAAGTTAACAGAGGCACTTACTCGCGTAAACATCTTCTACTAAACGCTTCCATCTTCTCATTTACATTCTTACTTTTCCATAAACCACCTCAATCATACAAGTTATCTTATAGGACATGGAAGCATCTGAACTGAGGCAATGATATCCTTAAGACAAGAAACTTGAGACCTTATAATTAAGACAATCAATACATTGCTGGTAGCCGGTTCCATTAGCATACTGAAACCGCTATTCTAGAGCAGACAGTTGACACTTGGTATGAATGACTATTACCATCCATCACCGTCTTGTGGCACAGTACGAGTAAGAAGAAGGCTTTGGTGGTCATCAACTAACAGAAACAATTCTCATAAACACTTCGAATCTACCCAAGTATCTCTCACCTGCAAAGTCTCTGCAAGATCCCTTGGTATCACTGTTAGTATCATGATGGAACTGGTAAGATATTCCAAACAATCTTCTAGCCGCTTATAGATACCTACATTGATCTATTCCAGTAGGATGAAGACACTTTTGCTACTGTACCCAAACGTCCTCCTACAACCACCTTTTTTCCGTTACAAATCAATTAATGTCAATAAATACTCCTCCCTTTGTTTCTTCCCCGCTACTCCTCTTTAGTGACCTGCACTCCATCTTCGGACTCCACCTCTTCAGCGTCCAGTCTCTCCATATGAGAAAACGTTCTGGTGACTCCATGAGCAGCCATCTGTTTATCTTGGGTCTGTCCCTGCCATCTTCGGAGCTTCCACGTCTGGCCAGTACAGTCCCAGTACATTCCTCGGAAGGTCTCGAAGATACCCTGTCTAGATTCCCATAGAGGGTAGAGAACGACGAGGAACGACGAAAAGAAGATCCAGATGATTCCCACCACGACCCAGCCCGTGAAAAACGGCTTGGAAAAGACGTATCCCGAGCCGTACATGGGCATAGGCCATAGAACAAGGAGTCCTAGAGCCATGATACAGGTGATGATTCGGGCAATCTTTGCGTACTTGTCCAGAAGCGCTTTTTCAGCAGGATCCAGTTCTTCAAGATGAATAGGAGGTTCCACAGCAGCAGGCAGAGGTTCATGGAGTCCGTATTCTGTTTCCATGTAGTCGGGAGTTGTGGAGCCGCCAGTAGGAGTAGTATGGTTCTTCTCACGAACGGAAACCACTTCTTCTGACCCCCCAAGTTCCTCAACAATGGAATCCACCTTCCAGAATTCCGAATCATCGGCTCTGGTGATTTGTTTGAACTTTTCAAAGTCGAAATTGTCTCTTCCGAAAATCAGAGTCAAAACAGGAACGGTCATCAGAGGAGAAAGAAGAGCCACCACGTTTCCAGCCAGCATGGGAAGATCAGATCCGGCCGTAGTTACATTGATCTCACCCTTTTGGCACTTTGTAGTCACTAGCCACGTGATAATAGCAAAACAAAAACCCAAAGGAGGAGACAGCACTCCAGCGTAAAAGTTGAGTCCTCCCCACATGAGAGTCAAGACGGCAGGAATGACGGCAGAAGAGATAATCACGCCCATAAGCAGGTACAGAAAGCCCATGGATACGCCAATGTAGTACAGACCGATTGCGAAGCCTGCCATGGCAAATCCAAACGTGATGACAGCGGCATGAGAAGTCATAATCAGAGTCTTACCGGTCGCCTTGGGGTTGATATAAGCCTTGTAGATATCATAGGTGAAGATTGACGAAGTGGCAATGAGTTCCGAAGAAAACGCCGAAGTCACAGCCATAAAAACCATAGTCAAAGCACATCCTGCTCCGCCTTTACCGAGTAGAGCAACGGCAGCATTAGGAAGAGCTAGTCCTGCGTTTACATCGTCAGCAGACATTCGGTTGGGGAATCCAGGGAATGAAGGAGTGCCCTCCAGTGCCAGACACGCCAGTCCCATAGTTGTAGCACATAGCCAAGGAATAGCGAACCAAGCCAGTCCTCCTAGAACGTAGCCAGGTAGAGCGGCCGCTGGAGACGCAGCAATGGCCTTGTTCCAGTACCCGTTATCGAGGAAAACCGTTCCAAAGTTGCCGACAATGTTGATGACAAAGAAAATGGCTCCATCGTGCGATTTCATGGTGAGGTAAGAGCCATGTTCGTTACCCTTGACGGGGAAGTCGAGAGCTCGTTGCACCAAAAGATCATAGACCTTGCTAGGAGACCCGAGAACTTCGTGGTTGGCATAAGTGGTGAAAGCAAAGATGAGAATGATCACCAGAAGGACGATAGTGTGCAGATAGTCGGTGATAAAGGTGGCCTTGATACCTCCAAACAGAGTGTAGAGAATGACTCCTAGAGGAAGAAGAAGACAAGCAGCAACCACGTTCATACCTGTGAGATCTTTGACGACAGCTGAGCCACCGGTTAGTAGCATCAGAGTCACCAGAATGTTGGTAGCCAGGCCAAAACACATGAAAACAATATGTCCAGCAGGCCCAAACCGCATCTTGACCACTTCCAGGTAAGTATGAGCGCCTGGAGCTCTTCGTTTGAGTTCAATTGCGAGGGTAGCAAACAAAACAACCTGCACACACGCTCCAGTAGCGTACCAGAGCGGTCCAGACACTCCATTCTTGTATGCTTGAGAAGTGGATTGAAGAAGAGTAGCTGCCCAAGTCCATGAAGAAACGACCGAAGCGGCAATGAGACCTGTTTTGACGGACCGAGAGGCGGTAGAGAATTCCTCCGAAGACATAACTTCTCGCTGGTACCGTCTCAAAGCCCAGGTGATGAAAATCATGATCATGGAGAACCCCAGACCAACGCCTAGAACAACTCCATATCCAGTTCCTTGAGATAGAGGTGCTTCAATCATGTCTGTTGTGTATAATGGTTTGATTCTGGAGAAATTTCCCGACTTATATACTCATATTCACTCTTCCAGATCAACTCTGATAACTGATAAGCTCTACAGGCCCGCGTCGGGCGTTCACATGCCGATATTAAAGTGTGATAGAAGACAAAGGGGGAGTTTGGGGTGTCGTTAGAGAGCTGTTGGAGGGGCGGACAAGATGGTCAAACTAGAATTGTTCTAGCTCTTGTAGTTCTCTAGATATCTTCGATCTACTTCTTACGGTCTTCTCTATCATTCTCCAGTTTCGTCCTGATAACTCGAAATCGCCGAGTCTTGGTCATACCTCCATTAATGACAAATTCTAAATGTAACGGTGATCTCTCCGAGCTTGTATCTTTTCTCCCAAGACATTTCTGTTCATCTCACCATCCCATCGGAGAATGAACTTTGAGTGTTAACTTAACTTGGCCAGAAATGCTCCAATTTGGAAACGGACTTCACTACCATGTTCCTCTAAGTCAGCTGATTTCAATGGTACAATTCAATTGTCGTTAGCCCCCCTCCCTCCCCTTAACATGGCTTATCTCTAAGCCGCACCGGTGATAAGCGGCTGATAAGGTTGGCCCAATCACCGGCCAGCTAGCGCTCTGGGCCTGATCCAAGCTGTAATCAGATACCGCTCTCTCTTCTCAGACGACCGGCCCGGGGAAAATAAGCTTCTTTTTTGATGGAATTGGAGCACCAAAAGTCGGTGATCAAATTGGAGTACTTTAGGAGGTTATAGAGCGTTAGGTGAGTCTGATGGAAGAGTGTAAGTCATGTGATGAAAGAGGTACTCACGTGATATTCAGAATATCGAATCACGTGACTACAAAGACTGTTAGTTCCTCTTTTTTCATCCATATTCTCGTCACCTTCCTACGTCAATGTCACATTCGAACCGTTTAAGCTCATGCACTATGCACAGCTCGTATTAGAAGAAACGATATTAAGTAGATATAGTGGAGATATAGTGATAAGAGTGGTACCATTGTGTAGCTACAGACGAGGGGATCAAAATGGTCTACTTTGTTTGTCTTTATTCGCTTTCAATCTCTAGATATCTCGGTTCTCCCTCTCCTCCCCCAACTCTAATCGCACCAATCAGAAACCCGTCTGATTTCATATAGATAACGTCTTGTGTCTCAAATTCGAGTCACGGAAAGTCACGTGATCTCATTATGAGACACACTAGTTCAAACTGAAACTTCCCCGCTGCAATTTCATTGCCTATCTCTGTTAATTGTCCAACCATATATCGTCCTGTTGCAGCCAAGATGTCAACACCTTACTGGCACATACTTGGCAGTCTACAGCCCCTGACGAGCCCTGTAGCATGTGCAAGTGACATTTAGCCGCATGTAGAGAGTGGTGTGAGAGGTGGCAGAAGTTTTTATTCTTTTATTGCCGTTTTGGGGTGTTACTGAAGGAGTATTGGTAGGATGAGTATGGTAAGACAAGATACGACCTAAGATGTTTTACAAGTCAGATACGAATATAATAATTGTTTTGAGGACATCTCCGTTCCATGTCTCTCTCCCCACTCACTTGATTACGTTTAATTTCTGCTTGAAGCAATGTAAGCTGTGTTGTTAGAGTGGACACCGTTATGTCGATCTTTGGAGACCAACAACTCGGCTTTTGAGCTGGGATTTGAGATTAAAAAGTGATAGATGTGGTATATTGATAGCTGGGAATCTATTGGTGAAGCTATAGAGCCGATTGGGCTTGTTTTGGGGGTTTTATCCTGTTCTCAGTACTTAACACTATCAGTCCATATCTCCCCAAAGTATTATACAAGTATCATCGAAAAACACCTACAAACACCTTTTAACCCCCCGGAATCCAAATAAGAACCTTCCCTGCCTCCTATACGCTTTTAAACTGCTTATACTCCCGTCTTTGTACACCCTGCTCCCTTCCAAAAGCAAAAAGCAATTTCCCACGTGAGTTTTCAGCCGATAAAGAATCCCGCGGAGCTAACGGTCGTATCCGGCGACTACGGGCAATTAGGCTGCCGCTGTTATCAGAAAGAGTGAAAAGTGTATCTTTTGAGAGGGAATGGAAATTTTGAGACAAATAGATATGACTTTAGAATGGGGAGTTTGAGTGTAGCAAGTCTGAGAGTTGGTATGTGGGGTAATTTGAGGGTGTTGATTGTAATGGTGAAGTTGGTTTGTCTGTATCTCTTTTGGTTGCGGTTCTGTAGTGGGATTAGTTTCAAGTCAGAACCTGATCTGCTCATTAAATGGTCTATTTACATGATAGAAGAAAAACAATTACATCAAAATGAAGAGAACAGAGAGGAGATCATTTTGAGTCCATTTATGACACTTCTGGTAACCTATTTGCGCTTGTCGTTGCCAGTTTCCTCCCCCTACCTCTGCTCACGTGCACACTCAAACCGCGATAAGATTAGCTTTTTGGGGTATTTATGCCACGCATTTATTTTTTCATATCGGGTTTAATGCATCAGTGAGTTTGCTATGATGAGTAAGCAGGGGAGGGACAGAACGTAGGAGGTGATCAATGTTGGTGGTGGTCACGTGACTGACAAAAGGAAAGCGATAAAAGAAGAATACCTGCATTTTTTTGTCTATTGAGTGAGTATACGGCGATCTAGAGGGTCCCATGGAGCTACTATACTTCTACAACAGAGCCCATCCTACTTGACATTATTAGTTGGGTTTACTTAGATGAACGACACTTTAGGGAACGTCGATATATGACTTTCTGGGACATAATAAAGAAGATAAAAGTCATCATCCTACTAAACCGACCACCAGTATCATTTCTATCCCCTTCAATTGCCAAAAACCGCCAAAATTCGTCTGTTCTATCGACTCTCTGAAGCTCATATCTTAGGGCTGAGTGATAGAGCTCGTATTATATAAGTAAACTGATCTAGAATCCCAAAGAAGATGACACTACTGAAAGAAGCTCTGTAGGGTATTTCAAAAAATTGTATACTCATGCCCTAGCCCCTACAACCTCCATACGTATCACTCTGTCTTCCAGTTGACCTTCTACTTAGCCTATACTTCATTCACTCATTTCCTCACCCACCTAAAATAAACTGATTTGTATTGTTCCCCCTCTTCCTCCTCCACACCACTTTCACACCCAAACCCCTTACGCGGCGGACGCAATCATGTTCTGTCTCCAATTCGGCGGGGGCGCGGGAGTGTGGTGGTGTCAATGGGGTGGGATTGAAGGGTCATTTAACCCAAGCACGGGTCATTTGACCCAAACACGGGCCATATTTGTGGCCCAAACACAAACACAATTGCAGCGTGACATGTCAAGTGTGATAGGTTAAGAGTTAAATCTAGGACCAACTAGTATTTCTAACTAAAATTAAGAAGTCAACTAAAGCTAAGTATCACCAGCTCGATCTTGGGCGAGTACGACACACAGAATTTCGCAGAGGTCTATTTCAAGTGATCCAATGACAATTGGGCCTCTATAAGCCGTTATCACCTTTATCATCTATAATTGAACCCCTTTTCAAGTCCATCAAACGTATCTTTTTTAAGGAGAATTCTTAAGATCTTATCGCACCATACTGTCTCAGGTTGAGTCATAACAACACTCATACCAGCAATAATAATCATCCGATAACCGCATAAATTGGTACATCCACTGATAGGCACTTTTTAGTCATTTCGGCAAAATTACAGCCCTCTAGCACCATTATTCCACCCACAACCTCACTTCCCCCTACTTGACCCACCGTACTCCTACTTGACCCATACTTACTCTTTACTCACCCTGTCCTCCCAACACCTCCAAAAACAGGGAGGGAGATAACATAACTGAGAAGTATCAAAGGACGCGTCTCAATCTACCTGTGACTCATAACCTATGAATTAATAGCCCCAAACCACCCCAGCCCCAATCCTGATGACTCACTTCCTTCCTGTCTAACACGTACCTCGATCTCTGGTCACGTGCACTTTTTCAACTTTAAAGCCACCTTCTGGTTCTTTCCAGTGAAGACATGTCAATACAACAAGCCAATCGAGTACCTAAAATTCCAATTAAAAGCCACAGTATTGATCCCCTACCTGCCCCCTCTCTAACACACCAACTCCCATCTCTGTAGCCCCCTTCCTCGTGCAGTAATCCCTCCTCCCTCCCCAGTTACCCTGCTGCATACTTTGCTAGCCAAATCTTCTTTTTCCTAGATGAGTCCCACATGAAACTCCACCACTGTCTTCCTTCCAGTCGACTTTTTTGCCGCCGTTTCAGCACCATGCCTCTCAATCCCGAAACCTGGCCCGCCACCAAGGTCCGAAAAACCTTTCTGGACTATTTTGGCGAAAAACGCGCCCATTCTTTTGTGCCCTCCTCTTCGGTCATTCCCTACGATGATCCCACTCTGCTTTTTGCAAACGCTGGAATGAACCAGTACAAGCCCATCTTTTTGGGTACTTGTGATCCCTCGTCTCCCCTGTCCAAATTGAGCCGAGCTGCAAACTCCCAGAAGTGTATTCGAGCTGGAGGTAAGCATAACGACTTGGACGATGTGGGGCGAGACTCGTACCATCACACCTTTTTTGAAATGCTGGGAAACTGGTCGTTTGGCGACTACTTCAAGGCCGAGGCCTGTGCTTGGGCCTGGGAGCTGCTGACTAAGGTCTACGGTCTCGATGCCGACCGACTCTACGTCTCGTACTTTGGAGGCGACGAAAAGCTCGGTCTGGAGCCCGATCTTGAAGCCAAAAAGATCTGGATGGACCTCGGAGTCGCCGAAGACCATATTCTGCCTGGAGACTCTGCCGATAACTTTTGGGAGATGGGCGACCAGGGTCCTTGTGGTCCTTGTTCCGAGATTCATTATGATCGAATTGGAGGAGGCCGAAATGCTCGAGACCTTGTTAATATGGACGATCCCAACGTTCTTGAAATCTGGAACATTGTCTTCATCCAGTACAACCGAGAAGCCGACAAGTCTCTCAAGCCCTTGCCTGCTAAACATATCGATACCGGTATGGGCTTCGAACGTCTGGTGTCTGTTTTGCAGGATAAGAGCTCCAACTACGATACTGACGTGTTCACTCCCATTTTTGCCAAGATCCAGGAACTGACTGGCGCACGTGATTACGCCGGTAAGTTTGGAGCTGAAGACGCTGACGGTATTGATACTGCTTACCGAGTGGTGGCCGACCATGTTCGAACCCTAACCTTTGCTCTGGCAGATGGAGGAGTCCCCAACAACGATGGTCGAGGCTACGTTCTGCGACGAATCTTGCGTCGAGGAGCCCGATTTGTTCGAAAGAAGTTTGACGTGCCTATTGGCTCCTTCTTCTCTCAGCTGGCCCCTACCCTGATTGAACAGGTGAACGAAATCTTCCCCGAGCTTAGTAAGCGGACCGAGGACATTTTCGAGATTCTCAACGACGAAGAGCAGTCCTTTTCCCGAACTCTTGATCGAGGCGAGAAGCTGTTTGAGCAGTACGCTGCCGACGCCAAGGCCAACGGAAAGACCGTTCTGGCCGGAAAGGATGTCTGGAGACTGTATGATACCTACGGTTTCCCCGTTGATCTGACCCGAATCATGGCCGAGGAGGCTGGACTCGATATCGACGAGGCTGCCTTTGATAAGGCCAAGCAGGAGTCTCTGGAGGCTTCCAAGGGCGGCAAGAAGACTGCTGGCGGCGCTCAGCTGGTCAAGCTTGATGTCCATGCTCTTGCCGAGCTTGAGAAGAACGATTCTGTCCCCAAGACCGACGATCAGGCCAAGTTTGAGGTCTCCAATCTTCCTGATGCCAAGGTGGTGGCCATCTACAACGGCTCTGGCTTTGTCGACTCTGTAGACGAGTCTGCTGGCCAGATTGGACTGCTCCTGGACAAGACATGCATGTACGCCGAGTCTGGAGGCCAGGAGTACGATACTGGAAAGATTGTGGTTGATGGCCAGACCGAGTTTGACGTCAACAATGTCCAGGTGTACGCTGGTTACGTTCTTCATACCGGAAACTTCAACTATGGATCTCTCAAGGTGGGTGATACTGTCAATGTTGGATTCGACACCTCTCGACGAACTCCTCTCAAGAACAACCATACCGGTACCCATGTTCTCAACTATGCTCTTAAGGAGACTCTGGGCGATACTATTGACCAGAAGGGATCTCTTGTTGCTTCTGAGAAGCTTCGATTCGATTTCTCCCACAAGACTGGTCTGACTCCCGCCGAGGTGGCCAAGGTGGAGGATATTTCCAACGCCTACATTGCCAAGAACCTGGCTGTGTACGCCAAGTCTGTGGATCTGACCACCGCCAAGAAGATTAACGGAGTCCGAGCCGTTTTTGGCGAAACTTACCCTGACCCTGTTCGAGTGGTTTCCGTTGGTGTCCCTGTTGAAGACCTTATTGCCAACCCTGACGACTCCAAGTGGGCCGAGTACTCCGTCGAGTTCTGTGGAGGAACCCATGTTGGCAAGACTGGTGAAATCAAGCATCTTGTCATCATCGAGGAGTCTGGTATCGCCAAGGGTATTCGACGAATCGTTGCTGTCACTGGCAAGGAAGCTGCTGATGTCCAGAAACTGGCTACCGAGTTTGACGAGCGTCTTGAGAAACTCGCCGCCCAGCCTCTTGGAGCCGACAAGGAGCAGGCTGCCAAGGCCATTGGAGTTGAGCTCAAGAAACTGTCTGTTTCCACCACCTCCAAGCTGGCTCTTCAGGATAAGTTCAACAAGATCCAAAAGACCATCACCGACGGCATCAAGGCCAAGCTCAAGGCCGAGTCCAAGGCTTCCACCGAGCTCGTCTCCTCTTACTTTGAAAAGAACCCCGAGGCTACTCACCTGGTTGCCCATGTTCCCGACATTTCCGCAAACTCCAAGGCTCTGTCCGAGACCATCAACCACGTCAAGTCCAAGCTCCCCGGCAAGTCCGTCTACCTGTTTGCCGGCTCTCCTGCTGAAGGCAAGGTGGCCCACGCTTGCTACATTGACGAGTCTGTCTCCAACAAGGGTCTGACCGCTCAGCAGATGGGCACTATTGCTGCCGGTCTTGTTGGTGGCCGATCTGGAGGCAAGGGTCCCACCATCCAGGGTTCCGGAGAACACGCCGACAAGATTGCCGACGCTGTCTCTGAGCTCGAAAAGGAGATTGCAAAGTTGGGGTTGTAGAGAGACAGGTGAAAATTGAATGAATGTTGATAGAGAGAGGGGAAGTGTAGGTGGACAATTGTAGAGGTGGACAACACTGGAGGTGTACAACAACTGTAGAGAAGACAAGTGAAGAACAGCAACAAACATTTATGGTCTAGGTATTGCCATAGGTGTACCTTGTGTGATGGCAGGTCTTTCAAGCATCACTATGAACGGATAAGAGAGAATAGGGCTGGTGGGCCTACTTGTAGATAGTGGAGTTATATAATAGAAGGAGTACCGGTAGGCACAATGAGCATACTGGTAGTTTGACACCTTAAAGTATGACTGTTCCGGTACTCCGTACCTGTGAGATCTATGCTTCGGAATAAAAGGGTATGGAGTTGAGCAATGGTACTCGTGGCTGTGGAACACTCATTGGGGTGATAAAGACAATGTCGGAACTATATTGGATATTGAACACCGTCGGTAGCTCTTCAAGAACCTTGCCTCTTATGATATTGTGACTCCTCGTTCAGTATGTACCGGTACTGTTTAGCTAGAAGGTGCTGGTGATACTATAACGAGGTTCTCAAGTAGATGCACATGAAATGCTGAGAAATGAGGGTACATGATCAGGAGACTCTGGAAAACAGAGAGATTCAATGATCACATAGCTTTTTGTGACTTCTTCCAGCCTCCTAGTACAACTACTCTTCTCGGTAATGTCTATGCAGGGATAGGTATACTGTAGACCCTCACTAGCCCTCTCCTCTCTACAAATATCGTGAGATGTGTGACAAAATTCCAGAAGGTCATATTGGTTCTTAATGACATTTTGAATGATCTTCTTGGAAACTGAGAAAGTGAGTGTCCATACCAAAAGGTGGCAGCTCTATGGACACTATGAAGGGATACTCCAGACTCTGCAACTTGAGATAAAGGATACATATATAGATGTATTGGAAGGTGAAGAAACAGAAGTAGAGCTAGGACGGCTCAAAAACTGGTTTTTTCCACGTTACTGTAAGATTATAGGAGGTTACTGGTTGTCTCTGTTACTGCATGGTATGATGATGTCTCTACCCTGGGCCACCTTAAAAGGAAGAGGAGCCAAGGATTCAATCTTAGGTGAACATTAGTCTATCAATGAAGTCATCAACCCAACCAGCCATGGTCGATCTTAACGCGTCTCAACTCTCATTAGCAAAAGTTGATACACAAGGACATATTCCGAGAAAGTAGAAAAAAACTTGTCTATTACAATATCTTCTATCCTTACGACTGTACAATAGTACAAGCGCTACAATGTACACACTTGTGATATGTCTACTACTAGTGTTCAAGCCCTTGTGACGTCTCCTGCTAATGTACAAGCGCTGTGGCATATTATACAAGGGCTTTCTCCAATTTCCAGGAAAAAAGTTAGTACTGTCAGAATAACTCTTAGATGGTCTAAGGATGCTCTTTCCTATGGCTTTACGTCCTTTGATATAATTAGTCAACATGGCACGTCCGAACTGGTAGAAGTGAACCATCTGCTCTAAGTCGTTAGAGGAAAACAACGGAAATAGTTTTCTTTGGAAAAGAGACATCAAAATCCCAAAAGAGAGACACTTTTAAGGTCTTAAATGGAAAGACACGTTTAAAGTCCTCCCAAGGGAAACGATTCAGTCAAAGTCGTAGGGAAAAAGGTACATACACTGTCACCCAAACAGTTTCCACAAGTACTTAGAAAGGAAACTAAGGAGTGACAAGTCTCAAACAAAGGGCAAAAGAATGACAGTAGTTGTGAACCTCATTAAGCAGTCCCCTCTGTCCTATAGTACCTGTAGTTCTCTTTATTTCCCTCCTTCTCTTCTCCCTCTCCTTCTCAAGCACTTCTCTTCCAACAGACCCTCCGACCACTTCACCCAATACCAGATCCCCATTCAAATGTTCCTTATCACTTCATCCACCCCTCACACTCATTCATTCATCATATTTCGTTATATATCATTATGTATGCTTAGTACTGTATATCTAGCTGTAGCAATGGAGCTTTGAGAACATCAATGGAAAGCTAAGGTGGTCCTCAAGACATATGGCGCCAGTTGGTAGTTCTGGATGTGTCTATGGAGTCTTTGTATAGCTCAGGATGTCTTCTTTTACCCGTCCGCAGCCATCTCTTTCATTTAGCCGTTCGCAGCCACTCGCTTCGCTCATGGCTTGCTCACGTCTAAAGCTCAGGATGTCTTCTTTTAGCCCTCACAACCATTCGCTTCGCTCATGCTTGCTCGTGGCTAAAAGACATCCCTCGCCGCCCCCCTAACCCCAAACGAGTCCTTCCCATTCGAACTATTCTTACTAACCGTCGGTCTCTCTGCCAGCTCCTTTTCAATCTCATCTGCCAACTCTGCATCCTCCTCGGCAATATCCTGGATAAAGATATAATTCTGGCCTCTAGAGTAATACTTTAGTGTCACCTCTCTAGTATTGGTCATTGAAAAGTCCTTCAACACCGTCGAATCCACCAAAACATACTTTGTACTTGTTCCTGGACATTCGTAATTGGCATTCAGACAAATCTTTTCCATAACTGCATGTAGACCTCGTGCTCCTAGTCCTTCTTTGATAGCAGTTCTTGCAATGATCCTTAAAGCAGGTTTAGTGAAGACAATCCGTGTCCCAAACGACTTGAATTTGACCTTGAATTGGTCCACTAGAGCATTCTTTGGTTCAATCAGAATCCTCAAAAGATCATCTTCCGTCAAATGGTTCAATTTGACAATCGTAGGAGCTCTTCCTATCAGTTCAGGAATCAGACCATACTTTTTCAAATCCTCTGACGTGATCAAATCCAAAGCATTGGCAGTTTCTCCATTCGCCAAAGTCACCAGTTTATCTTGACCATCTTTCTGTTTGCCCTGTTCTTTTCCCGCTGAAGAAGCTCCAAACCCGATATCCGATGAAGTATTGCATCTAGCAGAAACAACATCACTGAGGCCGACAAAAGCACCCATGAGAATGAACAAAATGTTCTGGGTATTAATAGTGACATTATCTTTAGGAAGAGGAGTTCCTCCTCCGGGTAATCCGGCTGTAGTTTGAGCTCTTCCTGGGTTTCCCGAGATTTGAACAAGTGTACCTTCCAGCATCTTCAGAAGCGACTGCTGAACTCCTTCTCCAGCAACATCTCTTCCGGATCCTTCTCTTTTCGCCAGTTTATCGATTTCATCAAGAACAATGATTCCATGTTCACATCTCTTGACATCTCCTCCACACACTTGATACAACTGTTGAACACACGATTGAACATCGTCTCCAACGTATCCAGCTTGAGTAAGAGCCGTACAATCTGAAATAGAGATGGGCAAAGACAATAAGCTAGCTAGAGTTTTAGCCATCATTGTTTTTCCAGACCCTGAAGGACCTACCACCAGTAAATTCGCTTTATCAGGAATAACCTGACTTTCACCTTCTTCTTCTTCTTCATACTCCTCTTTCAAAACATTGATAGACGGAGGTCCTTTCGGAGCGGCATCCTCCCACCGTTCAGCAATCTCTCTTTTTTTCGCCCGCAGTTTTTCCAAAGAAATCCGATAATTCTCTTCATCTACCAAAATCCCACTTCGGAGGTAATGATTGTAAATAGCAACAGCAAAGACCTTCTTGGACCGATCCTGACCCACAATAAACTGGTTCAATTTCGCCAACAGCTTTCTAGGAGTCATATCTGGAGCCGCTACTGCTACTCGTTGGGGAGGGGAAGGGTATGTAGGGTTAGGACCTGGACCTGTGGGCTCTTCACTGAGATCTGTGGTGGGGACGGTTCTTGTTTGTCTATCAGTCTCTGTTTCCGCAGAAACCGTTTTCCCAGACTCCGTCTTAATCGGTCTTTTTCTCTCCTCTACATCTTCAAATTCTTTGTTGTAGAGAGGGTGTAGGGTGTGAATAAGTCGGGCATTGAGGTGGCAGGGTAGGGTTAGGGGAAGGGTTAGGGGTCGTATTAGTCGGGACATTTTTGACGGTTTGGCCTGATTTTGCCCTGAAAAACGGGTTCTCTAAGGCTGGATCTTCCTCTCTATTACCCCAGGTATGACTGATGCATACTGGGATGCACGGTATTTACATTGGGTAGGGTTAGGGTGTCCGTGATTGGAAGTATGCAGGAAAGATAAAATTATGTGCATGATTGAAAATATATTTACATACCCTACGAGACAACCAGCACCAAGACTCTTTTGTTAGCCATGGCCCGATCAAAAGCTGTGGATTTTTTCAGCGCGAAAAACGACTCCAGCGACAGCGAAGATGACAAGCCTGTAGTTGATTCTCGTTTTGTTCTAGCTGACTCAGACAGTGAAGCTGAGCAAGAAGAAGAGGAAGAGAAGGAAGAGAAGGGACGAGCTACAAAAAAGAAAACCAAGGACTTTTTTGAACTGGCTGGAAAGGAGGAGGAGGAGGATGATGATGAGGAGGAGGAAGAGGTGACTAAGACGGTCCTAGATACCCAAGAGAGTTCCACCGAAAAATCGTCTAAACCCTCCAAGTCCAAATCCAAAATCAAACCAATGACTAAGGAAGAGATTGAAAAACACAACAAAAAGATTGCTAAAACTGGCGTCGTCTATTTCTCGCGAATTCCGCCGCTCATGGACCCCGGAAAGCTCAGAATGTTGCTTCAACGGTTCGGAATCGTCGACAGAATCTACCTTGTTCCAGAAGACCCCAAAGCTCAAGCTGTACGAATCAGACATGGAGGAAACAGAGCTCTGGCGTATACCGAGGGCTGGGCCGAGTTCACCAAGAAACGGTACGCCAAGACTTGTGCCAGTACTCTTAATGGAAACACTATTGGAGGCAAAAAGGGCTCTCAGCATTACGATGATATCATGAATGCCAAGTACTTGCCCAAGTTCAAGTGGAGCGATCTTTCTGAGCAGCTTGCAAAGGAGACTCACGATCGACAGGCTCGTCTTCGAACGGAGATTTCGCAGGCTACACGAGAAAACCAGACTTATATCCAGTCGTTGGAGAAATCAAAGGCTGCCGAAAGAAGACGGAAGAAGATGGAAGAGGAAGGAGGAGAAGGAGAGGAGGAGGAAGAAAAGCCGAGAAAGAAGGTGCATCGAGACTTTCACCAGGGAAAGACTCATTCGGCGAGGGAGGGGGAAGGAAAGAAGGAGTTGGATAAGGGAGTGGGGAGTATTTTGGGGAGGGTTATGTGAGCACAGCCAAAGTGCCGCAATTGGGTGCCGAAGGCAGCCGTATTGGGGGACGTTGGCCAACCAAAACGAAGGGAACAATCATTCTTGTCCACAGTGGTTTTTCCCTGCTTTGGCATATGCCCTCGTTAACTCATGCTTAGCACCTCCCAAGACCACCCCCCCTCTACTCAGAGAACTGCATGTCTAGGAAAGTGTGTTAGATAGTAATAGATGTTGATATTGAGTGGGTGTAGTGAGAACGGTTTATGGGAGAAATGCTGTGGTGGGTACTCATTAGATATGGCCAATGTTACAAGTGCCGTATGTACACGACGTAAGTTGCTCCTACAGGTCCTATCTATAGTAAAGGAGCACTAGAGAAGACTAGAGGCATTCCAGTAAAGGTCTATCGATCCTTTTTAGTGATATAAGGACTTCTCACTTTCGAGGGTGACACGTCTAATCTGATACATGCTCTGTCAGATCTCATACGGAAGTGTAGCCCCCCATGGTGGGTACATACTACTGGTAAAGATAAGACTGGAACACCTCCAAGAAGTAATTAAGCCGCTGATAAAATAGTCGTATTTGGGGTTCATTTCGTCGGATATTCATGTCCATTCTAGTCAAGTTACTCTTGTATATCTACTACCCTTACTTTCATGATACAAGTTTCATCTAGGATGGGCATATCCTCTATCGTGCCTATTAATGTCCAAGTACAAGGAAACTTGATGTGACGATTTCTGTACAAATCAGCATTTCCTTTACTTCTTTGGTTGGAAAAAAACGAAACGTTAGTGAGTTCTTAAGAGGAGCGAGGGAGTTCATCTGTACCGACTATAACTAATATAATATCTATTGACTTGGAGGAGTGATATCTTGGTACTTGTAGATACGTTTAATAAGGTCCTTTGGTATAGTACTCTATTAAAGTGATGTAAGTCGGCTGGCACTCCTTTTCTCCTCCTCACCACTTTACAACCTTCGTCTCCAAAGCGGCGGACGCAATCATGTTCTGTCTCCAATTCGGCGGAGATGAAGGGAGTAGAGGGGTGTGGGAGGATCGGGGGATGAAACTGGTGTACAATGCTACCACTTTGTTAGTTTTTGAGTACAACCATTTTTTGAGTGAAACATGTAGCCCGTAATAGGTTAAGAGTCTTTTTTTCAATATCAACAGAATCATTGGTGGCCCCAACAAAACACATGCAATCGAGAGCAATGGACAGAACGTTGAGACCATTATATCTTCACGTTCCGAAACTTGTATCTCAGTCAGTTTCGTCACTTCTTATGTCTCTATTACATACTAAAGACTTTCGTTCGAGGTACATACTATATCAGTATTTCAACGTCTATCTCAAGCCCTGTCATGAGGACGTCTCTTATGATGCTCCGTCTTGGCTCTATACTGCCTGTTGAGATTATACGGTCTTGAAATTGCTATATATGCCGGTACCTGTAGTGTTCCTGATGTACACACCGGTACCGGTACCTTACAAGAGGTGTAACTGGTTGAATGTGGATTATAAAGGTGAGGATGACTCGTCAGAATGACCAGTCGGATTGAGGAAGCCTCAAGACTTAGAGTGGGTCTGGTTAGAGAATAACATGTCTAAAGATGAAGTTTAGAGCATGGTTGGGTAAAAACAGTTGGCGAAATAGCTATTGTGAAAGGTACTTCTTAGTTACAACTTATCCTTACTCCGTTGTGAGAACTGTTGATATTCTGTATTAAGCAAATATAGACACCTCCACAAGAGCCCATTGTAGAGGTAAAGAGGCTCCTAAATAGACATTAAAAGGTAAAAGAGTGGCTCATCTTGTCAATTGTATCATATGGGTCATATCTACGAAGTTCTTCGGTCTCAATTGCTCTTCTGGTGGTAGTCTTACACCCTCTCAAAATACCTTTATAAGTCCAACTATCCTCCCAACCAAAGCTACTCCTTCTACTTAGCACCTACCCTCCTGCTCAACACAGCTCCATCAAACTCCGTCAATACTGCTCAAAAACGAATAAAAGCTTGCCAAAATCATACTCCCACCCTCCTCACCCTCCCTACAAAAAACCACTCTTCTACCTCCTCTACATCACCCTTTTCTTCTGACCTCAACCTACCCCATCGAAGCCTAACCCATTATAAGCCCCGCATGATCATGGAGATAATAGACATACCAAGATAAAAGGCCCGTTCAGCTGCTAAAACGACCTTTCTTGATACCAATCGATAGCCCTTGTCAATACAAATCCACTGGTCAACTCCTTTTCCCCATATCTTCATTATCCGACCTATACCACATCTACAACCACTTCTACTCTACTCATTGTTACTCTCAATCATAAATAATGACATTAGCTATCGGGCTCTATCTATGCCCAATTGGGCGTGTTTGTATGTGACTACAAGTGTGCGAGTGCTCTTCTTAGACACTCGCTCCGCTCGTGTCTTCTCTCATGTGTCTTCATAAACGTTCGCTACGCTCACGTTTATGCGTCCGACTTGTACACCCAATCATTCAATCCATACTTGTTTCGAGCAATCTCAATGGCCAGAAACTGCATTCGAGGCACAAACATGGTGTTGGTCTCAGTATAACCCTCGGAAGCGTCCACTCTAAGAATAGTACCAAAGTTGTAGTCAGCAATGATGTTCTCATAAGTGTTCATAAACTCCCGCCACTTGGGCTTGTTGGTGGGCGACTTCATGTCGTTCTCGTCCAAAACACGCACCTTTTCGTGGTCCAGGTACTCGGGGAAAACTGTGATGAGATGGGTCATGATCTGGTCATCAATCTTGGTGAGCTTGAGCTCGGAGCCCTTGACGGCATGGAGCAGCTTCCAGTACGTCTCCAGGTGGTGCACGGCCTTGACGGCAAACTGCTTTTCGATATCCTCCAGGTTTTCGGCCTCCTCGGGGTTGAAGTTGTTGACTGACATTGTGTGTGTGTAGTGTTCTTTGAAAGGTGTCTAAAAAAAAATTAGATAACTTTTCAGCGCTCCCATCATCTTTATATTTTCTGCACTGGGACAGGGTAAGGTTCAGGCGGAGATGGGGAGATACCGAATAGACGACGTTGGAATGAATTAGAAGATCCAGGAAATTGGTGGAACATTCTCGACGGGGAATTCAGTCACATGACCGAAAAATCTGCCATTTTTTATTGGAAAATCACCCCACAAATGGTGTCCTTCTCTTCTAGCACTCTCTGGAAAGTCCCAGAACTTTTTAAGCCTATCGCAACTTTATTGAGGAAAAATAATGGGGAGGTGGTTTTGGAGGTGTTGTGGAAGGGTTGGAGCAGATCTAAGGGTACAATTTTGCTCGTCTCGCTGAGCTGATTCTAATGGTGCATTTAAAATCCAAATCTGAGCAATATTCACCAAGTTATAGTGGTACTCTCACCCTCCGCCTGAAACATATCTATGAGCTAAAGATGAAGGCATCATTTGGAGGGGAAGATGTCCGGCTAATTAACGAGGGTATTGTGAGAGTATGTCTTAGATTGTGTTCTTTTGGCGATTGAGGAGAAAATGCGGGTAAAACTGGTGTTTTACGGGGTGGGCTGCTTAATAATCATAATTGGGGTATTTTAATAGTACCATTAGAATCCTGAGGTTGAGCTGATTCCATTGGTACCATAATTAGCTACTTTTGAGCTCATCCTGATCTACTTAATGAGGTTCTCGCTTAGTCCTCGTATGCCCAGCTGCACCCCATCGAACAAGGTTGTGACGTCATTTCAGCAAGTGAGGAGTGAGGGAGAAGGGGTATGACAATGGAGAAGACATGAAATGACAAAAATGGCCAAAAATCCTGGAAAAAAGGTAGCAATGCAAGTCCAGTCACGTGATCACCTCCATCCCTAGCCTTACCCTTACCCAGCTCACAAAGCAAGTACTTAGTCATCTAATACCTCAGCCAATCATATTGAAGAGATATGGAGCGGACCTGTCTGATATCACCATTAACTACAAGGGTATCAAGATACCACCAATTCCTTAGTAAGCAGTACGTGTGTATACTTACCAGCTGTACCTGATTTCACTCACATTTCTCAACTTTCATTTTCGTTCTTAGTCAGATTCCTGTACAGCTGGTTATCCCAACACCCCCTCCCCACCATGCTACGAGTGACCCAGATACTGCACCATACTTCTCGAATAATGCCGATTCCGTCTTCTACTCGATTGCTACAAACCTCGGCGGCCCTGATTATCGGTGACGAGGTGCTCAATGGAAAAATCAGCGATACAAACTCCAAGTTTTTCGCCCGATACTGTTTTGCTCTAGGCTTGGATCTCCAGAAAGTGGAGGTGGTTCCTGATGATGAAAAGGATATTGTGGAGTCAATTCAGCGACTAGCGTCACGATACGACTTTATAGTCACCTCTGGAGGCATTGGACCGACCCATGATGATATCACTTATGAGGCTATTGCAAAGGCGTTTGATATGGGAGTAGAACAGCATCCTGCTACTGTTGAACGAATGACGAGACTCAGTAGACGAAAGATTGATTTTTCAGATGTGGAGGCTCGAACTGCGCAATTGAGAATGGCTTCTTTCCCGGTTCCTAGACCTCAAGGAGCCACTACTGCTCTTCCTGACTTGCCTAATACTGTCGACATTACTTATGTTGCTGAGGATCTTTGGGTGCCCATTGTGACTGTAGCAGGCAAAGTGAACATTCTCCCCGGAGTTCCTAGTCTGTTTACCCGTCTTTTGGAGGGAATCAAGCCTGAATTGGAGAAAAAAATTGATGTTGCACGACAACAGATTCGGTTTTTTGTCATGACTGATTTGCCGGAAAGTGTTATGGCTCCTTACCTCCGAAGATTGCAAGAGAAGGTCAATGAGAAGGATATCAAGATTGGCTCGTATCCGCATATGGAGCTCAAGAAGAATACTGTTAGTATTATTGGAAGAAAGGGCGATGTGGAGTACTTGAAGGAGATTGTTAAAGATGTGGAGAAGAATTTGAAAGGGGAGGAGATTTCAGCGGAGAAGGAGGAGGGGAACAGTCATGGGCCGTAGACGACAATGAGCGAAGACAACGAGCGAAGCGAGTTGTCAGAGCTCATTGGAGGCGTAGGCCCATGACCTCCGAACGAGACCTCCGAACGAGACCTATGAGGTCACTAGTAGTCAGCTCTATGACTTACACCCCAAGCTTATCTCTGAGACTTTTGAAGGATCTTGAAGTCTTACTTTCCATACTTCCACACCTCCTTCAACGGATCATACTCTGACACTACGAGTACCCTCTATGAACTGACAATATATACGAATTTATGAATAGATGAAAGGGGTGTAGGGTAGAGGGTTGGGGGAGTTGTAGAGTCATTCTGGTTGTACTGTTACGGCACTGTGGCACTTTGAATGTGGAAGTACAACTTCATGATGATGATGCTTATACTTATAATAAGATACGAGTATCGTTACATCCTCCTTGAACAATGTTTATGGGTTAGACATATAGACCAAGACATTTTCCTACTCGTACACTATCAGTCAACATTACAAGTCTCGTATATGATTAAGAACGACTCCATAAGGTGTAAGATAGCTTCAAGGTCCTTGGGTAGTTGTGAGACCCTACAACCTCAGTCTTTCAGTAGACCCTCTGACACCTACTGGTACAGACTGACATCAAGAGACATGGATGTGTAGGAGCGGTTGGAGGGGTATGAGATTGATGTGAAGTTTCAGCCTGTATTGTTGATACAGTGAAGAAATGGATGTGAAAGGACTTCCTGGTGAAGCGGATGAAGTACTATAGCCATGATACCCTTAGATGATGGTTGTGATTAGAGTGACCCTATCTCTCTGAACTGCCAATCTATACATCTCATATCATTCAAAGTGACTTCAGATGTTCCATGACAGCTCTAATATGATCTATAGGATTGACTGACCAGCCTTGTACCGCTCCTGAGGACCGTATGACACTTACAAACCGACGTCATATACAAAAAAGCGAATAGATAAGACGCTAGTAGAAAGTGTACATGATATGACTCACAGATATCTTGCTGTATTCTAATGAGGTGGTATTTATGATATAGATGTGCCTCGTGCGAGATCGTCATGCTAAAGTCCTTGAGTGATGTTACTGTGTGTGCTCTAACAGTACAATTACGGTATTGTTTTCTACTCTATCTGCTCTTTAGCTTATATGTTATCATACAATGAGGCCTCTATGGAATGAGAGATATTCCTGATACTCGTACGGTCCTTGCATCATATCAAGGAACCAATGCTACTCCATCACGAGAACTGCCTACAACCAAAGAGAATACTTGTAGATATGCTGTCATGAATGTATTACTGTATAGACTGGCCTGCTTCTCCTTACACTGTTGGCCTTATATTGATAACAACTTCAAGAGGTCTATCATATCCTTACGATACTATCAAGAACCAATATATCCCAATGATGAGGACTTCCACCATCCAAAGAGTAAATGGCCATCTAAAACCCATACAGAGTATCTCTATACCTCCATTGGTATCCATTTGTCTCTTCCCGTTCTACTTCTTCTAACAGCCATTCCCATGAGAAGAGACGAAAATCAGGTCTACTTGTACAACTACTGGTACTTACAATCGCAGTGCTTGTACTCGTACTACGTCACCACCTACTTCGTTCTCTAAATGCTCAATAGTTACTATATACTCCCCTCTACAGTTCAATGAGAGGAGCCGACTCCTCCTTTGGGTGTGAGGGGGCTGACGGGCCGGAGGGAGCGCTGGGGGCGGAGGGAGAAGATGCATAGTCGTATCCGGGGGCGTTGTTGGAGTACGGGTAACTGGGGTAGGAGGATTGTGGACCGCCGTATTGGGGAGCAGACGGCGCTGAGCCAGTGTAATGGTTTTGAAGGTGTCCAGTGGGTTGACCGGTGAGGTAGGGAGCTTGTCCGGTGGGTTGGCCAGACAAGTAAGGTGCTTGTCCTGTTGCCTGGTTATGAAGATAGGGTGCTTGACCTGTAGGTTGTCCTGTCAGGTATGATGGCTGCCCTGTAGGCTGTCCTGTCAAGTAAGGAGCTTGGCCAGTATGTTGATAACCCATATGAGATGGTTGTCCGGTAACTTGTCCAGTTAGATGCGGCTGAGGGGCATAACCCCCTGAGTTTCTATTGGTATAAGCCTGGTTGAGTTTCTCTTCAAGTAGAGCATCATAGTATCGGATCACGGTGGTCATTTTAGCATGCATATCCACCAACGAGTCGTACTTTGAGATGGTTTCGCCCATAGTTCGAGCGAGTTTGGGACGCAGGTTGCCGACTGTATCGTACAGTTCCTGGATCTTTGGTTCTCGAAGAATAGTTCCTTGGGGTTCTCCTTTGAGACGTTCGACCAACAGAGATAACAAGTTAATGTTGGACTCTTCGGTAGCTGTAAGGTCTGTGAGAGAAGGAGCAGTGACTGTAGTTGAAGCAGTAGACATGTTTCCAGTTGTGGGGGCCGAGGTCTGACCTGTCTGTCGTTCATTCTCCATATCTCTTAGAGAAGCAGCAATGGCAGCCTTCATATCTTCATCATCGTCGTTAGAAGTGGTAGCAGCAGGAGGAGGAGGTTTATAAGACTCTTGTTCCTGCAGAGACAGCCGAATCGCCTTTTGGATATCATCTTCATCATCTGGAATAGGAGCAGATGAAGCGGAAGGAGCACCTGAAAGAGCAGGGGTTGCTCCAGGAACAGGTTTATGAATGGGAGCGTCGGATTTGCCCTTTTTGAGGTTCTTGAAACATCCATTACACACTCTGACAGGAACATTAATACCAAAATGAGGCAAAGTAATGTAATTCTGACAACAAGCCTGGGTAAAGACTCCTCCACAGTTTCGACAGTGGTGTTTTCTGTTGAGAAACGAAAACGCAACCCCGCTCTCCATGCACACGTCACTATCTATCCACTCTGGAGGCGCCTTTGTGTCAATGAACGTGGACGTTACAGCAGCATTGTCATGGGAAGCAGAGGGAAACTGCACTCCTTCGGATTTGAGCTGAGTCACGGCGTTTTCAACCTGCTGAAGTTGAAGCTGGCCCGCAAACGCCACAGCCCACTGTTGCAACAGCTGCAAAACCCGCTGTTTGACCTCTGGATTGGCATCGTCGTTTCGAGCCACAGCCATGAGAGGATCGACAAACTCACGTGAGGCAATCTCCACGAGAAAATGCGAGCCGCCGTTCTTGATGCACACGTCCGTCAGGGTTAGGGCCGCCAGCTGGACGTTTGGATTTCTATTGAGCAATCTTCTCTTGAGAGACCTCATGGCGTCCTTTGCAGGCACGGTCTTTGAGCGAATGAGATCGCAGATTTCGAGGTTCAGCGCGAGATCAGACTCACCTGAGGGCAGAGACTCGGAGGTCGCCTTTTCGACCTGCTCGTCGATCGAAGGTGTAGAGCTCCACCAGGACATTGGAGGGGTGTAACTTGTAACTTGTAGAGTGGTTACCTGTTAAGTGGCGATATATCAATTGGGAGGTTGGCAGAGTCTATTTACAGAGTGCATACAGTGCATGGTCCTGCATGAAGTGGTGGGGGGAGGAGGGATGGCGAACGATTTTGATAGAAGATGAGATAAAGGAGTTATCAGGAAGGAGAGATGAAGATGTTTAAAGTGGTTTCAAATGACGGATTTGTTTCTTCTTGTTTTGCTTTTTACCCCTTTTTTCTCCCGATTAAGTTCCTAATCAAAGTTGAGGGCTCATCTTAGAAGATGGAGATGAGGGAGTAGGAGGTGGTGGTGGATGTGGGAAGTGGTGCAATAAGAGGGGCTGGAATTCATTATATTGGTTTCAAGACGGTTTGTGGTCATTATAGGTGTTTTTCTTACTTTTTCCGGTTCTATTTGGACCAATAATGAAGACCCTTATTCTCTATAATGGCTCATGGTGTATCTCCCGTGTAATGGAGGTAACTAAACGTGGAGTAAAGGTCAAGTAGTTGTAGTTGACTGAAACGGGATGAAACAAGTGACATTAAAGAGGCATTGAACACTCAATTGTGGCCAAAATCGACCAGTCTTATCAAACAATGTCATTATTCCATCTTTTACCATCTCCAGTCTGTTACAAGTGTCCAGTCTCTACGTTCTATGTTAGCCTGATAACCACTCAACATTACCCTTCCCTCTAAAAGGAGCATCTCAAGCTAAGCCTAAGGGAGTCAACCCACCCCAGTTATCTGACCATATAACCCTTGTGTGATTATATAAGCAAGCCAATTGACATATTCCCACCCCATTCAACGTCTTTATCAATTATCCGCTTAATAATCCTTCTATCTTCACCTCTCTACCCCCTTCATACTTACCTCTCCCTCATTCTACTTGACATATACTTAGCAGTTACTTGACCCACCATACATGCTCCATAACCACAGCGATAGAACCATATACGAAGAACAATCCACCAATACGGGTCCAATTAACCAAACTGTTCTTTTATATCATAATCACGTGACCACATTATTCAATGCTCCATATTCGGTTCGTCTCCTTCTTACCTCCCCCCTCTCAATAAACTTCATGGTCGCCTCCCACCTGCATCATCATCGCCACTATCATCTCTCCACACTGGTTATACTGCACCTACCATGGCGACTGCTTCTGTTCAGGTGAGTAAACAACCGATGAAATTTTATGGCTGTTCTAACACAGACGCGACTCAAGGTCCAATTGAAAATGGCTGTGAACCGGCTTAGGCTGGTTCAGCAAAAGGAGACGGCTTTGGCCAAGGCCCAACGACGAGAAATGGCCGGGCTTTTGGAAGCGGGAAAAGAAGCCAGTGCTCGGATTCGGGTGGAAAATATCATTCGAAACGATATCAACGTGGAATTGCTGGAGATTCTCGAACTTTACTGTGAATTATTGCTGGCTAGAATTGGATTGTTGGACGGCAAAGAAGTCGACCCTGGACTTGAAGAAGCAGTCTGTACAGTCATCTATGCTGCTCCACGCACGGAAATCAAAGAATTGCATACCATCAGGGACATTTTTGTGACGAAATTTGGCCGAGATTACGTCAAGGAAGCGCTGGATAATCCTGACGTTAAGATCCCCGAAAAGGTCATGACCAAGCTCTCTGTCCAGCCCCCTAGCGCCGAATTGATCACTCTATACCTTAGAGAGATTGCCAAGGCGTATAATGCTCCTTTCAGTGAACTTTACACCAAGGAGGAGCTTGAAGAGATGGAGAAGGAACAGAATGGAGATGGATATGGAGATGGAGAAGATGATGATGATGATGAACCGTCTAATGGGTTGAAGGAACAGTTGCCGGAGGAGCCGTTGCCTGCTACTTCAGGTAATGCTGCTGTACGACGTTTGTCGGAGTCTCTGGAACCTCCTAAATCTCCTATTGCTATTTCGCCTCCTGCTCCACGAAGTTCTAATCCGAAACCGGAACTGAAACTGCCTTTTCAAAAGGATTCTCCTACGAGACCGAGACCTAGACCGGCAGTGAAGAAGGATGACGAGTTTGACGCGTTGCAGAAGAGGTTGGATGCGCTGAGAACCAAATAACGGTGCGAAGCACTGTTATTTGTTTGAAGTAATCGCATAGTGCGCTAGCACTGTGTGAACATCGCATTGCAGCTTTTGCAGTGCGAAGCACTGTTTACTTCGATTAGCAGCCTCTGTTACGAGTTCTTATGGCTTATGGAGTGCAAGTATGTCTACTGACGGTACACGGTATATAATGATATGAAAATGATGGATTTACGACAGCTATTCTCTCGTGGAGCTCATTGAACTACTTGTACAGACGTACTGTAGGTCTGTTATTGGTACAAGTGCAGTATGAGTAGTCGGACTATGGCTTGGAGATATGCCACTAGAGTGGTAAAGGTGTTAGAAAGGTAGGATAAAGAAGAATGAAAGACTACCAGTAGCAGTGCAGTACCGGTGCTGTTGCTTGCTTCAGGTAGCTCTATTGCAACTGTGCTATTACTCGTGGTTCCTATGGCTGTAACTCCAGAGTATGGCTTCTGCTTAGGAGTGTCTAATGATATGAAGGGAGAATTGACGGTATTATGAGTTCTACGTCGTGCTCCCGTAGTACTGTTACTCATACTTATGAGGAGTGATAAGAGTATGTACCGGTACTGCTTATGAAGTGCTCTATCGAAGTGTGGCTATGGTACACCTAGGACTACCAGTGTTTACTGCTCTACATACCAATGGTGAATAGCGAATGGGTGTAAGTTAATGGACTAACAGATGTACTAATTCGTGAAGTACTGCTACTAGTTCTTACACTCTCAAGCAGTACTATTTCTAACTACAGTACACTGTTACTTGTGAGGACTGAAACTACCAATTCAGGAAGTATTTCAGCTCAAGGGGTCTACCTAGGTCTACACTCTGAGGTATACAATAGTATAAATACACCGCAATTGAGGTCATATGGGAAGCTCGGAGTCTAGATCTGTCTATTGCAACATTGCGAGTACCGGTTCTGGAAGTACTGTTTTTGAAATGTCGCTGATACTGGTGGTATGATATGAAATGGTGGAGAAGATAATCAAGTCTGTAAATGCTCATATTCAAATCATGTCTGGTGAATCTTTACACGGGTCTAGACCTGTCTATACTATGACCAAGAGTAAATACTGCTTATGGAGCTGATGATGATGGTACAACAAGATGAATAGTGTCAACCTGAGTCCTCATCAGAAGCACCTTACTCGCTATAGCTCTATCACACTTCAACCACTCCACTTTAAAACATGGACACTCTTATTTCATCCACCTCCCCACCCAACTCTTTCTCCTCCACACCACTTTCTTCTCCATCTGAACCACGCACACTACCCAAAGCGGCGGACGCAATCATGTTATGTCTCCAATTCAGCCGGTAGTGATGGTGGGATAGGTGGAGAGAATGTGGTGTCGCAAAGGCCAGGTTCCGAGGTATCTCTCGTTGCTTACCGGTAGTCACAACATGATCCATGTCGTGATATGTCACAGACAAGGCCAACCAGGTGACAATGGGGACATAGAGTCACTCTCACAGTTACACACAGCTACACAGGTTACTCAAGGTCACTCACACTCCCCTTGGAAGTGTACCTGTTCTGTCTCTGGCAGTGTCTCTGACAGGTCAAGTTGGTGTCAGTTCAACGGATATTTGAGGGTCTGTTCGTGTTCTGCTTTACCTACCAAGATGTCCCAAGTTCAATTGGCTTGCGAGGGTGCGAGTAAGACGTTCCCGTCCCACCGAGTCTGCACCTGGACCTCAAGTTGGTGCTTGAGTAGGGGATTTGAGGTCTGGCTTCAAGCATGTACCGGCTGCCCTGCTAGTAGCTGCTATCGGTTTGTGCTTGGGTTCAATGGAGCATTCGACTGCTCGCTCTTGTTCTACAGGGCCTGTTGTTACAGATCAAGTTGACAATGGGGCACATGAGGGTCTATCTTCCTTCTACAACGAACTCCCTGCTGTTTCACTCGAGTGCACCCGGGTCCAGTGGCACATGAGGGTCTGTCTGGTTGTCAAGATGGCTCTACAGCTTCAGATTTACAAGCAGGTTCTGTTGTACGTTCTGGGGCATGCGCTGGCCAGATGTTCTTGTCGAACAGGATCTGTTCTTGTATTCCTTGCCAATGCCTGGGGTGGTACATGTAAAAGTCTACCTGTACATACATATCAGGTAATGGTACCATATAGTGCTCTTGTACCGGTGCTCTTGCACCTGTACTACTCGTGCTATCACCTACTACTCACCTCCACTTGACATGCTCTTATTACTCCTATATGTACTGTACCTTCATTATTCCGCTCTAAACACACTGGAAACCGAACCCGCAAACCGAACCAATGGCGACATAGACCAGACCCGCAACACCAGTTCCCAACAAAGCCGACATTTTCACATTCTTCCACCACATGTTTCTCTTTGCCTGGGTGCTTCTTTTCCTGAACGCAACCGCATTGTTGGTCATTTCATCGGTCCGGTTCACCAGCAGCGATATTCGTTCTCCTCGCTCCAAAATCTGCTCCACGTTCTCCACCATGATATCTCTGACCTTGTTGATTTCCGACTGGGCCACCTTGGCCACATCCTCGTACTTTCCCGAGTTGACCAGCGCCACCATTTCGCCCTCAAACTTGTTGAGACTGTCCTTGGTGGCTGATCCAACCACCTGGGGGCTGTACTGTTGGTTGAACTTCTTCTCCATTTCCAAGAGACAGAGGAAAGGGGCCTTTCGACCACAAGACTCCTTGGTGATGAGAATGAAGGTCACTCCTTGAGGAGTCTCTGAAGTGGCCGGAGTGGAAATGTAGTGGATCGAGAGATCCTGGTACATGAGGGAAGCCTTTTTGGACTCTCCAGGCGCGATTTTGGCCAATACGAGTTCAACCACTTCTTTGGGATCTCGTTTGGCAAAGTCATGTTGGCATACAATGGTTTTGCCGTGTGCAATGGCGGCGTAGATTACTGGGTTAGCACAAGCAGCGGAGTAGCGTAGCTACGTAGCTGCGCCCAAAACCGTCACATTTACCTGTCTTCCTTCTTAGAACCTCAGCAGTCCCCTCCCCTCTCCTTACTCACCATCATCTTTCAGTTCGGACATGTTGGTGGGTGATGGAGACCCGCAAATAAGCTTGCTGTGCAGACATCAGTGGAGCATCCTGTGCATTGATAGGGAGAGGAAGAAACAAGAGATGAATCAAGGGGAAAAAAACGCATAAAGAAAAAGCATTCTGTTTGAATGACTGTTCTATTCAATCACGTGACTATTTACTCAGTAGTTACCATAGTTCTAGTCGTCCATAGTTGCTCCCCCTGAATTCAGCAACCGAGATCCGAATCTGAGACAAACAAGATCCCAAGTTGGGAGGTGCAGGGACCTTGGAGGAGGGAGAGAGTGGCAAGTGAGGTGAAAGTGGATACGTGGAAATGGGGGTAAAATCGCAGTAGAAAGAAGTTGCTGACATTCTATGGGTTTGTGTTGGCTTTATGAGACGGTTTATTTCATTTTTGAGTGGTTTTCGTGTGGTTAGGGGTCGCCCTGGTTGACCTTCTAAGATGGACTTCACTGTATTGGCAGCCAAGCTTCAGGGACTTGTCAGAGCAAGAGACTGTCAGAGACTGTCAGAGACTGTCAAAAGACCTGTCAAGTGTAGCCTCAAAAATCTTGTCTGTCATCAACATAATGTGTCAGGTGTCAAACACAAAGGTGAGAAAGACCTATTTGAATGGTTAATGACAGCTTTCAGTGTGTAGCACGTTCTACTGTTATACTTGTAGGCAGTCGCCCTAATGGTAGGTCGACTTGGGAGGACAACTTTGGCACACTGTGAGAGCGTCGAAGAGTCGATTAATGAGTAGATTTTGACAGTTAAAGCAGTACGTACAGTAAACACTTGGCCCCATTCGATTGTAGCACGGACTTGCTCAGGTGTGTACTAAACTAAAAGGCGATGATCTTGTCCCGATTCGCCAGCATAGATCTTCAACTTCTATACTTCTCAAGACCAGTCTATTATCCAGTTCTCTCTCCCAGCATTCAGGATAGAGTGTATGGCCACTTACTGTAGGAATTAAGGAGATTGATTTACAGCTTGAGATTGGCATTCACCTTATCCTATCTCTAAACAGAGCAACTCAAGTGACTCTGAATACAACCAATGAAAGTGCCGGTACTGGTACCGTAGTCCAGTTGTTGTCTTTATGCGCAACACCTGCAACGGTCCGTAACTCCTTTCTTCCCTCGCCGTTATGTCTTATGTTAGTCCTCTCTTGGCTATACCCCACATCGTTCCCGGACAATACGAGCTACGGAAATTACCCTACATTTTACTTGTAATATGAGACATGATATACGAGCACCAGTGTGAAGAGGAGACATACCTTTCAATTCGAGTATCGTACTTTTGTCAACTTCATCCAATCAGAATGCGCATTTTTTTTATTCGTTTTTTTGTATTCACTTCCCCCCCTCTCCTCCAATAGCCATCCCCTCAAGTTCGTATCTCTAACCTCTTCCTCTCTAAGTCTAGACAAAGACGCGATAATTTCATGTCATTCAAAGTAACCCGAAAAATCCGCCAAATAATAATCCAAACCAATCACGTGAAAGCACGCATCTCAGAAACAACCCCCCACGCCCTCTCCCTCTCCAATTCGACCTCTAAAACCGCTTCTTCAACGTCTCCCCGCGTTCGCAATCTCCTGCCAAAACGCATCCTCTGCAGCTACACATGCATAGGCGTTAATAACCTGTAGTTAGACTTCCCAATGTAGTATCGTAGGAGTTGAGAGAGGTAGAGCGTGGACAACAGGTGAGAAAAGAAACAGATATTTGCCAGTATTCACCTTCTCGTATTGTGATTAGTAAGCATGTTGTTTTTCCGCCGTTTTTTTCCCTCTTTTCAACCTCAGCCGTATCGCCAAATACTACCCTTTGCTGTTCCTTTATCGGGACCATGATTCCGACGGAACTCAGAGTTAGTTTGGGGGAGGAGGATGCAGTATTGTGAGTGATTGAGAGGTGATACAACAAATCCAAGAAGATAGTTTTGTTCGTGCCACTGAGAAGAGTCGATTTCAGCTTTTAAAATCAAAATCTGTCTCATATTCGTCTTCTTCTCTGAGCACCTTTTTCTGCCAAGATTCTTTGCAAACCCAAAAATGAATCATTATCATGATTCTCTTAAAAGTCGTTTCGATAGTTCCTTTCTTCTCCACACACACCCATGGAAACAATCTCGCACGTTACTCGAGTGCTTTCCAAGCAGTTTGACGGATCTTCTGCGGGACAGGAAATCAACTCGTCCACTATCGAGCTGGGACCTACCGAGGGACATGTTCTTCAGCGTCATGAAGTAGCTGAACTGGTCGTTCCAGACTCTTCCTCAGACTACCAAGATGAAGACAAGGGAATCGAGTTCCCTGAAGGAGGCTGGATGGCTTGGAGAGTCACTTTGGGCTCTTTTTTCGGACTCTTTGTAGTCCTTGGTATCATCAATGCTGTGGGAGCTATTCAGGCGTATGTTGAAGAGAACCAGCTCGCCAAACTTCCCTCGTCCACCGTGGCCTGGATCTTCTCAATCAACACTTTTATGACCTACTTTTTCTCCATTCAATGTGGCCAGTTGTTTGACATGTATGGTCCTTACCCTTTGCTAGCAGTAGGATCTTTCCTCATTGTTCTAGGGTTCATGCTGACTTCTCTCTGTGAGCAGTTCTGGCAGTTTGTGGTCTGTTTCGGTATTGTTTGCGGTCTAGGCTCTTCCATTTGCCTAACTCCGGCCGTGGCTATCATTGGAGACTGGTTCAAGGCAAAGAGAGGTACTGCTACCGGTGCTGCCACTATCGGAGGCTCTCTAGGAGGAGCAGTCATTCCCATCATGCTCAGATCCATGTACTCGTCTGTAGGCTACGGCTGGGCAGTCAGAACCCTGGGATTCCTGTCTCTAGGATGTATGATCATCTGTATCTGGTTGGTCAAGCCTCGGTTTGAAAGATCCCATGAAAAGAATGGCCGAACATTCTGGCAACTGTACGTGACAGATGTACTTGATTTCAGATGTCTCAAGGATAAACGGTTTGCCGCCCTTTGTTTTGCAGCCACCTTTTCGGAAATCGCTCTTCTCATCTCTCTGACCTTCTTCACGTCCTTCTGTATCAAGAGCAGTATCAGTCAGAACTATTCTTACATCCTGCTGACCATTATGAACGCTGTGGGAATGGTAGGACGGTACATTCCAGCCTGGATCTCTGACCGTCTAGGACGTTTCAACACTATGATCATCATGACTCTGGGAGCTTCTCTAGCCATGTGGATCATGTGGCTGCCTTTTGGAACCCATCGAGGAGCTCTTACGGGCTTTGCAGTGGTCTATGGTTTCTTTACTGGCTCAATTCTGTCTCTGATTCCTGTCTGCTGTGGTCAGATTAGTAAGACATCCGAGTACGGAAGACGGTATGGAGTTATGAACTTTTTCATTGCCTTTGGAGCTCTGGGAGGTGTTCCGATTTCAGGAGCTTTGATTTTCGGCACAAACTACGACTACCTCATTATTTTCAACGCCATTCTCTCAACTATTGGCTGTTTGGGATGGTTCCTTGCTCGTACTGCTTGTGTTAAATTCAAGCTGTGCAAGGTCTAACAGAAACAAAAGTGTCAGGCATCAACTGCCATTTATTTATTTAATTTAATTTTACGATTTGAAATGGAAAATCTTGGAAATAGACGAAGTAAATCTGCTAAATCAACCCTCCAAAGTGTAGAATCAATCGTTTATCATCTTCAATAATATCAATCAATTACAGTCATAGACCTCACTCGAGTTATTGGCGTTCAATGATCTTTCTCTGCTATCACACTTTTATATGTAAAACAATCCATCTAAATGTGGCGAAAAAATCTTCACCAACACCGTGAACCCTTCGTACAATAATGGCTTAGCATTTTCTCCTTGCTTGATCTTCAACTAATGGCGATTCACTTGCTACTGTACTTCTACTCACTCTACAGTCTCGGGTACTTTCATAATTCATCAGACGTACTACGAATTCTACTCGTTTCTAGGCATAATTTTCATACGTAATTGTCATATGCGTCGTTTACTTGGACTCAGCAGCAAGCTTCTCGGCCTTGGAGACGGCCTCCTCGATACCGCCAACCATGTAGAAAGCGGCCTCAGGGAGAGCATCGTGCTTACCGTCAAGGATCTCCTTGAAGGATCGGATGGTGTCCTTGAGAGAGACAAGTCGTCCCTCAATACCGGTGAAAACCTCGGCGACGGTGAAGGGCTGAGACAGGAATCGCTGGATCTTTCGAGCTCGCTCGACGGTCAGCTTGTCCTGCTCGGACAGCTCATCCATACCAAGAATGGCAATGATATCCTGGAGAGACTTGTAAGCCTGGAGGGTCTGCTGGACGTTGGAAGCAACATCGTAGTGCTCCTGGCCGACAACATCGATATCCAGAAGTCGAGACTTGGAATCAAGAGGGTCGACGGCGGGGTAGATACCCAGCTCGGAAATACCTCGGGACAGCACAGTGGTGGCATCCAGATGGGCGAAGGTGGTGGCGGGAGCAGGATCAGTCAGATCATCGGCGGGCACGTAGACGGCCTGGACGGAAGTGACGGAACCCTTCTGGGTGGTGGTAATTCGCTCCTGGAGGGCACCCATATCGGTGGCCAGAGTGGGCTGGTAACCGACAGCGGAGGGAATTCGACCAAGCAGAGCGGACACCTCGGAACCGGCCTGGGTGAATCGGAAAATGTTGTCAACGAAGAGCAACACATCCTGACCCTCCTCGTCTCGGAAGTACTCGGCAATGGTCAGACCAGTAAGGGCGACTCGGGCTCGGGCTCCGGGAGGCTCGTTCATCTGACCGAAGACAAGGGTGACCTTGGACTCTCCCTCGAGGTTGATGACACCAGTCTCCTTCATCTCTCGGTACAGATCGTTACCCTCTCGGGTTCGCTCACCGACACCGCAGAAGACGGAGAAACCACCATGGGCCTTGGCAATGTTGTTAATCAGCTCCTGGATGAAGACGGTCTTTCCGACACCGGCACCACCGAAGAGACCAATCTTACCACCTCGGGCGTAAGGGGCAAGCAGGTCGACGACCTTGATACCAGTCTCGAGAACCTCAGCAGTGGTAGACTGCTCGGCGAAAGAAGGAGGGTCGGCGTGGATGGGGAGGAACTTGGTGGCCTCGATGGGTCCTCGCTCGTCAATGGGCTCACCACAGACGTTGATGATTCGGCCAAGGGTACCTCGGCCAACGGGGATGGTGATGGGGGCACCGGTGTCAGCGACAGCGGTGCCTCGGACAAGACCCTCAGTACCGTCCATGGCAATGGTTCGGACAGTGTTCTCTCCGAGATGCTGGGCAACCTCGAGGACGAGCTTGTTCTGGCCATCACCACGGTCGATGGTCAGAGCGTTGAGAATAGCGGGGAGGTTATCCTGCTCGAACTGGACATCCTGTTGTTAGTATTGTTATTAAATTGGTCGATTCAAAGCTGTTCCGAAGAACTAGCCATCGCTGATCTGCTGTCAACTGTGTCGTGTCATCATCCATGGTCGAGAGTGTCTTCGTGTCATCATGTCGTCATGTCGCCATGTCGCAATGCAATCCATGTCGTATCTTGTCGAATGTTGTCGTTTATCTTTCACCACGGAATCGGACACGTCATCAGCGTCAACAGCGTCGTCTATCATTGTCCATCATATCTATCATCGGTTGTACTTACGACAACGGCACCAATAACGGTTCTGGGGTTAGTAACTAGTTTGAAGGGTTTGTAGTGTGCTGTGTGTGCGTGTGCATGTGTGGTTGGGTGTGAGCTGTGCTGCGCTGTCATTGGTCCGTTGTTCCCAACCCAAGAGCTTATTGGCCCCCGAGCGAAAAAAGTGCCAGCTGTACCAAGCCCGTTGGAGCTGGCCAGTAAAAGCAGCAGTTTTGCACCAGGAGCGAATCCGCCACCGCACAGTGCCATAATCACACCCGCTGAATGTATCTCTGAGCTCGCTGGAGCCATTGTCGGTCCACAAGAGCCGCAATTCTTGTGTTCTAACCTGACACTCAACGAGTCGTCGACATTTCAAATCCAGACCCCACGACATAGCAATTGTCGCATCACCGTTCCACCGCTGGCAATCCTCCATTGCCCATCACATTGCCGCTGTAACATACCTGATCTTACCAGAGCCGACGCCGGCGGAAGAGGCCATTCCTCGGAAGGGGGCGTTGAAGACTCGGTTGTTGGCCTGAGCCACCTTGAAGGCCGAACGAGAAAGTCGGGGGATCAATCTAGGAAGGACCATTGTGTTCAATCGTGCCTGTTAAAAAGAGGAGCTTCTCTGTGTGTGTAACAGTGTGTTCTCTGGCTAGAGGCTAACGAGGAGAAAAAGAGAGGAAGCGACACGAGATGAAAAGGTTGTAGCAAAATGGAGCTGGGAGCAAACGCAGCCAATCAGCGGCCGAGCTGGAACTTTGCAAGCGTATTTTCTGGCACTGCACATATCTCAGCATGCATGTAAACAAGGAACCTTTTGCAACCTTGGGAGCTATCTCGGCGATGGAGTAGGCGATATAAAAGAGGAACTAAGAGGAAAATCGCAATTCTAAAAACGTAGAAATGTTGTCCAGAGTTTTGCTGTTAATTTGCACCACTAACTTTTGCAATTGCCCACTCCCTGACCCTACAATCCCTCTATATCCCATGCGCCATTTCAAATTGCTCTTTACGCCCGAAACCCAAATTTTCAGCACTCTGCAGAGCACTGTATTTTCGTGGTCCAGTTGAGATCGAGATGGTGGGGGGGTCCAGTTATTGGACGCGATCCAAGAGCAATTGGTGAAATGAAGGTACCAAAATGATCCCCTTGGCCGGCTGAGCAAGACTGTGCACTTCTTTTTCCAATTCCTCCCCTAATTCACCCTCCACCAGCCTCCCTATCTGTCCCGACACTACCGGATGTGCATACACTTTCTCACCCGGGGCCTTTTAGCCGTGAGTGGTCAGTTTCTGGGGTAGAGCAAGAGGAGGAGATTTGGGGTGGTGGATGAACAAGTGAGGTTTGGAGGTCACGTGAGTGGAAAATACTGGTGAATAATACTGCTATCGACGTAATTTTGTGAAATATTTCCTCCCCGGTGTTTTTTCAATTTTCCCAACTTTTCCCAATTATTTCATTATCCCAAATTCCACAAAATTCCACGTTTATTTCCGTGACGTTTAAGACCACGTAGCATTCGGATTTAGCAGATGGGGACGTAGGATAGGTCAAGTAACAGTGTCTAAATGAGTCAATGAAAAAGAAGAAATGGGTAGCTCTTGATTGTGTCATGGTCACGTGAGTATCTGTGGTCACGTGACCAAAAAAACTACTTCCATGTTGTTTGTTCGCCATATTCTTCTCCCCATGATCCATAATCTCAATGATCTATGATGTGCTTTGAATAAGGTTATGGAGACATGTGGCTGGAGTCGGTAGAAGTCGGTGGATAATGGATCAAAACGGGTGAAAATTAGTCAGGATCTTCCTCATGGCCACATCCACCTCCTGTATAAATCTCAGTCCTTCACCACCCCTAAATCGCCCAATAACTGGTTCTCTCCTATCCCCCTCTCAACTTAAACACGTTGACAAACTGTAAATGGATCGTTACCAAGTTCTTCTCTAACCATTCGAAATGCCTCTTGGAAAAGTCAAGTCTGTTGTTTCAGGCGATACTCTCGTGCTCCAGGCGCCCAGTGGAGCCGAACGCCAGCTTTCTCTCGCCCATATCCAGGCTCCTCGTCTTTCTTCGAACGATCCCTTGGGATACGAGGCTCGAGAAGCTCTGCGACTTTTGTTGGTGGGAAAACAGGTCAAGTTTGAAGTGCTGTATAACATCAATGGCCGTGAATATGGTGATGTTTCGGCGCCTATTTTCGATTCTCTGGTCGAACGGACCCTGAAACAGGGCTTTGCCAAGATTAGAGACGGAGCTCTGGAGAGACTAGATGAGGACCAGGAGGAGTACGTTGACAAGCTCCAGGCTGCTCAAAAGGAGGCGGAAATCGCTCAGATTGGTGTCTGGGGTGATAATGTCAAGTCTCCCACAGTTTACCAAACTGTAGGCGCTTTTGAAGACGCTGGAAACGCTCCTCTTGAACATGGTAAGGAGGTGACCAAGACTTACAATGCCATTATCGAGAAGATCATTTCTGGAAATCGAGCCATTGTAAGAGTCATTGTTGCTCCTGGAGTGCATCTGAATATCCCCGTCAACTTGGCTGGTATTTCTACCCCCAGATCGGGCTCTTCTACCACTACTGCTGAACCGTATGGAGACGCTGCTAGAGACTTTGTGGCTGTCCGATTGCTTCAGAGAACTGTCCAGCTCATTTTTGCCTCGTTTGGATCCCAGGAAGTGCCTCTGGTGACCGTGGTTCATCCTGCAGGAGATATTGCCGAGCATCTTCTCAATGGAGGTCTGGCCAGTGTCAATGACCATCATGTGGTTCATATTGGCGCTGAACGGGCGGGAAAACTGCGTCAAATGGAAAACGCAGCTCGACAACAGGGTCTTAACCTGTGGAAGGGACTTCCTGCGGCTTCTACTGCCGCTCCTACTTCTGCTGGAGGACTTACAGCCGGTAAGACCATCTCTGGAACTATCACCAAGATCATTTCGGCCGATACTCTGGATATCGACAATGTGACTGTCCAGTTGTCGTCTGTTCGAGCCCCCCGAAAGAATGATCAACCTCTTTGGGCTGCTGCTGCCAAGGAATTCGTTCGAAAGAAGTATATCGGTAAACCCTGTCAGGTCACGGTGGACGCTATCAGAGCCAAGACTGACAACTTTGAAGAACGTCCTTTGGTGACCGTGACTGTCGACGGCAAGAATATCGGCTCGGAGATTATCGCAAACGGATACGCCACTGCTATTCGACATGGCAAAAATGTCTCTGACAGATCTCCTCATTGGGATACTCTTGTTGAAAAAGAACAGGAGGCCCAAACGGCCAAAAAGGGACTCCATGGAACCAAGGAGCCTGCTCCCGATCGAACCGTCAACGCTTCCGAGAACTTGACCAAGGCCAAATCGCATTTGTCCACTCTTCAACGTCGAGGACGAATTCCTGGAGTGGTCGACTTTGTCTCTTCAGCTTCACGATTCAAGATCATCAGTGACCGAGAAAACATCAACCTGACTCTCGTGCTGGCTGGAATCAACTCTCCCAAGACTTCGGAGCCGTTTGGAGAAGAAGCCAGAGATTTGGCTGCCAACAAGTTCCAGCAGAGAGATGTGGAGTTCACTGTTCAGGGTACTGATCGTCTAGGCAACTTTATCGGTCATTTGTACCTCCCCAATGAATCCAAGCCGTTCTCTGTTGAACTCTTGGAAGCTGGTTTTGCTTCTTCTTTCATCCAGGCTGCTGAATCCTTCGCTCATGAACTTGAAGATGCTGAAACCGACGCTAAAAAGGCCAAAAAGGGAATCTGGAAGGACTACAAGGAGCCGGAGGAGGACGTGGAGACTCTCACCACCTCTACTGGAGCTCTCAATGTCAACGAGCCTGCTGCTCCCGTTGTTCCTGATTACATTGACGTGACCATCACCAATATCAACCCTGATGGATCCATTGCTTTCATTTCGGGAAGTGTGGGAACTACGCTGACTAAGCTGGAACAAGACATGACTTCGTTCAATTTGGCTGCTGCAAACACCACCCAGTTTTCGTTTGCTTCTGGACACCCTAAGAAGAATGATTATGTTGCCGTCAAGTCCCCCAAGAACACCTACGTTCGAGCCCAGATTCTGAATGTCGACAAGACCACCGGCAAGTTCACTGTTCTTCTGATTGATTCAGGAAAGGCCGTGACTGTGTCTCAGGCTCAACTTCGGCCTCTTCAGGCCGAGTTTGGAGTCGCAAAGGTTCCTGGAGCTGCCAAGACTACCAACCTGGCCTTTATTCAGGCTCCTCCTGCTGGTGGAAACGGATACTTGGAAGATTACGTGCAACTTTTGAAGACGGAGATTGAGGGATCTCAGCTTGTGGCGGCCGTAGTGTCGCCTGGAAACGTGGTGCTCTTCACTATTGATTCCAAGGGTCCTGAAGACTCGGTCAACTCGTTTGTAGTTGCCGACGCCTACGCCTTTATTAAGCCTAAGTTGACTCAGGCCGAGCTCAACCCTACTTGGACGTCCACTGTGGCCAACCTCAAGGAACTCGAGCAGGCCGCCAAAAACGACAGAGTCGGAATCTGGGAGTTTGGAGATGCCGTCTACGATGATGAGCAGTAGAGGTGGGGGGATGATATATGTATGAATGGATTATTTAAGATAAGACGAGGTAGGGGTAGTATCTGGAGACAAGTGTGAGCTCCTCTCTTCATCAATCAAGTGAAGATCAATCTCTTGACCTTCTAGCAAGAGAGGACCGACACTATAAGATGACTAAGCAGCAGAAGTGGCTCTTACACGATTATCAGGGTCTTGAGCCTGCTTATCCCAGCATGAAGACTTTTAGTAAGCACCTGTCTCGTACTCATTAAGGTCATACCTTTCAAGCTCCTCAAGATGAAAATCATACTAAGGACAGGAGAGATGGTGATACTCTAGAACTACATCTCGGAGCATCCTAGATCTCTTCATGTTACCTTACGTGAATACACAGGACATGGTCTATACTACGATACAAGTAGAGCCTTCGCGATATCTATTAGAAGGTATAGCATATACTACGCTGTGATTCTTGTATAGATCATATACAAACAACGAAATGTCATACTTGTACAGTATTTGATAGTTTCATCTGTTCATACTTTAGGGATAGATGTATCCCAGAAACCATGTCATAGGTTATTCTGGACACAGTGAGATAGAGACTGGTATGAGTACCGTACAAGTACCGGTACCTGGTAGACGTGAACTGGGAGGAAAAGAAGAACATGATATTAAACAGAGCATGATATTGAAGAACATGACTGAACATGATACAAGCATGACCGTCAAGATAGGAAAAACATGCTAGAAGTAAGAATATTGTAGCAATATCAAAACCTCACTCTAAATTCTCATATATCACCTCACTGGAGGGCGTTTCCATAAGACTCCTCTGTTGCTCTTACTGTAGTACCGGTACCAAGTTTGGTCTCCCTAATGACGCCTAGTAAACAGGGAGGAATACTACTGAAACTTGGGTGAGTAGTCAATTGGTTCTTATTGGCCGTTATAGTCATTTTTTGGTACTTCTTCGCAGCTCTCACAGTCTAGTTTATCAGGTTATCCCAACCCTTCGTGATAGCACTGTATCCTGTAGTTACCTTTACTTGGGAGAAGTGTGTTTTCGTTGGGATAATAGAGGGAGATACTGAGAGTAGTTTTCAAGGGCCAATACGAAACTTGAGGGGTTCAGATCTTGAGTAATTGCTCATTGGTACAGTGTGATTGTGATTCCAGCCTTCTCCTGCATTTTTGAGGCATTTTCGAGCACTTGGTTTGGTCCTCAGTGAACTGATCATGGCAGCGGTTCTCCTGCAGAATGGTCCTCCTGCATTGGGAGAGTGAGAATGAAGGGGTGAGATAATACAGAAAAATTGAAAAGAAATTGAGAAAAAATAGGAAAAATTGTGATCAACGAGATGAGGGAATTCTGGCTTCCCTGGATGCTTTTTTCCTCGACATTGGGTCACGTGACAATATATCATAATGAACCTCCATTTCTGACTATCTACTGTGAATGCAAAATAGGTCATTCATACCAAGAGAAGAAGGGTCTAAAAATAGAAAGTGCTCTAATCCTGCTAAAAAGTATATATCCAGAACCTGCCTCTCTCATGGAGTATTCCAATACCCTTCATCAGTCTCCAGGCTTCTGTTTGACCACCTCAAACTCCCCCCCTCTTCAGCCAATCAAAACCCGTTCTCCGATAGAGCTCTTTTGTCTTCAACTTTATCAGGACAGTTTTACCCGTGCGTAGAGAGCAACGTTAACTGACTGTAGTAAGGCAGGACAAGATACTCCTACAACAGATACCAGAGAACGATATACAAACGGAAAATATATTGTATATCGTCTCAATTGTCCAAACAGCTCCAATACCCATTCTGTCATGCTCCCTCCTGAACTCTTTTCCGAAGTATGTCAATACCTCCATATCAAGGACGTGTTCAGTCTGAGTCACGTGAATCGAGAACTGAATGGACTAGTTTCTGAAGATTTATTCAGATCGACTCTCCTGAAACATTGTCCTTACTATGATCTCAAGAACTCTCCACACTCTACCTGGAAAGAATGTGCTTCAGTATACATTTCTAGAAACAAGAGAGTATGTAGAGAAGTTTCTGAGACGAAAGATTATGTGGTTAACAGTGACAAGTTACTCTCACAAGACTTCTCTTCGTTGTCAGACACTTGTACCGACTCAATTCTATCCCTAGGTCAAAGTATCAGTCTCCAAGGATCTACAATCACATTTGACGATTTGAACGAGTCTATAGACTTGTATACGGGAGAAAAAACAACAGAAACTCCTCATTCTGGTCCTAAATTCTCTAACGGCGTCTACACTGGCTTTCATGGCATCTCTATGAACATATCTGCCTCTGTACATGCTCATATGACAGCTGTAGAGTCTCCTGAAGTTCTTGCAGTTCTAACAGGCTGGGGATTCAATTACCAAAAGCTGATGGTCAAATATCGTTTTTCGTCTGAAGGTCTGGATCCTGATTATGTTGGAGATCACATCAATCAACTGGATAGGGTGTTTGTGAGTGCTGGAAACGTGTTTCTCAAGTCAGTCAGTAACTGGACTTATATGTTGCAAGAAGATACTTTTATTCCGGTTGTTTTTCAACCTCAGAGTACGAGTACAGGAAGTACCAAGGAGTATCCGTTTTTGCTCTGTTATGATGGCTTACTAATGTACTTTTCTGGTACTACAGTTGAGGTGTTTCATGTTGATCTTTTGGATAAGGAAATTAGGGGGGGAAAACAGGTTTCGTTCACTCATAGCAGTTCAGGGTTCTCTGGTAACCTCTACAAACTCGTCCAAGTCGCTACAAACCCCAGATACGCCATTGAATACAATATCAATAGGACAATCTGTGGAGTATGGGATTTCAAGGAGATGAAGTACATGAGAAGACAGTACAATAATAACAGAAAAGCTCTTCAGTTTGTGGGCGTTCAAGAGGGAGAAATACAGTGGCAGTTGTATACAAAGGCGTTTGTTGAGGAGTTGATACAGAGGAGGTTGGAGGTGGAAGAAGAGGTGGAACATGAGTATGGCGATCTATAACAGGAGTATAATTACAATGAGAGACCTCTGAATATGATGAAATGAATAATGAGTATACTAAGAGTCTGTAGGCACAAGAAGAAGTGTTTTGTATCACTATTGAAGTTGTCATCTTAGTGTAAGTACCGTACTAGTATTGGAGTATAGAGCTACAGAATGTACTGGTACTCTTACAGTCATAATACCACCCTGAGAAGTCCACAAAGAGCAAAAACTGTACATGAAGGTAATACAAAGAGGTCTATGAGTAGTGATCAATTATTTCACCACTCATCTCTCATTCCTTTGATTTCAGTATGTAGTAGGTTATATGCCCAAGGTATGGAGGAAGAAGACAGTCCTTACTTCCTGTACATACCAAATCAACGTACCGGTGAAAGAGGATGTATTGTACATTGAGCCTAGATCTGTTGTGGTAGCCTTGTATGTAGTTCATTGCTGCATTTCCTCTCTTAGTGCTATACGGGAAGTCTATGAAGCACCAAGAAAAAGTGGAATAACTTTGGAAATAACACTCGTGCAGAAACAAAGACTTGACCATTGGACTCGTTGGACTTTTCAGATCATTTTGATGCTATTTTTGTTATAAATGGAACTTTTTTTAGCTATTTGAGGTGGCTACAGACCTGAGCCCTTATCTAAGACCTTCTAACCCGAACAGTTGAAGCTAGTAGGGAAAAAAATAGCTTGACTACACCAGAGTAAGCAGAGCTGCTCATAAAAGCATTTCAGTATCATATTTAGGAAATCATCTGCGTACAAGGATGTACTTTCAGAGGTACCAAAACCAGTAGTACACGAGAGGCGTATTTTCCGCATGTAAGTAATTCGAAAGATAGACACACTGACTCAAGAAGAACACCACTCTGTCGGAAACAGTTGCGGTTGACTGCCTGAGCTGGGCTACCGGTATTCAACTGCCAGTAACTATACATCTACCGGTATAAAGAAGGATACTTACATCGATACTAGACACCTCTTCGAAAAAAAATTAAATAACTTCTCTGCATGACTTTAAAGTAACTACTCGTGTCCCAAATTGACTAGCAGCTCTACTACACGATTTCTGATTATAGGAAGATGTCCATGACTCGGTTTCCTTTAGAGATCATATGTTTAGAGGACTCTATTGTGATACCCTATCCTGACCAAAGGACCCAAGGTCATGCTATCATACAGAAAACGATATCAATATAATAATGACTCTGATCAACTAATAGCACTCCAAGAGTACTTTCAGTAGCACATCCAAAGGTCAATTATCCACTCACCAAACACCTTCCAAAACCTGTTTCATCAGCTGTACCATGGACACTCTTTCTACCACCCATGACCACGCTCGAGACCTCAATTGACCAAATAAACGCCATCAATCAAAATCCCCCCTTCTAACCAAGTCCATCCGTACCACTTTCGACTCTTCACCTGCTCTTCTTCAGCCTCCAAACATACAGTCCTGACAACTTCTCCCTGAAAACCCCCAATTCAACCCCAATCCCCTCGATACCTATACCAATCTAATCCCCCCGATCCCCTCTTTCCAACGGTACCACTTTTATAACTACACCATCTCTCGGTCGCTTAGTATCTGGTTACTAATGCAACCTTTAGTAATTACAGTAACATCAGTTTTCTCATTAATATCGTTAGTTAGTTAATATCTACTTTTCGGGGGTCGTCCTCAAAAAGTGCGTGGGACAATGGTAACCCTCGTTACTAACAAAGTAGTTTTGATGGTACTCCTCTGCGTCCCAAAAGTTTTCAATTGGCTGAATAACCGTAGCAATGGGTTTAGCAAACCATTCAGCTTCCAGTTTCTTCTTCACAGCTAGGGCACGTGACTGCTGGTCATCATTATGAGTAAACAACCCAGACAAATACTGAGTTCCGATATTTTTAGGTCCTTGTCCATCAGTTTGGGTAGGATCATGGATCTTAAAGAAGAAGTCCGCTAGCTCTTCATAAGAGACCTTTGACGAATCAAAAGTCACCTGAAGCGACTCAAAATGACCCGTAGAACCGGCACAAACAGTCTTATAGTCGGGATTCTCAACGGCTCCTCCAGAGTAGCCCACTTTGCAGTCCACTAGTCCTTTATCAGTGTAATGTTTCCGGTACATGTGCTCAATACCCCAGAAACATCCTCCTGCCACTGTGATAATGTCTTCCTTTGAAGGTCCAAATTTGATTGTGGGTGAGATACCAGGTTGGGGTATGGTCATGGTGGTCAATGTGTTGTTTTATCTCTCTACATTCACTCCGCTAGCACCTCTTTATACCCTCCAATGACTCTAATCTGACTCGGGGCAGATTGACTTTTTCATGCATCTTATCTATCGTCATGTCACGTGGGGGGGGGAGACGTGATTGAAGCACTATTCAAGGGGGAATCACGAGATCAAAGAGTATGGGGAGGTACAGTCACGTGACCAAAAGACATATGAGCACTTAGTTCCAAATTTGACCCTCTTTCAGACCTGTTCTTCGTCTCTTTATGTCGTCTCTTTCTTCACCTTTTTAGCCGAGATCATATGAAAGTTTATGAAAAAAACTGAATCAAAAAATGGATCAAAAAATGGAGAAAAGTTTGAGCGATATTTTGAAGGTGATCTAGAAGAGTTGGAGAGATGAGAGTGGTACCATTAGATTCAGAATGAGCAGGAGAGTTGAAAGGTAGTATCAAAACCCCAGCCAACTTATTATTGAGCCGTTTTCCGGGGCACACTCGTATCTTCTTACGGTCAAATTGAACACCACCTTTTCCGAACAAAAAAACCGGTCTCTTGGCCCAGTTGGTTAAGGCGTCGTGCTAATAAGAAATAGCAACTTTGTAACGCGAAGATCAGCAGTTCGATCCTGCTAGGGACCATTCTTTTTGCTTTTTTCCCCATTTTTTTTTCCCCTGCTTCATTCGCGTAAATAACGCGTGTGTGGAGATTTTTTCATTTTGGACTCATATCATGTCCACACCAAATGTGTTTGGGAGATTCATCAAGTCATTTTTAGACCCAACCTTGTCACCATCCCAAGAGTGGACAAAGTGAGTGTGAAGTGATTGAGGGAGGGATTGAGCTTTGTTGAGAAAACAGGTTTAGGGCTTTTGTGGTTTAGGGCTTTTGTTATGTTTTGTTGCTTGTACATTGAGATTGATCTGTCAGGTCACGTGAATATGTGATGTGTCGAGTGGTATGGTTGGGGCTGCTCGGGTATGACTGCCTAAGACTCTCTATGAGCTACCAGTAGGCAGTACTAGACTAAGCTGTCACGTGCTGTGCGTATAATAAGTCATACTTCAACGATATGAACTGTTCATCATTTCTGTTCAGCAGATAGAGAAGGACCTGGTATTATGTCTCTACTATGTCATGTTCTACCAGCTCTATCTCTCCAAGAAGTCATGCCATGAGGATAGTATACTGTCATGCAAGGGATGAGTTCACTGGGAGCTGTTCTTGAGTATTCGTATAGTTCATGAAGCTCTTCCTGTTTTTACTGTTCTTTAAGGAAGTATCGGACATACTTTCTTCCATGATGTCCTACCTGGTACATACCTATACCATGCTATCATTATCACTGTGAGAGGTCAACAAGAGTAGTCATGTCAAGATAGGCACTGGCAGAACAGCTCTAGGATGATCCGCAGTGTTTGGTATGGAACAATGACGTGTTCGGAGTGATTCTATGCTGTCCTATTCCTCATGTCCTACTATGCTTCACCACCAGTAATGTCTCTATACAATGACCAGTACCGGTACTACGAGAAGAGCAACTCTTGAGCTAAGAACAACTATCAAAGTGGCTTAGAGATGATATGAGACCTTCATGGTGTCCTGTTATGCCTTCTGATGTCTTTAAGATACCATACCACGGGGAGTAACTCTCATCTCCATGGGATCAGACTACTGAAGTGACTTCTGAAGAACTACTCTTATGAACTCTTTAGAAGTTTGGACAGCTCATGACTTGGCCTGACTCAAGCTAGCCCTTCTTTTATGGCTCTATCTCTATTGATACCTACATAGTAAGCCTCATGAGCGCCATTATCTCTATGAGTTCGTATGAGAAGTACCACACGAAAAAACTACTCCTAAGACCACACCAGAGGGTTGGACTACCGGTACTCACAGCTTGGTCTGCCTTCTTTGATGTGTCTACTATGGCTCCATTGACTCTCTTGGCTATGGATGGCCTGCTATGCCTTATCATCATCTCCCTGAGATCATATGGAAGGATTACATGAAGAGCTGCTGGTACTCCTGGACACTCATTGGTGCTTAGAAGAGCTCATGGCTTGTTTTGACTCGTTACAAGATCTTCTTTAGTGTTCCTACAATACTCCATTGTCACTAGTAAGGTCTATGGTATCTTTGCATGACGTACTATCAAGTGATAAATGAAGGACTACGGTACCGGAACTTGAAGATGAGATCCAGAGATTCATGTAGCTCTCGTCATGGCTCCATCTTGTTTTGGAGCTTCGTTGGTGTCTCTAAGATGTTCCATCGTCTCTATTGACACCTACTATGTCTCGTCAGTATCCCATGAGGTCATACAATGAGAAGTACAGGAAGGACTGCAGCACAAGCACTTTGAAGAGCAGTATTTTGAAGAGCTCAGACACATATGGACTTTCAGTAGTTCCTACTGTTCCTTACCTTTCTAATTGTCTCTATGAGGTCATACTACAAGTCATGTCTAAGAAGAAGAAGGGCATACCATGAGCACTACGATACCGGTACCCACCAAAGTCACACTACACACAGCTATCAACATACTCATACACCACACAAAACGTCTCTCTTTGTTCTCCTACCATACCCCTCCCCTTCTCCCTCTAACACAGTGCTCCCCAACGAGCTCAGTCTGAAAATCCTCCAGGAGTGCGATCTCCACTCTTTGATCTCATTTGGAGAATGCCACCCTGACTATCTGTCTGTATTAAAGTCTCTAGACACGACTCTTGTTCGTGATCGAGTTCTTGAACGAGTTCCATGGATGGAACTTGACCCTGATTCTGAACATGGAAGTTTCAGTACTTGGTTAGCCTGTGCTAGGGTCATTAGAGCTAGAAATAAGGCAGTGGAGCGTTCTAACATGGAAATATCACGTGATGAAGCACCCAAAGAGGCAAAAGAAGACTCTACCGGTACTTGGGTATCTGTCTTAAACTTGGCGTCCATCTTCCCACTATGCAAAAGCGACAAAGTCGGTAAGGAACACTTATCTGGACTTCCCAAAGAATCGTTTACGCCGATATTCAAGGAAAATATCGCACGTGATGACCTGGAATATTCCGTGGAAGGCGACGAAATCATTTATAAAGACCAGGGTGAACACTTGGATGAGCTGGTATTGAATTACAAGACTCTGGATTACTACACTATGCACCCTCGAGACCGTTCTCCTGAATTTACAACCCAATACACCAGAGTGACTAAAGGTCCCGTCACTTTTGCACGAGATTTCGATTTGCCGGTTCCCGCAAATCTCGTTTATTCCCTTCCAGGACACGTGATTACTCTGCCTTGTGTTGCGGATATAAGCATTCCCTATGTTCATTTTCTGCCCAACGATTCGTCCAAAGTTCTGGTGGGAGTTCTGGTCAAGACTTTTGAGCCTTCCAACGGTGGGTTGAAGGAAGATACCATTCATCTTTATCTGCTTGATGTCCATACTGAGATAGTCTCTTTCATCACTTGTTTCCCATGTAAACGAGTTTTGGCGAGTTCCATAGCAGATATGAGATGTATGGTTCCTGGACTTCTTTTCGACGTGGCTTTTTACCATGGATGGCTCTACATCTTTTGTAAAGGTCGGTTGGTTCCATTATGGGTCGATTGTGGGGTTGAAGAGGACAATGTCAAGGGGTTTGCAGTCCAAGGAGATTTCGACATGTGCCGGTTGCCTCAGAAACAGATCAAAACTTGGTTCAACAAGGACAAAAAGATCATTTCGGGGCCTCCAGGACACTTGCCGAGTGTCCGACTGGTGAGACAAGGCAAATATATCACTTTTGACGCCACTTGTGGACGTCTTGTGGGAGACTTGGATACGGATATAACGTATTATGTCAGAAGCGTCACAAGTCCTCCAAAGACTGTTTTTCCGGGACTACAAGATGGCAAAGTGGTCTTTTACCAATGGCTAGCTGAGACCGTATCGATTATTCGAAAAGTGTGGACTACTACTACAAAATATGGTCCTGACCTCGTTGAAGAGTTTAGAGAGATATTGGAAGAAGAAGAACGTCAACCTAAGTTTTCGTATAGAACCACTTATCAAGAAGAATTGGCGGTCTACGATAACTGGGACGAGCTCTTCTTGAAAGGTCAGCAGTTCAAACTGAGTCATTTACTTGATATGGCTCCGAATATTATCATGAGCAAAGTCGACCATCATGATCAGGGGAGTGACAATGAGAGTACCGGTAGCGGTACTTGTATCCGGTACCGGTACTGATACATATATATAGTCACGTGATCAGAAGACAGTAATAGGAAACAGCTGCATTAAGAGATATATCTTCACTGAGTCAGTAGTGGTATCTCATTCATGTGAGTAGTCTCTTGTAGAGCATGATATTGAGATGAACAAAGTAAGGTGGATCATGGAGTGAAACAAGAAAGTGGTTTTATAGACGAAAACACTGATCCCCATCTAATCAGTGAAACTCTTCAGTTTCTTCTTCTTACAGGGGATAGTTGGGTCGTCTTTAATGAAAATAGAACCGGTAGGTGATCTTAAATAGAACCGGTAGGTGATCGTTTCCTGCAGGGACCACCATAAGACGATTCATATGGGGTATGTAGGTAGTGGTAGATGTCAGCTACCGGTACTGGTCTGGAATAAGTAACCTGCCAGTTACGAAAAAGAGACTCTTAATCTGTCACATTCCTCATGTCACCTTAAAAATTGTGTTTGTGTTGTGACACAAACCAAAAGCCGCACTTCCCCCTTCTCCACCACACACACTCCCCCTCCACTCCGGCCGAATTGGAGACATAACATGATTGCGTCCGCCGCTTTGGAAGTGGAGGGGTTGTGTGAGTGGTGTGGGGAAGGAAGAAGGGGGAAGGAGAAAGAACCTACAAGCAGGGTAAAGGTACAAGTATGTACTGGTACTCCGTATTGGTACACCTTATTAGAAAAGCTGAGTAAGCAATTACTGGATGTAGACCAATATGAGACAGTTGAGACATGAAGATGATATTATTAATAGTACATCTAGTCGACAAGTGTCCACCTCGGAACGAACTGTGGTGTGATGTGTAAGCTGCTTCATTAACTAAATATCAATCGATATACTTCATTTTTTCAACAATCTTTCATGAGTGTTCTTAAGACACATTAACTAGACCAAAAAGACGCCAGAAAAAAGACGTAGAGTTAGGCAAAGACTTGAGAATGGCTATATCTGGGCTTGCATAGAGTCTCGATTTCGTGGTTCGTCTTCTGACGACATCTATCGTGGTATAGCAACCTCTCAGAAACATGACTTGGGTCATATTAGACCAAAACACTTTATGATAGGTAAATAAGACGCTTAGAACGACTATTGGGGCTGCGGTATACATATAATCATCTTTCTTTGGATGTCCTACCATCTCTGACTTCTCAGGGTGGTAGTATGGTGGTAAGTCATATCTTCATGGTCTTAAGAATGCTGTATTGTGGACAGAAGTAGTACAGTACAAAGATGACAGTAAATAAATGTTAGCGGTGATAGATAGAAAGTTTAAAGATCATCAAAATCAGCTTCATGTCGTCTATAGCCTTCTCCAGGTCTATAGTATGTCTATCTTACCCTCTCAGATGACCAGACTAAAGGAGACTAAAAACGAGGAAAAGACTAGAGAAAAATAATATTACTATAGTAGAGGACACCAGGAAGATCACAAAGGTGATTGATGGAGTCTCTAACGTCTATTGCAGTCTCTTACACCGATTATCTTTGTTTCAAGAGAAGTAACAGTAGATAACATAAAGCTCTTGTGTATGAATGATCTAGAGAAGTCTAAAGAGCTCTGATAGACCACATGGATCGAATTAGAGTCTTTCTTTCCCTTTTTTAGTCCATTTCCGATGTTTTTAGCTCTAACACTTCAAGTCCCTTCAGTATCCTACATTACTTAGCTTTACTTAGGCTTTAGTTGAGGTTACGATGGGAGCATCTTTTTCGGTGTTACAGAAACGGTGAAGGTATAAAAACTAGACAGATATGTAGCCAATAGTCACAGGTATACTAATATACAAGAATAGCTACCCCTTATCTCACAACATCTCGAGATAAAAGGGGTACTGTGCTGATCTTTACAAGTTACGATGGGCAAGATGACCCCAGCACCTCAAGAAGCAACTCAATTTGCGTTGGAAACATATATGACTATCAGATAGCATTTCTATGGCTGTCTTAATCACTTTATTATCGTGTTCATCTCCAGCATCTTTACAGTATGTCTACTAACTGAGCCATGGCTCTTTATATTCACATCCTCAGTCACTATGCCATCATAGAAGACTGTAGTGAATAACTAAACACTAGGGATGGCTTTTTGATCTGCTTCTGCTCTCTTTTCTTCACAATCTACACTTCTAATAGTCTCCATTAGCTACTCTTAAAGACGGCACTACAATGGCTCAGTATACTGACACCACAGTCAACGTAACAACCACAAACAGAGACCAATTCAGCTCAAGCAAAGCAGAATGACGCTTCAAATACCTCCCAGGTCCATTACACCACCTTCTCCACTCTTTTTTTTTTCAAAAATTTCCCCCATTCTCCCCCGTAAATACGCCCAACGCAGCCCAGAGCATTGTAAGAGATCATTCTACTCATAAGGTGTACTAGGCTTAGTAATCTTATGATCTCTTACTAATGAAGGATGTGGACGTCCCGAGGGACGTCCGGTCACCTGCGCGTGAGGTGCACGTGGAGGTTATGAGTTACCCTACTGTGTTGGGTAACCTGAGAGTGCAGGATACAGTATTTATAGGAGATTATGTTATAATTAATGAGACAAGTTTATTGCCAACAACTTCCAGAGTACGACGTTACACTCTGTAGAGATGAGATCAGNGATAATTAATGAGATAAGTTTATTGCCAACAACTTCCAGAGTACGACGTTACACTCTGTAGAGAAGAGATCAGCGGTCCCCGCTGATCTAGGTCGCATTGCTGAATAACCGGAATCTGGTTTCTAACAAGCATCAAATCACTTTCAGAATGTTTGTAGCCAAACCCCTGTACTAAAGGAGTGCAGGCAAGGAGCTAAAACATCACTAGCAGACACTTCACAATCTCGCTTGGCCATATCTAGGCCTTTGGCATCAAAAGGCTGACCGTGCAGTTTATCCAGCGTGAAACTAACTGTACAACTACAGCCAGGACCGAACTTCAGGGCGGTCCGCGTGCTTGACGGGCACACAGGGCAACAATACGACGATACCGTAGCTTGGCCCTGCTTCTAAAATTGCCATTCATTGAGGAGGAATTTTTTCCGATTTTTTCGGAATTTATTTTTAATTAATTGAATTATGTTGTAAAAAAAAAAAAAAAGCCTGGCTAGCTCAATCGGTAGAGCGTGAGACTCTTACTTGTAAGCAATCTCAAGGCTGTGGGTTCAAGCCCCACGTCGGGCTGGCAGTACAAAAGTACTGTATTCTTTTTGCATGCTGACTAATGGTTCTTTTTGTCTTGTCAGGTATCGTGTCCTACCATTGCGCTGAGTCGACCAAAAAGTGAGGTGAAAAGTAGTCAAAAAAGAGTGGAGAGTGAACTGTTTTGTTTTTAGAAGCTTGGATATCACGTGACTACCACTCTCTTCTTTTATTTTGAGGTAAAAGTGCTGATTTCGTGCCCCCCATATTTCTCATGTCTAGGATGTTCAGTTGAAAGAGAAAGGGTGCGACTAGAAGAGATAATTAAATATAACTAAGAAGAGAGAAGTTGATATTTGGACACCTCAGACTTGAAAAACTCTTCTGATATCAAAATTTTCTCGTGATTCCATTTATTCTTAGTCAGTTTGGTACTCTTCAGTATCATCTAACATGGTGCTGTAGTCAATGCAACCCAGTCAAACAGAGCTATAGGTGGTAGCAACGATAAGTAAGAGTTTTTGATCATGTAACAGTATCAACAAAGACGTTCTAGATAAAAAGGTATACTTCATTCCCGTTATATTTACGTACTTTCTGGGGTTATCTTCACCACTGCTGCAACTGACCGAGGAGAGAGATACAGTAGTAGCGAGTACCAGGTACCAACAACAGTCAGAAGGAGTTAGCTGGGCTATATAAATCTGGTATCAGATACAAGTACTTCAGTCTACCTCATTTCGTCTTTTTTATTCTTTGATGGAGTTATTCATATGGGTGTATTTCGCCTGTTGTATGATATGTAGACAGAGAAGAGATAAATGAAGGAGTAATACACATTAGAAGTAAGGAAAAGTGGCCAATCCATTACTACTGGATATAAAGAGCATTATCTGACAATTTGGCGTCTTCTATGTGACATTTCTTAGGATGGCACTTAGTCCAACAATGGCACCACCACATACCCTGCTAATAATGCTCCATTTGGCATTTTAAGAACTCAATTCAGACTCGGGACTTCGTTATCGTATTCATACATCATTAAATTACCTATTACCCGTTTCATTTCTCTTCCTTGTGTTCTCAGAAGTGGTATTACGGGGCCCTCTGAGTATACGCAAGGTACTCCATAGAACCACCCTAACACCACCAATTGACCAAATTAAACCGGGTAAACTTGTCCAGGAGTTCCTTCCATCATTAGAAAGCATTCCCTCAAGTCCATAACTCCTCCAGCGCTCCAATAGTATTGTTACCCTCTTTTCTCAGACATGTAACCTCCATACAAGTCATATCCCTCCACCAACTGTTGTCCCCCTCCTAATCCCTCCTAACCACCTTCTGATGCTCATGGATAACCGGTCGGAAGGCGAGCCACAGACTGACACAAACAACAACGGCCATAAGACCCATGACTTCCAGCACCCAGATGACCACCTGAGTCTCTGAGAAGGGTTTCTGAGCGTGTAAAAGGGTTGATTCGTCCATGAGAAATAGTCGTAGTACAGGCAACGTGTTCACGTAGATGGCGGGGCCCGTTTCGCACTATATATCTCTTGCTAACCGAGCTTTTAGTGCAGCCCGTTTTACATGGACAAGGCACTAAGATGCATGTTCACCTTAACGTTAGGAAGGAATGTATGTCGGAGATACCCTCTGGAGGGGGCAATATTGCCTCAAAGTGGGAAATTATTGTACCAATCAAATCACCTCATCTAGGGGAGCAAGAATATCTACTTTATATCCTTCCAACCTCTCTACAACACCCAATAAACGACACATACTCCCCCCACATAAAGTTGCTAAAGGTGGGGTTTGGGCATCAACTAACTTTGGCTATCTTTTGTCGTAAAGCGCGCATCTTTTTCCGGTCCTTGTTCAGACAACCTACAGGGGGCAGAGGTCACGTGAACTAAGCGAAATGCAGGGTCTAGTGATTAGTAAGGTAGAAAATGTGGCAAGACGAATTGGTGATTGTAATGATAGTATATTGTGAATGTAGGGTTGAAGAAGAGGAGTGCTTACGTAAGCGTTGTTGGAGGTCTTCAGCTTGGGTGTTGGCTATGTTACGTTTACTTAGGATTACTTAGGAGTATTATACGAGGATGTCCACTTATTGAGATGTTACTGAAGAGGTGGAGAGTTGAAAGTGGGTCAGAGTAAATCCAGGAGAGTGTTTATAGCTGGTGTCAAGTCAGAATATCTCAATTGTTTCGATTGGCTGAGATATACCACTATATTTACGTTTTCAAAGCAGTCCACTTTACTTGGGTTTAGTTGGGATACTTTTACAGACGGAGATCCACAGCTGAGGACGACAATCATGACTATAATCAAAGAAAAATCACTTTTCTTACGACTGTTCTGGTTGTTCCATCGTTGTCAGGTTCAGTTTTACTAGAATCTACTCATCTGGTCTATCTCTGTCTTGTAGTGTAATTGAGGTGTTCTGGTGTTGAACTGAGAGGGCTTTATCTGGCTAGGTAGAGGAGGTGGAGACATACAGTTATTAATTTTTGAGTGTTAAAAAACTTCTGCGGAAGTCAATAACTCGATTGGGCTACTTTCGAATGAGTCAGGTCAGTTCTTCAGAGGTGTTACCATGTGGTGAGAAATGGAAGAGTAGATATAGACGATTAGAGGCGAAAAAACCGGAAAAGTAATAACCCAGAGACTTCATTGTGTCTGATAAACTCTCCTCAAGAGTCCTCGTCTCAATATATTTTTATTCAAGTCAGGTACCGTCCTCGATTACTTCACCAGACACTTGAACAGAGCCATTGGAACAAGTTGACTGACGGGACTTACTAGAACATACAACATATACTCTTAATACTGTAATAGCTGCACCTATTTCAATCTCACTATAGAACTCTTTTAGATCATAAGTGAAAAAACACCTTTCTGACTCTTTGCATGACTTCTGGTATACCATGATACAGGTATCCTCATAAGGATTGGAAGAGAACATAACCATGCTATTCAAAGAGTGAATCAGTATGTTCCCAGAAAGCATCTCTATTCAAAAGGTGTATTTACTTATAGTACTAAGTACCCTTCGACTACCGGTAGCTATCTATGTCTATTATGTCCAACCGCAGTATTCATACTTCACATGGGAGATACACAAGTACCGGCACTTATGCTCTAGAGTCTTCTACTTGAGACCTCTCTACTATATATCAGCTACCATTAACACATCACATGACCAAACAATACCCTTACCCTCTACCAGAACCGGTAATAAGCAATAAGACACCCTACTCTGTTCGACATGATACCATACCCCAACCATACTCCTTCCACCAGTAGAGTCATAAACTATACAATCACGTGACATACTCTCCTTCTACTAGTAAAGACATAACCTATACATCACGTGACTTCCACTAATATACAATAAAATATCTTATGCTATCTAAGCAACATTATACAAGAATGTACCAGTCCTGTATCTGCTGCACCAAACTCACGTGACCAAATAGGTCTCGTGTCTCATAAACTCCCTTAGTCCCTCCCCGAAAACATATCCTTCTTTTCCTTTCCGGTAATCTTCTTTCGTCGTCGTTCGATGGCTCGGTCGATATCCTTCTTTTTCATGGTCTTGAACTGCTCCGTGAGCACCAACTTTCGCTGGTCGCTTCGTTTCAGATAATAAGGGTTCTTGCCGTCCTTGGCCTGTTCTCTCTGTTGTTGTCGATGTTCATTAAGCACCTTCTTTCTGAAATCTCGTTTTTCAAGAGTCTTCAATTTCGACTGAAGAGACTGGATCTGGGTCTGGATCTGGGCTCGAACGTACGACTCCTCCGTCTTTTTAAGCTTGGCTTGAAGCTCGGCGATTTCTTCTCGTCGATAATCGTCCAAAAATGCATAATCAGCTCTGACTCTGTCTTCATTGGCTTTACCATAAGTAGCATCAAAACGGATATCTCTGTAGAGCTTTGAGTCACGTGATGCTGAGTCAGCACCCGACTTGGTCATTGTCAGACCGGGAATGGGTCGGATTACGCTCACTCGTTTCTTACTAGATGCTTCACTAGGAGCATGTTTCAGCCGTTTCTTGGGTCCTCCTTCGTCGTCCTGACCTTTACCCTTACCCTGACCCTTACCCTTCTTGTTGTATCTGTCATACCCTCCCGAGCTCTCTTCAGGTCCAGAATCGCTGTCACTATCGTCGTTGTCCTGTTTTTCTTCTCGATCGAGATTTTTTTGCGCCTTTCGAATCGCTCCAAACGATAACGAGCTCATTTCCTCGGGTCCAGAGTCGCTTTCTTGGCCTCCAAAGTTGGTATAGTCGTCAGAATCGCTGTCATCGGCCCGTTTTCGAACCAGATTTCTGTTTGAGTCTCTCATGGTGGTTTTTGAAGAGGTAGAATGAGTTGGTGAGATGTTTTCTGAGAGGTGATAAATGGTATGCAGATATTTTTTTAAAGTTGCATAATGGAACAGAAAGTGGAGGGTATTAGGGGATATAGAGGTGGTAGAGGGGAAAGAAGGGTACTGGGGGGATGCTGAGACTGAGGGGAGTCGAATGGACCTGGTTTGGTGGATTTTGGATGAGAAATGGGGGAGTTGGGGAGGGTAGTGGAGGAAGGATAGGAAACTTTAATGGGGGTGGAGGGGAGAATAAGAGAGAGGTTTGTGAGGTGTTGTAGAGGAGATGGAGGTGAAATAAGTATACCAGAAGATAGAGAAGCTCTTGAAGAGTATTCTTATATGTTTTTAGCCCTTCATCTCTTTTTTTGACCGAGTTAAGTGGGCCCTATGTGTCCCCTCTTTACTTGACGTAGGTAAGTACCCACTTGACATTCTACTTAGTCTAACTTTCCCATCCTCATTCGGAAAGTCTGTCCGAAGTCCTTCCCAGTGCTTAGAAATACACCGTTAGTCTAGCTAGTCCAGGTGACCAGAAATCGACCCGGATCTCATCTGATGGAGGGGAGGGTGGGTTAGGGTATGGAACGGGTCAATGATACGATTCAAATTTATTAGTCGCGATTATTGACGGTTTTCAGGAATAAATAATTTAATAGATGGAAAATGAGGGAAATTTAGGAAGTAAGGGAGGGGGTCGATTCTGGAGGAACAGGGAAAGGTTTTGCCAGAAAACAAAAAAAAAAAAAAAAACCACCTCAAAACAACAGAAACCTGTTACTGTGTTGTATATCTCGCTCCTCGTCTTTCAATCACTACCACTAGCCACTTATAACATCCCCAGATCTCCACTGTGAACTTTGTTTGGATAGAGAGGAGATAGGTAAGGGAGTGTGAGAGGTCAGATATGAGGTGTCGGATATGGGGGGTCATATTATGTAGGACAGGTAAGAAAATGTCTCGAATAGGAAAGAGAGAAATGGACAAAAAAGTGGTTATCTTCTCTTCCACTATCTTCGTACGGGTACTTCTACTGGCACTCGTACTCGTACCAGACACTGCCCAAACTCTATGATGCGGCCTACCCGATATATACGTATACTCTATAAACCATCTGACATCTCCATCTCAATCTCCATCTCACCAGATGCAACTGACTGACGACCATAAGAAAGATTTGGAGAAGCTAGGCGAGGAATTGAAGGGAGGAGAGGACGTTGACGGGGAGACCGGGAATGGACACGGAGGAAGTGGTAACCTAGGTAACGGACACCGAGAAGACAGCTCGTTGTCTGAAGATGACGCTGCTGATTCGGACAACGACTACACGGAACTAAATGTGGATGTGATTTGCCAATTCATCAAAGACGCCGCCAAGGAGGCCATCAACTCCAACGATTATATCTCCTACGCCACCGTCATCGATATCCACTGCTCGGATCCAGCCAGATACAAGCATGTGGACCGGGTCAAGATTCTCACGTCATTACTGGAAGTTCTGCGAACCAATCCGAAAATTTGCGAGGAAATCGGCTGGGATTTGCCTGCTGTGTTATTGCCGTACTTCAATGTCGAGGATTTCAACTTCAACGACGGTCTTCAGGGTCATCCCACCTTTTATCCTCTTGTCATGTTGTTCTCTACACTGGCAGAGTACGGTAACCCCAAGGAACTGTTTTTGAAGACTGTGGAGACTCTGAGTACTCTCACGTGCGAGAGGGCGCCCGAGAACGACAAAATCAAGTTCAAACAGGCCGAAACTCTGCGGAAATTCGAGGTTTGCAAGTTCCATGTTCTTGAAGAGCTTATGAGCAGTTGTATGAAGAAGATTGAAACCCAGTATCCCTCCAGATTCCTGGCGTCTGCTGCCTCTGCCATTCTCATGTTTTCTGCACGAAACGCCCATCTTTTCAGACATTTCCCTCTTGTCGTTGGCATTCTAGCTAGACGAGTCTACGTCTTCATCAGAGATTGGGGTATGGACGGCGATGAACCGCGGGAAATGAGTTCTGAAGAACAAACGAAAAGCGCCAAAATCCTCCAATCTTTGTCGACGTACTTTTTCTACTCGTGGTTCCATAGAGTAGCTGTTCGATGGAGTATCAACTTGTTCCGAGAAATCAAACACTCCATCCATGAACTTCCTAGAGCCGAAAGAGCAAAGTACGACAATCCCAACTCCAAGGGATCGGCGGTTTATACCATTTACAACCGTTGGGGCACTCTAGCCTTGTCTCTAGACCTGGATCCTAGTCAATACTTTCTTCCGTTGATTCAGGAGATTCAAGAAGACGTTGAAGAAGCTACAAAGGACGGATTGGACGATACTCTGGCGGGATTCAGCAAAAGTGCTCTATCTGACGCGTCTCCAATTGCTTTTGTCGATTATAGCATGTACGATGACGTTTCTGAGATTCCACTTTCTCAGGAGGGACTACTCATGCTAGCTACCCAGTATATGATGGAAACACGTGATCATAGTCTGAATATCTCTTTGGACCAACTCATTTGTCTCACCCTTTACCTGGTTCATCGATCTTCACCCAATGAACCTCTTCCTTTTGCCATCACTGATCTTCTCCTGTTTTGGGGATGGTGGACTCTCAAGGATATGGAACGTCCCGAAGTCAGACAACTGGATGAAGCCATGTACGTGAAATACTTGCAGTTTCTCGTCTTCATCTCGGCATCTTCTCCTCTCCCTGATATCAGAAACATTGCCTATACTCTGTGTGGACGTCTTCTCTATCTTCAACATGAGTCCATTTCCTTTGCCTTCATTGCAGATACTATTGCCGACTGTCCGTTTGAAAACGCCCAAGTGGCAATGGTGGGGATTCTGAAACGACTCATGATCCCCGACGAGATTTCAGATCAACTGGCAAAGCTCAGAATCCCAGATGTGCCCACTAGAGAAGGAGTGGAACATCAAAAGGCCTGTCAAACGACTATTCCAAGCACCCCTGATCACGTGGACACCATCAAGAGTCTATGTAACGCGGCTCTGGACCAGGGCAATACACATTTAGTGATCACGTGGCTCAATTTCTTGTCCACCGTGAAACTCGACTGTGGTTTCGCTGCTGACTACGCGGATAAAGTGGAGAAGGATATGGACGAGGTGGAGGACGAAAACGATAAAACGTTGATTCGGTTGGCCTTGGATGTGCTTAGGAAGACTGTGTAGGAATAGTGTGAATATAAGAGTTTTTTTTTGAAAAAACTGGCGTTGTTTGTAGGGCTGTTGTAGTATCTTGAGGTGTGCTGTTCTATGGTATAGTCTATACTTGATACCTCCAAAGTAACAGTATACCACCAAGAACATATCTAGACATCAGTATTGAGCTCTGACTATATATTTCAACGACAGAATACGTATCTATACCTGCTGTAGACAATCTCAGACCTTTCAAGTAGAAAAGAAGAATTATTTCATTTTTTGTTTTTTTTCTTTCGCGTCTAAAGATCAGCTATAGCTGGTGTATATACAAGCACTTGTACTGTAGCTACTAATAGTCACTGCTAAACCGATCTCATTGCTCATATTCCCTTCTCTCCATTCTCAATGGGCTCTTTTTCTATGGTGAAGTTATAGTCTATACTTCCATCTCTAAAAAGTAACACAACCAAGTCAAAAGTAAGTGGACGTCTCTTTACAAAGCGCTACCCACTGATCTACCAAGAGATACCTCTCTATACTCATTACCTCTCTATTCTCATATAAGGGCCACTTGTTCCTATCAACTTCTGCTCAACAGTCGATTTTATTCCGAAAACCCTTCTCAACTAGTTGTCTGGACTAGTGATAACGAATCCCACTTCAATCTCTATGTTCAATGTCTTCCTTTTTGCAGTTCTACAGTAGTCTCATTCTATGGCGAAGTTGCTGTATAGTCTGTTTTTCGCATCTCCAAAAAGTAACTATACACCTTCGAAAACAGTGTCAGACCTTCACATCGACGTCAAATACACTAACCAAGTTGAGGGTCACCTCCCTAGGCTCCGTATACCTCATTTCCCTGCCTATTCCCGCGGCGATGACTAAGCAGACTGCACCTACCACCCATCCAAAAACCCGAAAATTCAACCCCCCGAGCGGCATGGCGCAGTGGAAGCGCGCAGGGCTCATAACCCTGATGTCCCTGGATCGAAACCAGGTGCCGCTATTTCTTTTTTCCTTTTTTCCTCTCTTTTTTGCTAGATATGAGGCATTGATCCTGATTAGGTTGGTGACTCATGCAGTGGCGTTGAAGGAAGAATACGACTCGATAGATGTCATTTACTACTGATCTGAGAGGTGTAATTTTTTTGCCAGACAACAAAAGATCACGTGATAAGCCTTTTCTCAAAATTTCAGCCTTTTTCACCCACTATTCCACCTTGTACAATGTTTACAACTTCACATAGCCTGAACTTTATCTCTTTAAGACATTGGGGACAAGTTGCTGACTAAAAATATCTTTCGAGGAGGCTGGAAACAGGAGATATTGTGGATATTATTATTCCAGGGTTATTTTTGGACCATAAGGAGGTGACCAGTGGTTTTTATTTTGTCGTACGTGAGGTATTGATGAAGTTAGGAAGGGAGGTATTGATGAAGTTAGGAAGGGAGGTATTGATGAAGTTAGGAAGGGAGAGAAAGAAGTGTCTTTACTTAGCTTTACTTCGTATGATAGTTAGCAAGACAGGCAGAGAAGAGAGGAAATATACAACATCTTCTGACACTCCTAAGAAGTCCATATTTTGCCACATTGTTTCGCATGCCCTCTTCTACTCGATAATATATTTTTGCCCCATTTTCCGAATTCGGCAAACATACTGTATGATGCTTGGTAGGACCATAAGACGCCTCCCTAGGAAGAGACCTCTATCAACCATACTGTAATTAGTCAAAATAACCATAGATCTCTGATTATATAGGAGTCCATCTAACATGACGAAAAATAGCAATTTTTTTATCAGAACTGCTTTAAATGACTCCTAGAACCCATACAAGTATTCCCACCTAGCCAGCTGCTTTTGTTTCCACCAAAAGTTCTTCTTTATTGCATCTTCGTTGACCTCTCCTCTTACTATGGAAAGACAAGACTATCAAAGTACCGGTACTGTAATCTATCTCCCAATTTGACCGTTCACTTTACAGAGGTTAAAGGGTAGGGGTACACCTTTATCTACTCGCTTTGACAAGTCAATCCGTACCTGCCTGTACGTACTCCTGACATACTCATAACCTGTGGCAAAAGCTCCTCCAAATGCTGTCAAATTTGCTCATAATATCCACTCACGTGACCTGACCATTATTTTGCCCTCCCCCCCTCCACCTTCCTTGTTTGCCACACAGTGGCAATCTCCATGTTGAAAACTGTAATCTAGATCATGCAACTTAACTACTCCGTACTTGTATACGACTGAACTTCACAACTCCATACAACTACAACACCTTAGAACTCCACACATTCCAACATGGTGTCTAGTGAGTATCAAGCCTATGAAACCCCTTACCCTACTAACCCAGTGCTCCGTAAATACCTGCTGGAGTGTCCACGCAAGTTTGGAAACAAGTATGACAACAAGGTGCGAAGTGACCTGAGACGAGCTCTGTTTCTAGCGGCTTCCGATGACGGAAAGTACTTCAATCTCTTCTTTCCGGACCGTCCCGAGGCCAAGGACGACCAGGATAGCGAGTCGGAGGACGATGAAGAGTACATTATGGCAGATAATCGAGACGATCCCGCTCATCCGGGTAGACCATGTGTTAGACGGTTTTCCAAGGGCGAACCCACGTACCGATGTTTGACGTGTGGTTTGGATGAAACGTGTGTGCTTTGTTCTTACTGTTTCAATCCCGAAGATCATCAGGACCATCAGGTGACTGTTTCGATTTCTCCTACTTCTAATGGAGGAGTGTGTGACTGTGGAGACCCTGAAGCGTGGGTTAAACAGTTTTCATGCAAGTACCATGAAATTGACAACTTTACCGCGTCAGAACTACCCCAGGATCTCTACGATGCGCTTTTGGAAACCGTGGAAACGGCCATGGACTACCTCATTGATGTGCTTAGTCATTCAGATGTAGCCATCTACAAGTTCACTGAAGCCGAGCAGGTTCTGGCCAACTTTGTCAATTCACAGCTTTCTCCGAGCGTCTATGGAGGTCGAGATGATCATGACGATAGTCGGTTTACTCTGAGTATGTGGAATGATCAACGGTACAGTTTCACCCATGCCGAGATTCTCATCAAAAAGGCCACTGGAAAGAATGACAACTTTTGCAAAATGGTGTCTCAACATATTGATAGCCATGGACGAGCCACGGTTCGAGTTTCGTCTTCGTTGGGCGATTTGATGGACGCGAAACGACAAATGGCCCATACTATGCTGATTCCTACAAGTACAGCTGGAATGAACGAAATGGCCACTTCAGTTCGGTCGTCACGTGACTCGTTCCGTGAAGAAATGTGCGATACCATCATTCATTGGCTCGATGATATTTCCAAGTGTCCCATTCAAGGCAATTACTTTGCTATCAGGGATATTGTCTGTAAGGCGTTTTGTCGACCTTGGAGAGTTGGATCTGCTAAGTTTCTCGGAGAAGTCCCTTACAATTTGGACGCGGATACTTCCAATTACAAGGACCGGATGGAAAAACGCGCTGCTCTTACTCCTGAAGGCGATATTCCCGAGTATGAAGACTACCAGGAGAATATGGCCGAGTTTGATGTTCCTGAACAGGAGACTAACCCGATTGGAACATCTGCCAACGGAATTGGGAAAGATCCAGATACTCCTTTGACGACTGGTAACCCTGATTACTGGGTTAGGGGACGAACTAACCCCGATTGGTCTGCTCCTGAGGTATTGGAGTTACTGGGATGTCCTATGAGTAAAAGAGCTCGTGTTTGTTACCTTTTATTCTTTGATATTCGACTTTGGAAGTCCATTCGAAACGTGCTCCAAAACCTGTACATTTCGGTCATGGTAGCTCATCCTGGTTTCAAGTCCATTCTGGGTATCTATTATGCTGAAATCTACCGTCAGATTGTGGAGATGCACATTTTACTCGATCGGGAACACGAAGTATCTGTTATCACTCATCTTTCCACCCAGCTTCTGACTGCTCCCTCTATTGCCACCCAGATTTCAAAGTACAAGTACTTGACGGACTATATGGGTGCTTTGTTCCTCTTTTTCACCAGAGGAGCGTTTGGTCCGGCAGATGCAGTCAATGTGGGCTACCATAAAGTGGAAATGCTGGTGTTGAGAGCTCAACATACGCGATTTAGACGCATTTTCCACGATATGAACTACATTTTGAACAGAACGACCGAAAAGGAAAACACCTGTGGAGCTCCTGATCGAATCAGACAGGTTTCGGACCTCTTTTTGCTCTTCCAGGGAGCTCAGACCATGAAGAGACAGGTGGGAACCCATATCGAGTTTGAAATCGATACTTGGGTATACTTCTTTTACCCTACTGCTTGCCTTCTTCAGCTGGGTCAGATGATTGCCAGTGGGTCTCGAAGTTGTCGTCTTGAAGATAATGAAGCTGCTATTCGGATCGTTAGCAATGCTCTTGTTCTTTGGGGTTCAGGAAGACTCAATTACAGAAGTATGTCCAATGAAGCGCATGTTCCCGAGTACGTGCCTGTGGTTTGGGGAAAGGACAAGTACCATGTTCTCAAATGTGATGTTGCTTCTCAGGATGTCTCTTTGTATCATCCTCTTCATGCCTTTTTGTCCTGGTTGATTGAATGTGGACAAGTTACTCAGAGTCGACGTCTGAGACAGATTCTGACCGATGTTCAACATGCAGATGTGCCCAATGCGATGGATCTTGCCGTTCATCCCCGTTCGTTGGCTTTGTCGGTGTTGTTTGAGTACCCCATGAGAGTTCTTGTTCTCTTGTCTCAGATCAAGGTTGGTTTATGGGTTAGAAACGGAGTCAATGTTGTTTCTCAATTGAACCATTATCGAGACCAGTCTCTGAGAGATACTGCGTTTGCACGTGACCTGTTCATGGTCCAGACTGCTCTTGCTGTCCATGATCCAGCTCTTGTTTTTGTTTCCATTGTTCATCGGTTCAACCTCTCCCAATTGTCCAGTCCAGAGACAAAGAATGTCGTTTATGAAGATAAGGAAAAGTACATGATTGAGGAACTTCTTCATACTCTTCTTGTTCTTGTTCTTGAACGAACTCATTTGTTTGGTTATGATGAAAAAGAAACCAAAAGAGCTCATATTCTCAAACAGATTATCCATTCGCTCTGTTTCCGGCCCAAATCATTCACCGAGATTTGTGGCCAGATTAGTGAAGACTTGACCTCCGAAGAGCTGTTTGAAACCATTCTTCTGGACGTTGCCGAGATCCAACAACCTACTGGTAACTCAGAGTCGCGAAAGTACAAGCTCAAGGACCAGTACTTTGATATGGTGGACCCGTACTTTGCTCATTACTCTTCTAATCAGCGAAATGACTGCTTGCGAGTTCTTCAGGCTCGGTTGGCCAAGAAACAGGGCGTTTCAGAGTCAGAAGTGGTGGTTATGCCTCCCATGGATCCCCCCCTCGAAGGAGTTTTCAAAAACATTGGAGCGTTCACCAAAACTCGTCCTTTTGCCATTTTTTGCAAGAATGTTCTCGAGTTTCTGGTCGGTCAACCTGATGGAGATATCACGGGTCTACTACTCCATTTGATCCTGGTAGCTATCACTGACCAATCTGAAGTTGATATTGATCCTCAGGAGTTTGCCACCACTGTTTCTGGACCTCTTCCAGATTACAGACTGGGTCCTAATGAGCTTGGTTCTATTCTTGTCGAACCTCTTTGTAAGCTCTATGAACAGGAACATCCCAAGAACGGAGCTGTTATCCGGTACTTGGTGGATAAACTTGCCGGGGATGATCCCACTTTGAGAGAGTTGTCCGACAAGTTGGCTGTTTCGGTAGCTTCCTCTGCCGCCGCTGGATCAGGAGCCATGTCTCCTACTTCTACTAAACGAGAACAGGCCAAACAACGACAGGCACGGATCATGGAAGAGTTCAAACAACAACAACAGGCGTTTGAACAGAACCATGCGGACCAATCAGGTGAAGATGAAGATATGGAAGGCGTGGAATCGAACAACGAAGACGTGTGTATTCTATGCATGCAAGCCAAGAGTAATGCTCCTGGAGCCGTGTTTGGAGTTTCTGGCCTGTTCACTTCTTCAAACGTGTACAGACGGTTCCCTGCTGACCATGGAGATCTGGTGGAGGAGTGTCTCAACTGGAACGGTAATCTAGACCAGTCTCGTTCAGATGTGATGATGCAACTCAAGTTCACGTCTGATCCTGAATGGCAAAAGTTGCAGGATGAGCGAGTCGCCAGGAACAGAATCGGACCAGGTTTTCCCAACGAGAATCATGGCACTGTAGCCACCTCCTGTGGTCATGGAATGCATCATGAATGTTACTTGGAGCTTCGAAAGACGATTCTCAAACAGACTCAAGTGACCCGAAACAAGGCCGAGAACCCTGAAGCTGGCGAGTTTCTTTGTCCCTTGTGCAAATCGTTCAACGATGTTTTCTTGCCAGTGTTTCATTCGTCCAATGACCGAAATTGGGATGTTGTGCTGACGCCTCCTAGTGAAGCGGGCAGCAGCGACTTATCGAGTGACAAAATCTTTTTGGATTATTTGGACGGCAGATTCGAGGTCCGTGAACCTCTTACTGCCAGTGTGATTCTTGGAAACCAGCTCATGGACGCTACTCAGGCCGTGGATGAAGGAGAAGACCATGATGATTACTGGTTGGATCAGCTGATTGTTCAGTGGGAGGATCGATTCGAACCCGGTCTAGCAGCTATCATGACCAGAATCGAGAATCCTGCCGATTTGATCAAAATCTTGTCCAACACTGTTCAACAGCTTGAAATCTCGCTTAGAGGAGTATCTACACCTCCCACAGGTCTTTTCTTTGAACAACTGTCCTCCAACAACGTTGCTACTCTCAGGAACATGTGTGAGATTGTTTTTGTTGCGTTGACCCAGATTCGAACCGCTCAAAACCACACCTTATCTCGTCAGTTTATGACCGTCAACCAATCAGCTGGAATCGAACGTCTGGCCGTCTTCCTTTGTTATGACCGCTTTGTGGGACTCGAATTCAACCATATGTTGCGGTACTTTGTTGCCCAGAAACTGGCTCTCAATCTCGACTACTTTATCAAGACCTGGGCCAAGGGAGAGCTGGGATGGACTCGAGGAGCTGTTTTTGAACATATGCCCAAGTTTTTTGGCCATGAACAGGGTGTGCAGGCCGTCAAGGAGATTACGGAACGGCTTCTGCACATGCAAAAGGAGATTCCAGAGATTACAGAGTCCGTAGCAGCTACAATCTACACTCTGGCTATCAAGGCTACCACTGTGTCACTCAGAGAAGCGTGTCTTCTTGTGTATGGACTCTACGCTTCCGGAGAAATGCCTGAAATCTCTGAAGATGATGATATTGACGATTGTGAAAATGATTGGTATGAGGCTCAAAAGCTCACTCGATTCCTCAAGATTCCTTCGCTCGATGAAATCATGCAGGGTATTCTTTCCACTGACGAAAAGTACATGATTGAAGCACGTGGTTTCAATACGGTGAATGCCGCTTCAAAACCCATGGTTCCCTTTTACTTTGCTCCTCAACGTTTGTTGCATCTTCCTGAACGTCTGGATGATCTGTATACTCCTGGGTACCATGCTTCTCCGTCAGTCAAACAACAGAGCAAGAGTATGTCTACTGACCCTGCTGTTTGCCTCTTCTGTGGAGACTCTGTTAACACCCAGTATAATGACCCCTGGGATGAAGACAAGAGAGGAGAGTGCAACAAACATATGCGAAAACACCACCGGGACAAGTGTATTTTTTTGTTGCCCAAGAAAACGTCCATTTTGTTGCTTTCCAAGGACCAGGGCTCGTTCCATCCTGCTCCTTACTTTGATTTACATGGAGAAAGAGATGAAGTGATGAAACGAGGCCGACCTCAGTTTTTGAACGAAGCACGGTACGAGAGATTCATGCGAGAAATGTGGCTGCAACCGGGTATTCCCAATTATATCGCACGGCAGCTAGACTCGTCACATGACCCCGGAGGATGGGAGACGCTGTAGGAGAGGGAGGTTGATAGTGGGGGAGGGTGATAGTGGAGGGGGAGGAGATTACTATTGTATGTGAATATGAATTATGAATTGATAGAGTGAAAGTGTAGAGCAGTTGTAGAGCTTCTCTGGAGTGTTAACAGCATAGACATAGTGTCAATAGACAAGTTCAATGTGTCTTCGGAATAACTGGACGATGTGTTCTTTTTCCTGAAGATCAATTGTTCTGTAACATGTTCGTGCTCTACCAGTACCGGCACTCGTAGCGGAGACAGTATCCCAACCCTTTCATTTTCTTGATACCATGATTTTTTTTTTCTTTTACATTCAATTGATTATAACTTCACTTTGTAAGAGTAACCTTTGAATTGAATGTATTTTTCAACAAGTTTTACACGCTAATTACGTCTAGAAAAAAATTCATCTTGCCTTGTGGTTACAGGTTCTGATGGATGATACGTGTTGTGTCAGGTGCCCAATCTGTTACAGTGTAAAATCCGGTAGCTCCCTTGGCAAAACTCCTCAAAACGACTAGTCGTAATCTTGTGCCCAACTGTGAATATACCATTCGAATCCACACTTCTCTCATCGGTTTACCAACTGTTTTGTTCGTCTCCTTATTCTTCCTCATCTTGTTTCTTATCGTGATGTCTTTCCTTCTTGTCCTTATTTCAAAGAACTGATTTCACTGTGACAAGAATAGAGAAGCATACCTTAGACACCTTTACATATCGGTACCCCAAAAGTGACACCACACGATAAATGACTATGGGAGTAATCGATAATCATTTATAGTCCATTAGAATACCGGAACGGTACCCTGTATGTGATACAACACAAGAGATACAGGTTGGTGGACATCCCATACAGTTACCTGGTGAGGAGCACTGTAGGGGTACACTAATAATAGGGATACATGTTGGGTGTTCAGGTGGAGCGCCCAGGTAAGTACAGGGGACGGTCTATATATCAGTCACGGGTATTACTTGCTGTAGAGACAGAGGAAGTTTCATTGTGGAAGGGCTTCTCATGAACACCTCGATTAGATACACTCTGACTGATGTTAATGAGATACCACAAGACAAGCGATTTTAGGACATTTTCTGTGAATCCCTAAAGTCTGCTTTGATACCTCTCAGCGATACCAACATGATCGATATATTTGAAGTGACTGACTCATACAGATACCCTGGCGAAGAACTTCTAGGGCACACCTTCAAATACCGGTAGTGTGATATAGGTTGAGTATTCAGGTGAATAATCAGCTACAGAGAGCCTTCAGGATATCAGATACAGTACTTCCATTATACTCTATGGTTTGAGATAAATATCATGGTGGAAGGTGTGTACTCAGACTTCCACCTTTAGCATCACTCTACAAGGTAGAGGTAACCTCTGACAGACGATCGGATACCAAAAAACAATTGAGCCATGAGAAACCATTTCATTGATTATTGTTATGAATTCGGATACCAGTTGTGAGTTTATCATTCAAGAATGAACATCTACTGAGATACAGCTCCCACTCATACCGCTCCTCTAGAATGATTGAGGGAAGAACATACCTTGAACACATCTCTAGACCCTAAAGACAGCTGATTCTGAATACCACAAGAGAAATAAGACATCAAACACATATTCTCGACTATAATGACCTTGAGAATAACTTCAGTCTGGTACCGAAATTTTGAGAAGATACCTGCTTGAATCCCACAGGAGTATTGCTCAGTCATACTACACAACCAAGGATTGTCACTGGCATATGATACTTCAATACAGCATATGTATCTCCAGATGTTCTGAAACAACTATAAGGTGCCTCTAAAGGGCTTCAGAAGTTCTTAATGGCCCCCATAGGTTGTCCAAAAGTTGTGTAAAAGGTCCATGAGGTCTTCCTAAGCTTTAAATGGCATTAATAGTACTCTCCCATAGCTCTCAGGTAGAACCTCAAAAGGTCTCATGGCGTCATTGGATAACTTTAGAGAAGTTTCGAGCACTTTAAAGAGCCTGAAGAGGAGATCCAAAAGGATTCATCACGCCCTTTGTATTCACGATACTATTACGATACTACTCACTCTTATGGGTGGTTTACTGTCTTCTAGGTTATGTCATCGGTAGTATATCGCTCTAAGACCACTCTACTCTACTGCTTGTTACTTCTTCATACACTTCTATTAAGAGTTATCACTATAAAAATCGTTAAAAAAGGGCTACAGAAGGGCAGCCACCACCACAGGAACCACAGCGAGAACCCCAACGACCTTCTTTCCGGCTCCATTGGCTTGAGCAGGAACTGTAGAAGGTACCTGAGCGACTGGGTGAGTTCCTAGAATCGTGTTTGTCAGCGTCTGTGTGATTTTGATTGTTTCGTCTTTGCCTGGTTGAGGAGGGTTAGTGGCAGGTTTAGGGGATTCAACATCAGGTTTGGGAGAAGGCTTGGGAGAGGGCTTAGAAGTCTCTGGAGTGGGTTTGCACTTTGTACAGATGGTAGAAGTGACGGTTGACTCGGTTACAGTCACGTGAGTTACTCCTTGAGAGTTGACAGAAGTAACTGGACAATCAGTCACGTAGATAGTGACGATATCACCATGGACAACTTCGGAACTCTTGGTTTCACATTGATGACAGATAGTTGCAGTGACGGTGGTCTGAATTATACCTGTTTTTGTGTACGCAACATTTGTACCGTTACCAGTAGTTCCTCCTCCAATGATGGAGATGGTGTTGGTGGAGTTGTTGACTTGAGCAAAGACAACTGAAGAGAAGAAGAAGAGAGTAGAGATGGGGAACTTCATGGTGGAAGGGTGAGTTAACGAGTGACTGAGTGAGTTGGTAGAGGGCTTTGACCAGTGAGAAGTTGGAGAGGTATGGCAGGTATATATACCATGGTAGACTCAGACTCCCCTCATTAAAGAATGTATAGAGGTGACATCATGATCTTGTCAACTAGATATTAGACCAGTGGCTCATTATGGTCTAGTGGATGGAAACTTAACTTATGGTGGTACATGCTCTTGATGTATCTATATCAGGTCGTAGTATGGTATCACTATATGATATCTTAAAGGGGAAGAATTCCCTCTTAGGCGTCATTATGACCGTCAAATGTTCTTCCAGTCTGTCTTTTGAACGCCTCCAGAATCACCTTTTCGAACTCTTGAGGTTTACAAGTCTTACTACTGTTCATATATCAGGTCCAGACCGATAACTCGTATCTCCCCTTAGCGTCAACCTAACGTACACACCAACTTGGCGGAGAACTTATATATGAAGAAGTCAGATGGTTTCTTCATTGCAGTAGTTGCGGGTAGAGAAGATCGGGTAACTTTTCTGATTTCTAACTCCTTCGTTAGGTGTTCTTTTAGGTAGCTTAGTGCTCTCGCTGTAGAGAGTCTTGAAACAACAGAAATTCATCCTGTGGAAGATAAAATACTGTCTAGTCAAATAATAACTGTCTCCTATCTCCCTTCTTTCTCCCTCTGGCTCAGTAAACAACACCACCTATAGTTTTATAGTCCTCGAATAATAGAGAAAGGTACGCGTGTGGAGGTTGGAGCTACTGTGCTGGAATTTGATAACTGTCATTTATGACTTGGAAGTAGGCTATAGCCACAAGAACAGACAAAAAGATATAACCTCCCAAGTAGAAGAGTTTTATCAGTTGTAAAATCAACACATTCTACTAATGTGGCTTACATGTGCTCTTCTCCGTGTCTTTATACTATGCAGCGCTCCATTACTTCTTTTGAGCTCGATATAACGTACTTATGGTAGTCTTACAGAGAACCTAACTATTCCTACACTATAGGTACCCGTCTCAGTAGCTCGGAACATGTTTCGTGACTTCCCCCTCCTCTAGTTGGTTCTAAACTCTTGGTGTTGTACATTCCACAAGATAGCAGATGTAACACTTTGACGGAGCTAATTGGGGTTGTATTTATGTGGGGAGTTTGAAATATGAAGTAGATGGGGTATTTAAATCTTTACTCGGACTTATTATTGTTGTTGGATGTTTTCTCGTTCAGTTAAGTCAGTCCTGAAGTTCAGCATGTATGCTTAGTAAGTGAGAATTAGAACAGCCATAATACCACCTGAAAACCTATCAAAGTGAGTATATTAAGATAAGCTCAATTGGGAGCATACATGAGTTAGCTTATTTGACATTTTTTTGTCTAAAAAACCAACAACCCACCTCCAAAGCGAAGACAGTGGCCCACCTATACTCGAGATATGAGAACGGAACAAAAGTATGCCGAAGAGATGTTTTGTTTGGCAAAAAGACAGGGCCCAACCGGGAATTGAACCCGGGACCTCTCGCAAATTGCTCAGGAACACCCTAAGCGAGAATTATACCACTAAACCATCGGGCCACTGGATGAGAGCGAGGAGTGGAAAGGGCGTACATAAGGGTGGAATAAGAGGTGATTGATGCGGAAAAAGAGGTCAAAAAGATGAAATTGAAGCATAATAAGGCTCTTGAAAGCATTTCAAAGGCTTAACTTGTCTAATATCTCAGGTCATGACCCTCTGCTCTATGGTAGAGGTGTAGCTAACACACTATAACAACTGACTTGAAACTGTATTAAAAAGAGAAAAAAGAGCTTTTATGGTCATCATCTGACTGCTTTGATGTCCTGTTTAAGTCCCCCCATTTCAATCCACATTATATATCTCAATAGTGACTAGACAATGACGAAGGGTAGATGGCGTAGACGGAGAAGGATCCCATATGAGTGTAAACACATATATAGAGAGTGAAATATAAACAAGCGCAGTTGGAAAGTCTTTAAAGAGCTCTCAACACTACCACTATACCTCTATTTCGGTCATAAACCCCTTCACAATCCATCTTCAAACACCTCCAGCTAGCTTACTACGATACACTACAAGAGACCTCTGGAGACCAATATCTGAGATATATACTGAGACTAACTTCCGATCCGCTATCATTAAATCCACTGCAATGCACCCCACAACTTCCCACTATCTTACTCATCTGTTTACTATCACAACAACCTGACCTAGCTCCACTCCTACAGCCCAAAGAAGTAGTCAGAAGACCATAGTAGGAAGAGGTGAAGACTTCCATATGGAGACTAGGGATAACTGCTGCATCAATTAGAGTAACATTAGAAGTAGTTTGTCATCAAGTCTACACTATACATTTGTCAATATAGATATGTTCTAAAGGTCAACTGAAGATGCCTCTACTAAGAACAACACCCCATCAGTTCCATCAATATTGAACAGATTGAGCTGAAAACTTGTAAGACACCTTCATACATCATTAGAAGCCGCTTGTCAAAAATTCAGCTCTCTATGTATCAATTTGGTCCACTTATGAGTCACCCTTCCGCTATGTCATTAACCACAGCGAACACACTCCATCCGACGTAATAGCCCTAGGAAAGCAAGCTGGAGTTCATAGTCACAGTTCTAACTACAATATAAGCATCTCTGAAGTCTTTCAAGTGTCAATTCCTTCCTTTCTTTCCTCTCTATATACATTCAATTGTCTATGACTTCGCTAGAGTACCGGTACATGTAAGAGTAACCTTCGAACTGGATGTGTTTCCACAGGAGTTCTATAAGACTGCACACGTCCCCTACCAGGTACCAGGTAGGTGCTCCCATACCCTTAAAACACTTCATAGTATAAGTACATACCTGTTGGAACTGTAGAGATATGATAGTCACTTCCTCATATACACCCTCCTCAACCGCTACACATCATTAAACCACTCAACCCAACTTCTCACCCCTACCCTTCAGCTGCTTACTCATCTCCTACATCCTCCCCTATCCTCTGCCTACATCTATTCCTCTCTAAAGTGTCATCCATTTGTGTATTACAAAAAGTACCATCCTGCTCCTCCTGCGGCGATCATGGAGACTCCAAACCACCACAGCGAGTTGTAATCGACCAACGAATGCTTCTTGATGCCCGTCACCTTTCGGTTATCGATGCTTCGTCGGATCTTGGCCCGTGTACTGCCCGTATTCTCCGGTTGAGATGCTGCAGCAGTGGGGTTAAGAGTCTCTGTAGGCAGCATCATGGCGGGTCGATAAGCCAAGTACATGGGAGGCATGGGGGCTCCGTTGAACTGGAAAAGATCCAGTCTGTATCGTCCATGGTAAGGGTCCACGTAGACAGCAAACTTTTTGAACTTTTCCGTCTGGTTGTATCGTGAGTAAACAGCATTGTCATCCTGCTTACAAGGGTCCGACAACAGCTGTCTACCGTCCACCTTGTAAGGCTCCAGAGTCAACGTGCCGTTGTCACTGATGTTATAGGTGCCATGCTGGAAAATGAGCACTCCCGTAGGACATTTGGGGTCTCTAGGGTTGGCTGAGATTTGGTAGATGGCTTCTTCAAAGAATCCGTCCTTGGTGAAGGAGTACGAGATTCCCGGAAGCGTGGGTTCCAGAAGAAGCTCGTCTATGGGGTCATAAAAGTCTGGACCTGTGATGACGGCCCCTGATTTCGACGACCAAGTGCCTTCCAGGTCGTCCACTGACGAAGACTCGGACTGTGCGTTCACGGTCGCCAATAGCGCCGAAAATAGAGACAATGTGAAGAGTTTCATGGGAAACGGTGTGTGAAAAAACGGGGGTGAAAGACGTTTGTTTTGTTAGTTCTGTGGTGTAGTTGACCTGGTGATATTCGTCTTCTCACTCCCTAGTGGTAAGACTATTTTTACTCAAGAGAGCTTTCTCTCCGTTTTAGTTTAGAGTGCGGCACCTAACCCTGAAGGCGGTGCCAGCAAACGCGTTTGGCGATGCAGATGTGAAACGAGCGAAATGGAAAAACGACTTTACGAAATGTGAAATTACAACTTGGGTCGTTGCTAGGTAACGAGATTGTGTGTATGGGGTGTATGTCACGTGACAACGCTCTATTTATATGGCTGTATTGGTTCCCTTCTTTAGTCCAGTTAGCTTAGTATGTCAATAGCTCATGGCTAAATGCTACATTCTAAGAGACACGGTGGTGAAGGTAAAATGGAGTGTGAATGGAGTGTGAATGGAGATCCAAACGAGGCCATAAAACTTGGGAAAAATGGGGGAAAATTGGAAATAAACAAGATAGAGGTGGTTAGGGATGGCTGTGGAGTGTATTTGACTTCTTTCCGACTTATTTGATGGTATATTGACCCCTACAAGTGGCCCTTCATAACCCTCCCATATCATGGTGAAGGTAAAACAGTACAGTATGGAAGGAGAGACAGTGAGGGAAAAGACGAGGCCATAAAGTGGTGGAAAATGGGCAGAAAACGAGAAAAAAAAGTGGCATATATGGTGACACGTGATTTTGTGACCTATCTACCTATTTTGGGCTCTCCTGGTGTTATATTAGTTGTTCTTTCTGGTACACTCATGTCACGTCTCACTCTGAAAGTGAAGGTAAAATGCAGTGAATGGAGAAGAGGGAATAGTGATGAAGGATGGCCATAAAGTGGTGGAAAAAATGAGGAAAAAAGAGACACCATGCTTTCAGTATCTTAGTCACGTGACTCTATACTTACCTACCTCCTTTTGACCCGTTTTAATCACCTTTCAGCCCCTCTTGTTTTTTCCTCCCCCTCCGTTCTATTTATGGAACGCTCCTTTGCTCCAGAGTTTAGGTTGCTGTAAAAGACCTGCGCTATATGTTGCTCCACCATCAAGGGATGATAGAGGAGGAGAGAGGAGGGAGGAAGACAGGAGGTGAAGGGAGTGGGGGGGTGAGTTTGTGTACTGTCACGTGACCTAATAATGCGGGTATATTGAGATCCAGGTTTAGTTGACCATGACCGGAATTTAGTTGACGTATACTTAGCTTGGTCAAGTAAACATGAGGAGTGAGAAGGGTCAGTAAAAGAAGACCTTCGAGAGCGAATTGAGGCAAAAGAAGTGCATAGGGCAGTTCAGTGAGTCTGACTCTATTGAATTGACAGGTTTTCGGTCGTTTTTCTGACACTTTTCACATTTTCAATGGACCTTGTTCAATCTCCTTCTCCTCAACCATATGGTTCCTATTCAACGTCCATAAGAAAAGATGGTGATAATGATGAGGCTGAATCACGTGATAAAAAAGGAACCAGAAGCCTCAATGATGGTCACGTGACCTATCAATTCATTTGACCCAAATTTTTTGTTATCTGACTTCATTCTTGAGCCGCTCTATACACCACTCTACACTCGCTCCACTCATGTGCATACTGACTGTACAGTGACGGACGATTGTACAGTATGAAACAGATGAAAAGCAAAAAACGACTGGGTGGCAAATAATATGTGAGTCGGATGAATTACAGGTATTTGGATACAGTGCCAAGGGCGTATACCGTAGGGTTGGGGCTGACCTACGAGTATAGCGAGGTACGAGTATTTATGGAGTTCTATATGGTACCTTCTTAAGGTATAGCTACAAGACAAGTCTTTAGAGCTACACTACAAGGAGTCTTGGAACGCTACAATAGAATGTATTGCTACTCGTACTCTGTCCACGTGCAAAAGCAAGCCCAGCTCTTTGGTTGTCTCGATCAGATAACAAACACGCTAGAGGAATGTTGATTAAGATCTGATAACTCTGTTGTGCCACGACCTGAGACAGTAATAGATGTGAGCTAAGCTAAGGATTAAGGGAGGGGCTTTAAACAGGGTGACCTACGAAGTAGTATGGAGTGGATTGTAGATACGTGAAGTGGCGAGAAAAGAACATAGCTACCAAACATGTCTATGAAGACACACCACCTACAAGACAAGCTAAGGTATAGAGGTAGTGTACACAAAACGTCCTTGTATGTTCGTTCGCCGTTCTGCTTCCAAATAATATCCCTCTCTCGTCCACGCGCTCAGCTCATCGCATTGCTCCATTGTCATGTGGCAAATCTGGCAAAAATGGCAGTTTGTTTGCCGCTTTGGGTTTAAGTGGAACGCGTCAGAGGGGGGGCAAAAAAGAAGGGTGAGTTAGAGAGGGTGTAGAACTTGGTGGAAAAGGGGAAAAAAGACAATGTCACGTGACCAGACGAATACTACGGCATCTGCTTACATAATGACACCCCTTTACCCATTTTTTATCGGTTTTATATCGTCTTTTATCGGCCCTTATGTTCTTCACTTCTCCCCCTCTTTAACCTCGCGTTGCGTTAGCTCTGGGGCCTGTCCATCCGCATACCAAACCGTCATTGTTAGTCAGGTCAAAGTCAGAGATTGGAATGTAGACGCAATCGGAGAGTATCAACAACAGCAAAATGGCAAAATGGCAAAAAACAACAGAAAACGACGAAAAAACAACCAAAATTAACAATCAAAAGCCGTCCAAGTACAGTAACACAATATGATCAGTTCCACCCCCTACACTGTATAATTATACATTTTCTGAGGTCGTAAATGAAGTTTGAAAGTCGTTCTAATGCCCCATTTTTCTTTGGCAGCCCCATATCGCTGTTCAGGGCTCCCTCTCTCGCTGCCACTCATTGCTAGATCGGCCACTTTGGAGTTTCTCTTGTTGTTGTTCTGGGGCGACGCGTGCCGGCTTTTCATGCACATTAATTAGACGCAATAAACACGTCTTAGAGGGGCTGGCTGGGGGAGAGGGGGTGGAAAAAGGTGCTAGAGGGAAAAGAAGAGTATCAATGGGTTCGCACCAATGAGGGGAGCAAGGTGGTACTTTCAGAATTACAATACACCCATTATCTCGCCCGTAAACCCCCCTCCAACTCCCACAAAGTCATGCACGTTAATTAGTCAATTTGCGTGCATGGTCGTGTGTTTTGAAAGGCACCGCGCATAAAGGGGCTGTAGGTGGAGAGTGGTGATTATTAGGGTGGGAAAAGGAGTAATGAGGTGGATAAATGGATACGGCCATTGTACGGTGTCACGTGACCATACTAGTACTTTCAAATTTCATTTCCCCCCATTTTTCACCTTTTGGTATTTCTTTCCTTCATGTTTAACGCGCATGGCTGGTAGCATGACATCTGCATCAAAACAAGTTTTTGGGCGCACATCTTGGGCTGGACGAACTTCTCAGTCCGGGACGCGCAACCGTGTTTTAATTTAGCCAGCTTAAATACAGGTGCGTGTCCTGCATTTTTACTCCTCATCTACCAACCCTTCCACACATCCGAAAATGACCACCCAGACTCCCTCCAAGAAGGTCGCCGAGGACCTCAACGATCTCGTGCTCAAGACCCCCAAGAAGCTGTTTGCTGACTCAGCCGTGGCTTCTTCCAAGGAGGACGATCTCGAGGCCTCTCCTGCCGTTGGTGGAAAGGAGTACACCAAGGCCAATATTATTGAAGGTGATCACAAGAGCATTCGACGACGACTTCGAGAGTCCGAGAAGAACGAGCCTCTGCTCAAGGAAAACACTCGTCGGTTTGTGCTCTTCCCTATTCAGTACCATGAGATTTGGCAAATGTACAAGAAGGCTGAAGCTTCGTTTTGGACTGCTGAGGAAATCGACCTGGGCAAGGATATGGGCGATTGGGAGAACAAGCTCAACAACGACGAGCGGTTCTTTATTTCGCACGTTTTGGCCTTTTTCGCCGCCTCAGACGGTATTGTCAATGAGAACTTGGTTGAACGGTTCTCTGGAGAAGTCCAGGTTCCTGAAGCCAAGTGTTTCTATGGATTCCAGATTATGATGGAAAACATTCACTCCGAGACTTACTCGCTGCTCATTGATACTTATATCAAGGACCCCAAGGAACGAACCTACCTGTTCAACGCCATTGAAACCATCCCCTGCATCAAGAAGAAGGCCGATTGGGCTCTCAAGTGGATCTCCGATGACGAATCTACCTTTGGAGAACGTCTTATCGCCTTTGCTGCCGTTGAAGGAATCTTTTTCTCCGGTTCTTTTGCCTCCATCTTCTGGCTCAAGAAACGAGGTCTCATGCCCGGTCTGACCTTCTCCAACGAGCTCATTTCCCGAGACGAGGGTCTGCATACCGACTTTGCCTGTCTGCTCTTCTCTCACCTCGAGAACCGACCCTCCAAGAAGATTGTCGAGGACGTGATTGTCGAGGCTGTGGGTATCGAGCAGGAGTTCCTTACTGACGCTCTGCCCTGTGGACTGCTCGGAATGAACGCCAAGCTCATGTGCCAGTACATTGAGTTTGTTGCCGACCGTCTTCTGGTTGCCCTGGGTAACTCCAAGGTCTACAACTCCACCAACCCCTTTGATTTCATGGAGAACATTTCTCTGGCCGGCAAGACAAACTTCTTTGAGAAGCGAGTGTCCGACTACCAGAAGGCCGGAGTCATGGCCAACTCCAACCAGGAGGAAAAGGCAAACTCCAACGGATTCACTCTCGATGAGGATTTCTAAGGGAAGAAACTGGACAAGTCCGAAGGGAGAAAACACAAGAACAAGTGTTCTGATTAACGATTATTTATGTATATTGCAATGAACTAATGATATAGACTGAGTGGAAGAGGGTGATGGAGTGAATGTGGTATATCTTGGATATGACACTTAGATACGAGATACTACAAGTAGACTAAGATACTCCTTAGATACGAGATACTGGACTTGGATACAAGACACTAGACTGCTGAGATACAAGATACTGGACTTCGAGAACAAGATACTTTATAGATTCTACGAGATACTTCATTGATCCATCGAGATACTTGTTAGACACCGGTACCAGAAGTAGCCTCCCAAATACAACAAGAGGCAAGACTTCTGAGATACAAGGTATGTACAAGTATTGGTACATACCAGATTCCTGGATACAACAAGATCCGACTTGTATTGGTGACTTCTAGAAGTCCTTTAATTACCTTAATACAGCAACTGCTTCAATAGGTTGAGTTGTAATACCATACAACAAGAGACCTCTTGGATACCGGTACACACTCATATATTCTATATCGCACTTACTGTAGATACAGCAAGACAGCTCAGATACAACCAGATACTCCTTGGATGCAAGTCACCAGATCTCTGAGATACAAGATACAGGACTTCTTATATACAAGAGATTTGTATACTGGTAGACTTCTGAGATACAGCATGAGGACATCTTAGATATAACAAGACCTCTTAGATAGAGTACGAGATTTGACTTGTATTGGCGACTTAGATATAAGAGACATCTTGGATACTGTAGAGACAGAGAGAGACGTATTAGACACAACTCCCAGCTGACAGATACCGCACTTCTTTCGACTTGAAGGTACTCTTACCAGGTACCACACTGGGATACCGGTACCACTCCTTTAAGATAGGGGAGTATGAGACTGTAGTAATAATGGTCCAAAGTCAAGTATGAAGGATAGGAGAGTATCATGGACTCGTTTTAGGAGTTCATACATTTTACAGATGTATCTACTGGTACCGGTACTGGTAGTGACTTGTTTATAGAGACTGCACTTCTTAGATACAACTTCTACGGAGTGAGTAGAGATGGTGATGATGTTGAGTCAAGTATAGTAGGGTGTAGGAGTACCTGGTAGAATGCAGTGTACTTGTAAGTGAAGTAGAGATGATGGTGTAGAGTCAAGGGTATACTTGTACAATGGAAAGTAAGAGTGTCACAACTTCTCAAGAAATCGTACCACACTTCTACGGAGCTGTATATCAGTTATGAAGATCCATGACAGTAGGTACACACAGCTATATAACTTCGTATGACTAGGGTATTTACTTCCGTAAGGATTCGTATCACAACTCTCAAGGAGTTGTATCACACGTCTAAGGAGCTGTATCATAGGAAAGATCCATAACAATATACTGTCAAGTATGATTAGGGTGTCACTTCTATAAGAACTTGTATAACACTTTTAGAGAGTCACAGTTCAAGATCATTACTGCTGTATATATTCGTACGATTACAATACCTGGCACATCAGGCCAATTACTTCTATGAGGAGTCATCTGTAATGAGTCAGATCATCTAAGGAGTCGTCTCATCTCTCTTAGAAGTCGAAAGTACTTTTAGTCGAATCATAATCTCTTCTTCTTAGACACATCTTTTATTACACTTCAAAGGAGTCGTTTCATCTCCTTTCCATCGCAATTTCGTTTGATCATCTCGATTAGCGAGATTGGATCTTGGAAGATACGTGTTTATACAGTCGACACGGTCTACAGTGCGTGATTATTATGAACAATACAGGTCATAGATATTATCTTCAGTTTTTCATTTATTATGTAGCAGTTCATCGATCTTGTCATTCGTTTCTTTGTTAGTATGATTCAAAAGCCTCGCGATTCAACACAAAAGATCAGGTGTTTACTATCTAGATTCCATATTTTTTTCCTCAAGATGTTAGGTTGTCCCTATGTTTTGTCATCATTATAGTGGTATAATGATTCTTGCTCGACTCACTTTTTCAATGTTGATTGGTGAGAAAAATTAGGTGGGAGGGCGCCTTCTTATATAGCCTCCGGGCCACGACAGGGTAACTAGGGTTGACGCGCAGTGCTGAAAAAAAATGAAGTTAGGATACAACCACAGTTTGCAGGATGGTAGGAAACCAAGGCAAAAAGATATTGCTCCCCCACAGGGGCTCGAACCCTGGACATTTCGGTTGCTACGCTTCTAGGGTTACTAAAAGCCGAACGCTCTACCAACTGAGCTATAGGGGAGGGACGGTTGCCAGCGTCTAATTTTTGAAGATAATATGTGAATTTTGGGGTATTGTAGCTGCGATTTTTGAGTCGAAAAACGGGAATTCAAGTGATCAAGCGGTACCAAAATGTAGAGAGAAACTCAGCGAGTATGGTGATTTACTTGTCATCCACTTTCATCCACTATTTCACGTTGTAGATGGATATCTTTGTTCACGTTTCAAATTTGGAGAAGTCAAAAAAGTGACATAAAAACGCCCTAAAAACAATATAAAACACTCTACAAGATACGCAATTCTTTCGTCACTCCACGTTCACTAATAAATACCCGGATCAACCGGTTATAGCCTTTTTAGGCCAGTTTTTCGTTTTGGTTTCTTTGGCGGTTTAGGTGCCAGTGGAATGTCCAATGAACAAGCTGGAATAGATCCGTCCACGGATTTCTGCACTTCTTCATCTGGAGAAGCCGACAGTTGACTTCGTTTAGCGCTAGAAACAGCCGTTGACGCAGTATCGCACTTTTCGTCTTTCACGTAATCAGCTCTATTGAGAGCATGGACGTTAGTCATGAGTCTAGCAGTTCGCGAGAAGGCTGCGTAGTCCTCCAGAAGTAATTTACCAGCTTCCTCGTTCAAAGCAGACTCGGGGTTAGGGTGTACTAAGAGACATCTTATGGTGACCAAGATATCACATAACGACGTGGTTGGAGTCCAATCTCGTTTGAGAGTATCGACACAAACTTCACCAGTCGACGGTTGGACATTCGGGTGAAAGATTCGCGTCTTAAAATACGCCTTTGGAGCTGATTGAGGGTAGTCTGAAGGTACCTTTATGACCATCTGCCATGCTCCTCCATAGAAAGGTGTTGCTTCTGGCCCCAAAATGACGATTGCGATATTTTGAAGTGAACCATCGTAATCAGCGGGCACGACTATATCTGCTGGAGTTTTTGAAAACAGTTCTTTGACGTCCTTTTTGATTTTCATGGTGTGTTGGACGAGAGATCAAAGTGAGGTTCAAATCAGTGTTTTGATTTCATATGCATGTCCATGCGCAGTCTGACGTGCATATGCAGGTGGAGTGGATAATTATAGAGAGGCCAAAGGGGGTTTTTGTACACGAGGAAGTGGCTAAGTGGTTTATTGAAGTAACTAGAGACGATTGTGGGTGCTTGGTATCGATTTGTGTGCTTTTTATGCGTTTTTATGAGTGCAAAAAAACGCAACTTGAAAAGCCAACTTGTTGGAGTAAGATTCACTATGAAACTAAATGGAGCTAAGTGGAGGTTTAAATCTATATCATATTGTAAAAAGCACCGGAATAGTTACCGAGTTAGTTCTGAAATTGAAGATACCTTCCAATACATGGGCATACCGTTCTATTTAGCAACTTTCCAGGCTGATTTTGCATGAACTACATCCACTCCTTCATGTCCTCCACCAAATCAATATCATGTCTTATCAGTCGACAAGAAACCACCTCCCATGATATGGAGATGTTTAGACCAGTTCAAAAACGTCTTCCTAATGATCCCGTACTACTAATTTTAAGAAGCTTCATGTTCAAGGGGTTTTAGTATGAGGAGTGTACCGGTAGCTTTACATTGACATTTGTAGTGACTCAAGACTGTTGTAGTATTATATCTGGGAAGCATCTCATAAGACGTACGCTGTCTACTATTAAAGACACTGCTCAATTGAAGGAACGACTAGCAGTGTGGATAAATGGACAACTCGATATACTGCTACTCGTACCAGTAGTCTCTTAATGCTCTAGAGGGTCATGTCAATCTACAGTATAGCGATGAAGTCATGTTAAACAGACCTGAATGATTCACATCAAGAATTGAGACAGTCTGAAGCTTTAAAGAAACATGCGTGATTGTAGAAGATTGATGATTAGCTTTCAAGACTACCGGTAGGGAACTGAAACCATTCACTCTAAGGACACTATGTTAATACTAGCATTGTGTTGTGTATAGAGTCTCCCTGTACAATTAGTCAGTTCATTGGCATGGAACCAACTCAATTGAGGTCTATAAACACTCCTAAGACTTCAAATGACCTCTCTAGATGTTTCCATGAACTCACTATATCTCTACTGCCTCAAGAATTCGTGTATACACTCTGTTCTCACCTCTACAGTACGGAGTCCTGTTATCTATCAGAGCCACTTATTGACCTACAAAGACGTCCCTAACATGACCATATAAGAAGTTTTTTTCACTCTTATGTCCTTCAATGTCTCTGGTTTCCATTCACTGTATCTTTAACTCTCATACCTGTCAGGCCAATTAAGAATGGGTTCCATACAAGTGTTACGCATCTGAAGTTCTCTAATATCTCAATTGATCATACCACATCTACTATATCTCCTTAGATTTGATACCAGACCTCTTCTGAAGCACTCCTTCATACCATCTTACGACCAACTCTTCTACACTCTCACTATACCACATCAGAACTTCAGTAGGGGTATATTCGGTCTTTGTGACACCTTTGAATTGACATCTATACATTCAATACTATCTACAGTACTACTAGGTATCCACCTCTGTCTTCATTGACCTTCTTTCAGTAAGCTTACCAGTAAGAACCACTCATCCATAACCATTTTATAGGTAACAATTGGATGAGAGTCGGCTACATTTGCTTGCGAATGTTTTCAATCATCCTTTGGGTATCACTACAGTATAAACTCCATTCTGTAGTAATGGACGGACAGTTGCCATTCCAGTCATTCGATATACTTCACCAGAATAAAGAGCCAAGGTGAAAGCGGTAAGACAGAGCCTTCAGCAATAGTAGGGCTCAATTAGTTGATGGATTCAGCCGGATGAAAGTTGAACTGACTCCATTACTGCACTTGAGCCAATCCACATATTACTACGAGGCCATATTAATAATAATTCAATGTTGAGTGCCATCCCGTCATCTCATTCCCTTCTTCTGCTGGGCTATTCTAATCAAGCTATCTTTACAACCTCTCTTTAACTATAGAGCCTTACTCACCTACAGCCTCTCACTGAATATCCAATGGGATGAGAGATGAGAACACCAAGAAACCTATAATTAAACCATCGAGACCAATATTTCTTAGTTGACACCCACCTAAAACATTCTGAGACCCCCTTCCACAAGTATATTGCACCACTGTGAACTTCACTGACTCTGGAAGGTGTCTTCTTCATTGCCTCACTTCCTCCAACTCAACACCTTGTTGGACACTCCATCTTAACAAGACAATCCTGTAGAGTGTTCAAGAGAGGACACTTTCTAAGAACAACTTATTCTTACATGGAGACGTCGAAATGAATGATATTTGTACAGTTGAATGGAGCCAGTTTGACCGTCATACTTGGAGAAGTACTTGCAGTGCTATAGCGCTTTCAGTTCCTCTACCATCATTCCTGGTACCTACCATGGTAGGACTGTTATTAAGCCCATTGCTGGACTCATCTCCCTGTCTCCATCATACCACCCACACCTCCCTCCTCCCTCTGGTTATAAATAACTCCCCAAATAATACAGCGTCAACACACCACTTCTACCCCTGTATGTTTCATATGCATCTTACTACACCGTCTACTCTCCTCTCACTAAATTAAGAAGCTATATTTTGTTAAATGGTAAGGTATCTATTATTCAAATGACCCAATTAGTCAAACTTGCAGGTGGTGTCAAACTTGGGCTTGAGGTCGGAGCCGTAAACACCCCAGTACTTCTCAACGCCAGACACCTCCTCGCCGTTGTCACCCTTGGTGTCGGGCTTCCAGGTCTCGTCAAAGGCCTCAAAGACCAGAGTGTTGATACCCCAGGCTCGGATGGCGCAGATGCCCTCCTGCCAGAACTGGGCGGCCTGCTTGACGCCGGGCTGGGAGTCGCCAAAGTTGCCTCCATCGGTGGGCCATCCGGTCTCGCCAACCCAGAAGTCAATGTCGGTGGTGCCCTTGGTGGTCTGGATGGTCTGGAGAGCCTGCATAATGTCGTCAAAGAAGGAGTAGGAGGCGTTGGACATGGTCTGTCCCTGCCAGTAGGAGAAGGCGTTGGCAAACACAACATCGGCGGCCTTGATGGCGGGGGTGGAGTAGCCGTCGACAATCACGTTCCAGGAGTCAACGGTGCCGACGGGCACGTCAAAGGCCTGGCCGTTCTTGTCCTTGATGCCCTTGAGCTGCTTCTTGATTTCGTTAATCTTGTCGGCCAGCTCCTGGGGGGTCATGTCCTTTCGGTACAGAGCCTCGGAGCCCACGGTGATGTAGGGCACGGTGGACTTGGAGAGCCAGGGCAGGTACGACTTGAGCGCAAACTGCTCCGAGGCAAAGTGCTTGTCATCGTTGGGCCACACGCCAATCATGAGCTTGAAGTTGGCGGCCTCGGCCACGGGGCCCAGCTCTCGCAGAGCGTCGCAGTCGCCGGCGGCGTAGATTCGGATGGTGTCGGTGAGCCCCTTGAGAGCCTCAAGATCGGCCTTGTAGTCGCCGGCGTTTTTGCACTCTCCGTCGGACTCTCGCTTGACTCCGAGGTCGACTCCGAGGCCTCCCAGGGCCATGGCGGACGAGGCCAGGGCGGCGGTGACGGCAGCAAATGTGAACTTCATAATAAATAACGAGTGTGGTGTGTTGTGTGGTGAGGAAGAGAAGAGAGAAGTTACAAGGTTGGCCTTTTCTAAGCTGTCAAAACAACCTGAGGTAATTCTTAAAATAGATGGATTAGGGTTGAGAGGGGAGTAAAAGGAGAGACAAGAAAACAGGGAGAAAGAATACAGAATCGGGAATCACGTGATTTCAACACTAAATGACTCATCTAACGGTCACCAGTTTCTTCCCCACAACCCCTAACCTCTACTCTCCTCCCCCTACCCTCCATCCACGTCCAAACGTGGGGTGGCATGTCTCCTGGAATCGTCGCCAACCTTATTTGGCGTCTTGTTTGGAGCAACCACCAAAACAGGTGGGAGACGAGGCATCCAAACATGAATGGAATGTGATGAGAGAATGAGGGATGAGGGATGGGGTATGATACAATGGTAAGGGCTATGGTAGCGATACAATGGTAGTGGTAAGGGTAGTGGTAAGGGTACACCTATTGTTAAATCAATCCCTAACCACCCTAGGGAAACCACCCTAACCACTCCCTTCCGTATGTTTAGTCCTGTCCCTGCTGAAATACGCCTCAATCGAGCTACCTCTCTAGCCTTGCACCGCCTCATGAGATGAGGTCAGGGGTAGAAGGGTAGGAAAAGGCAGGGTTAGGGCACAACAAGAGAGCGAGACACATCTGGTTACGTAATCACATATTCAATTACTGCTTCAATCGTTTTTCGATCACATTTTTGTTCTCCTCTCTCGCTCTCCTATTCTCCTTCTCCCCCTTCTCATAGTTTAATCACGTGAACCAAAGAAGACAAGGTTGAGAACAAAGTTGCGGCGTCTACTTTGGGAAGGGTGTTGGGAGAATGAGAGGATGGGGATGAGAGTGAGACTTGGGAGAGAAATGGGAGCAAGAATATGAGATGGTTTGGATCCGAATTGAGGGCTGGAAAAGGGTTCAACATGTGGATGTGGGTTAGGGTTTGATTTGGGGGTATTTTTGGGTGTTTTTGTGTGTCTCTATGACTACTTCTGAGAGTATACTTGGGTGTCCTCCTCCTCCCTCTCCTATTCTTGCACGCCTCAAGGAACGATAGTTAATACGTTAATTAGAGCAAGTTTGTATGTAAGTGGTCAGATTAGGACAGTTTAAAGTGCCCCAAAAGTGATATTAGAAAGCAATAAGTTGTTTAAAATCCATCTCTACTGTTCCTAACCCTTTAAGAACTGTGTTGGTCGTTTTTTTTTTTTTTTTTTTTTTTTCCCA
>ULGT01000003.1:486691-538570 GCA_900519025.1 Yarrowia porcina
TTTTTTTTTTTTTTTTTTTTTTCTTCCCAAGTCTTCTCCTCCTCAACATGATGAGGCATTGGTCACATGCAGAAAATAAAAGTTTGTCGAAATGAGCAGACATATTGGGTGACTAATAGAGAAGTAAAGAAGAGGTGTATATACACTTGTTCGATGTCAAAGTGTTTGTGTCACCCACGACATTGCCCATGTAACTTGTTTTGTCTATATATAGCTCTGCATCCCCTTAATAGTCGTTCCTTCTTCTTCCTCCCTTCTCTAGCACATGCAAACCAACTATGATAAGGCTTACGCTACATAAACTCACATAATCGTCCAACCCAACGAGTCAAGACGATACAACCACTCCACGACTAAGACCACTCCACGACAAAAACCCCCGCCATGGAAATATCAATAGCTATTCCTGCTGGCGCCAAGTACCGCATTCTCAGAGACCCACACTGTTTGCCTAGGGTGCCGAGAAGTATTGCCAATGAAGTGGCCCAGGAGAAACAGGTGCAGAGAAGAAGACGGTTGAGTGAGGATAGTGAGTATTAAGAGTGACGAAGGACGAGTTAAAGCGGAGCTTTAACGAGGACGAGGAGCGACCATACAAGAGAAAAAAGTGCTGGCACTTTTTGAGCGATTGGACGAAAGGTGAAGGACATGACATGAGGAGAGTCGTACGCACTTTGAACGATACCAGAGACAAGCCCTTGGGAAGGAGAAGGAGAACTGGAAGGTCTTCATTGACTTCAAATGGTTGTTTCCTTATCATTCTCCCTTCTTTTGAGAAGATATATGCCGTTTTCAGGGAACCTCATGTGCTTCGTTCTACTACAGACTGTATGTCACTTCCAGTTCTTTAGGCTATGACTTCAACTGAGTCGTTTCCCTTGGGAGGACTTTAAATGTGTCTTTTTCTTCAACAGCCCTGAAATAGTCTCTCCCGTTCAAGGACTTTGAAGATACCATGCCCCTGAAGAAGACTATACCGGTGCCAGTTGTTGACTATAACGACTGTGAACATGTCGTACTTTTACGATTCAAAAAGATTCGCAGGTCGGTTTTTGTGCATACCATTTCCCTAAAGACTGCATCTCCTGTTCCCCCTAATGGCTTGTAACAAGACTACACACATGAACACCTCTTTTTCGCAGACTATACATCTCTTTCTGGAGACCAGACTTATGTCATTTTCCCTCGAGAAAACTACGTCACTGTTGTCTTGCTTCTGAAGACTAGTCTTACGGACTCCTTCTCACTTCAGACTTCATATCTGTTGTCCTTGTCGAAGTCTGCAGATAAGTTGTTTTCTCTGCGACTTTGAAGGTGATATTTGTCCTAGAAGAACACCTCTGGCTTCCTTTCTGAAGACTACATTTCCGAGAACGATTTCAGCTGTGACAAGGACTACATATCTTGCGTTTGAACAGCTTTTATGCCGTCATGAGTAGTACCTTCCCTCTTTTGAAGACTACCTAGATGTTGTCCTCAATTCAGAAGGTGACAGCTATGACCTCTTCTACAGACTTTCTTCTTTCAAAGTTCTCAGATATGTCGTCTTCTAAAGAACATGAGGAAGACGTTTCCCTTCTGAAGATTAAACATGTGCTGTCTAAGACTTCAGAAACGGTTCTTATGTTCTACGAGGAGAACGACATCGTCTTGATCAGGGAAAACGACATCTTCCAGCACGTCCAACAGAGAGTCATACTACTGTTCTAGTGCTCTAATCTTCCAGGTGTACTAGTGGATCTAGTCTTCTAGTTCAGGTTGTTTTGTTTCGTTCCTATGGTTTCATTCCTTCTTTCCTTCCTTAATTTTTGATTTCTCTTCCGCTAACACAGTTCTCAACTCCCGCCGAGACAAGATTCACTTTGATCGAAGTCTGCGTATTCCCGAGTGGAAAGAGTACCGAACTTCTGCCCACGATACACCCTGTCAAACGCCTCCACGACGAGGATCCGACTCTGCCATTGACGATTACTCTCCTCCGTCACATGACCAGATCCGAAAGGTGCTTCTGGGCCGCACCAGCAGCTCCAACCAGCCCCAGACTGATAACATGTTCTTCCCGAGTATCATGCAGGAACGAGAGCCGAGTTTCCAGGATAAAGTGCGGTTCCGGAACCGGTTCTGGAAACAACCTGCGCCCGGAAGTCGAACACGTGACTTTTACACCAACCGCAACGGCCAGAAATGGCAGGGACATCCAGGCTGGCATCGACTGCTGAGACGCCAGTATGCGTTTTGGGGTCTGGACCGGTGCTGGAGAGAAGAACGCAGCCAGTTTCTGCAGGACAAGCGACGAGAAACGGCCTTTAACAAGCAGCAAAAACACCGTAGAACTACTATTTAGCCAGTATGAAGTACGAGGCTTACTAACCCAGGAGATAGACATTGTGAATAAATCGAATACGAAGTATTCGTACTCAAAGTAAGGGTACTTGTCGTACTCAAAGTAAGGGTACTTGTCGTACTCAAAGTAAGGGTACTTGTCGTACTCAAAGTAAGGGTACTTCTCATACGAGTGACGAACTTATTGACAATATACTCTTTCACTTCTTAAAGCACTTCTACCCTCTATAGCACTTCATACTTCTACATCCAACTGTTGTCTGACTCTACTCCAACATACTGCTGACATATAGAAGGGTTACAGCTTAGATATATGTTCTGAGACATCAAGAAGCTGTCAATCGAACGTATGTCTATGTGTTGATATCATTGGCTCTTTTGAATGAGTCAATCTGCCTTTTATTGGTCAACTACAAGTACCTGTAGCCAAGCTATTATCTCTCGAGAATACAGCAATAAGGGATACTTGAAGAAAAGCAAAGTAGCCAATTACACTGTATATGTATGAAGGAGTGCCCCAAGGTTATTTACTGTAAGTACTTGTTACCGTCTTTCATATCTCTGTTATTGATTCGTTTTATGTCATAGTGTCATCTTCAATACAGAGAAATCAAGTAGTAGGACATCCCAGGAATAAGCAGAAGAATTCTATGATATTCACTTAGCTAGGAAAAATGTTCTGAAACTCTTTTGAGGCTTTGTTTCTTCAAAAATCGTGGTTATACCATTCTCATATCACAGTCCTAACCAAGATGTTTACCGAGGAGGTAAAAGGGGTATTGACGATATCAGGTAACAGGAGAAAGTGACTAGATACACAATAAATGCTGACTACAGATCTTGAACAACTCCTCTCAATTCTACTCTGCTTTTCTTTGTTGTTTGATCGACTATCCTTACACCTATTTTGACTCCCATCAATGATCCCTACTAAATGAGACATATGGCTTAAGAATGAACAATGGCAGCCTGGAAGTGCTTCTGACATGGTATAGAGGGTTCTGATGCTCTATTTCTACGTCATTGATTCTAATATTGCACTGATAAGAGAGTCATTAGAACACTACCATCTTCAAGCCCTACAAATAAGTCTACAAGTAGATCTTTCATACTCCATCCTCTTTCGACTCTGGAAATGCACTCATTCAGCAAGCAGGGTCATCATTGGCTCAATAAATTTCTTCAATTTCCTTCACTTCTTTCTCAAAATCTCCTCTCATATATCCACTCCCCATTCCTCCCCTAATGCACTCCCCATTGAACTTCTCAAATTCCCCTCAAACAACCTCAAAACCAGACTCATTCGACTCCCCGGTGTTCAATGAGCTCAACCGTTTACTTTTTATGAGTTATTGTCATACAAGTTTCCTCTCAAATTACTCATTTACTCGAGTATACAGTTTTATTAATATATGTCTCTTTGCGGCCTGAATAAGTCCTAAAAACCACCAGAAGCCAATCAACTCGACTAATACAGCTTTATAAGTCTTCCTGTCTCTCTCTTTCCTTTTATTTGCATACAAATATTCTCACAATCCACCCATTACTCTTACCTATAGTGCTCTCACAACATGTCAGTTCAATGTAGATTATAGTAGTAAATGCAACAGCGACAGTTTATAGTCTTACTCAAGCGTATCTATCAGCTCTCAAATCTCTCTTGTTGCTCGATTCTTCGCCTCTTCGAACTCCACAAGTCGCAGGTCTCGTCTCTCAATGACGTTGACAGAAAGAGAGGAATACAGCAACAGAATGCTTTAAAGAAGCAACAAGAGTTGACTTTCTGTATTATAATAGCCACTGAAACGTCCAAGAAGCTACACATCACTCAATTTGATCTTTTTTTTTGCCATTCAATCACGTCATTCCTTGTTCAGCGTTCTCTCATGCTGTAGAAGAGAGTATGTAACAGTAGTAGAACGTACCAGCAACAGGAGAAGTAGCCAAACATACATAAGTTAAAGCTCACACTCTATTCGATCTTTATCTGCCACAAAATTGAGATCTTCTACATCTGCACCTTTCATCGGATAGGGTGCTGACTAGGGAATGTTGCAGAGAAGAAAAGGCGTATAAGTGCTACAACAGTATCTGTGAAAAGCATCATAGGCTGCAGCATTCAATCTACCAAGTCTAATATCTCGTGATTCAGGTCGTTATTGGTGCTTACTATTTACATACCAGAGACTTCCACTGTTCTTCATTTGAAAGTCGATAGTAAGACATTACTGACTGAATAAAGGAATAAAGAAATCTGTGCTGTGTGCTTGGATGTTTGTCCACCAGAGGGCTTTGAGTAAGATGGTGTTCGATGGCTCACATGAGCTCATGAGACTCCCTAGATACAGCTCATTTTTACGGCTACAGCACTATGTCGACAATCTCTCAACTGTCAATAACTCGCTCAATATCGAAGACTGAGAAGAACTAATAAGATCTAAAGAATCACCACATCGATGGCTACAAAACCGCGTCATCCGAATTGTTGTAGGCCTTTTATTGGTCTGTTTATGATGCTATTCATGGGAGAGCAGTCCTCCACTGTCAGACAGGAGATATAAACACTGAATCAACTGATGTGTTCGGTTTAGTACACCCTGTTCCATCATTGCTTCTACACTCCTTCTACACTCCTTCCTTCTGAATTCCACTGTAGTTCATTCCACTACACTTCAATTTACTGTACTAGTATTCCTAGTACTCCTGCCTTCTCCTTCTACACTTCTCCTCCTTCCTTCTACGCTTCTCTTTCTCTCAAGTTTCAAATTAAGCAATAAATACGAACTAATCAGCCTAGGCCTCATAGTGGAAGACGGAGGTGTCGTTGTCGTCTCGTCGAAGATACTCTCGTTCCAACAGCGACTCGATACAATGCTTGATGGTGGGAATGGGAGGCTTGAACCGCGAGGCCAGCTGTTTGGTCACCTCGCCAATCAGATTGTTGTGGTTGAGCGTCTTTCGCGACTTCATGACTCGCACAATGGCAGCGTCGATTTCGTTCTGTCGAGACTTGTCAATCTGAACCATGGTAGCATCTCGTTCCACGTCGGTTTCAACTCGGGTAGCGTTGATTGCCAGGACTCGAATCTTGGTCATGGGCGACTCAAAGCTGTCGTTGAAGAAGAACTCGTCGGTTTCGTTCACGTCCTTGGACATGGGCACCTTTTTGAGAATTCTGGTCTTGGGAGCGACGGAAACAGACTGGAGGTGTCGTTTGAGATCTTTGACGGGAATTCCAGTCTCCATTTGGATTCGAGTAAAGGAAATACTCTCGTCCAATCCTACATCCTGGAAGAGCATTAGAATGGGCATGACGGGTGTGGGGACGTTGACATCATGGAACTTCTTCTTGAACTTGATTCGAATATCGGCACTTCCTAGATTGGGCACCCATTCGAGCTTTCGACCACTATGGGCCTTGCTGTAGTACTGTTCAAACTGCTGCTTGACATTATCGACTTCAGCACAGTGGATGAGAGTGTAGTTTGCTCCTTGGGCGATGGAAGTGGACCAATAAGTGCCTGAAAGAAGCGATACACTGAGTTCGACTTTTTTCGCCGAAGAAGGCTCCGAATCGGCTGAAATGGAAGCTCGACTTTTTCGGAAGAATTCCATCTCATCAGCAGATGTAGCCATATCCTTAAACATACCTTCAAACTTGGAAGTAAAGGCTCCTCCTGCAGCACCCTTGAACCGTGAAATGAGCTGTCGTTCAGCATCGTCAGATAAAGACTTTGCAGTGAGAAGCCGTTTTCCAAGATGAGCCTTGTAATACGTCTCAAACTGGTCTTTATCGGTGATGAAGTTGAAACATGCCACTGTCGAGTCCAAAATGGCTCCCACCTCTTCATCCGATTTACCCTTGAGCGCCTTCTTCATCAGATTGTCAATGTACAGAGACAAGTACTCAGCCACCCGTCCATGTTTGTTGACAAACTCGACAAACGCCTCGTCGATACTTTTGACCACCTGGGGGTCGTTATCGAAACATTTGGCGGTGATTTCCGCAAACTCGTCTCGCATCTGGAGCACGTCTGTCACCCACTTGTTGGCCAGAGCCGTGTTTTGAGCACTGGGTTTCTTGCCTTTACCAGCAGCTTCAACGGCAGCTTTGGACGCCGAATTCAGATTATGACCTTCAGAAGTAATCTGATCTTTGAGAAGAAGATGCAGAAGCGATCGTTGTTGTTTAAAACCCTTGGTAATAAGTTTGTAAAGGGTACGCAACTCAGTGACCTTTTTGGCCTGGTACCATTTCCGAATCTCGGATCCAGGAAGTTGCATCACATCAGGTAACTTCTCCGTGACCAGTTTCGTGGTCAAATCACCCACTAGGGGGGAATACGACTGACTTTCAAGAGCATAGTACTTGGACCGTCTCTCTTCATCATCCAACCATCCAGACACCTTTGTAACATAAACAACAGGGTCCTTAGTACCGTCCAAAAGATCTCGAGCAGCCTGAGAATAATAACTGGTAGTAGCTGCCACCAGCTGGTCCGAAAAACAATGAACAAGAACACTCTCCTTGTTACTCTTGCTCTGGGGCAACATATCGAGCATGGAAAGCACACTCTTGACAACCATTCGGTCCACAATCTCTCCCTCTCGTTCACGTTGAATCTCATTAATAAGCACCTTGTAAAGATACTCGGAAAACGCTCCATTGCCAACTACATGGTCTCGGAACAAATGTAGACCCAGGTCGGCTAGTTTAGGAGGAGAAGAGGTATTGTCAAGACAATAAACCCGGTCCAGGTACATCATGACATCGCCAATCATCTTGGTACACGTCTGATGGTCCGACCACTGCTTATTAAGCCCCTCCAGAAACTTTGGGGCTAGCGAAAGATCGTCTCTTGCTACCACTACAAACGGGTCAAAAGTCGCCTGAACTCGTCCCAGATGCGCGGTGATGTGACCTTTCACGGCATCGTAAAGCTGGGCGCTCTGTTTGGTGATAACGAGCTGGTATGACGTTCGATAAAGCAGTTCGAACGAAAGTGGCGAGGATTCGTGGTCCTGGATTTTGGTCATGGCGGAGGCCAGAATCTCCCAGGACTGGTCAAAGGACACCGCGGGGCCCGTTTTTGCTCGCGGCGCCTTGATCTTGCCCCTCTGAGTCGTCATTTTCATTTTTGCAGGGCGAAAAGTGGTGGTGCCGTGTGGACAGTGCAAGGTTGAGTGGTAAAATCACACACCTGCAATATGCGGAGATGTCAGCGCAGGAAATAAAGTTGAGATTATATTCTCCACATCTTGGACTTGCCAAAGGAGACTAGAGTCAGGCGTTCCCAGAAATAACATACACTACCAGGTATAATTGCATGCTCGGTACTTATACACCACCCTGACCATTCCATGACGGCCATCCAAAGTTCAATTATATTACTATTATATAGATTAGGTACAAAGTGCGTGAGGGTGGCAGGGTAGTGAAAACACCACACCTACCAGCTGAAAGATGCAAGAGGTTGAGAAGAGTAAGAACAATGCAGAGCAAACAATGCAAAAACAAATGGCGGCAGTGGGCGCCCGTGTAGCAATGGAGAAAGGGGAAAGGAATGTGTGTGGGGAGATGGTTCTCCCGAGGCAGGTCGTGCCCAGACGAAGGCGAGGGCTCCAAAGAAACACAGTGGAGCCTAAGATCGCCGCCGCCGGCCCATGCCCCGGGACTTGTTGTTGTTGTTGCGGGCAGGGGAGTCCTTGTTGTGGTGGCCGGAAGAATGACCACCCTTGCTGACTAGCTCCCGCTGCTCCCGCTCCTTGGAGGGAGGCTGGCCCTCGCGCTGGTCGCCGGGGACGGAGACGTGGTTGGCCACCCGCCATCGCTCGTACCGCTCAGCAAGATCAGGCTCCAGAATGTTCACGCCGTTGAGCTGGCTACCCACGGTCAGCCACCCGGGTCGCAGGTTGTTCTCCCGGCCAAACAGCTCGAGCTTGCGACACGACTTGCCCACCATGCGCTCGACAATATCGTAGAGCTCGTCGGGCTTCTGGCTCTTGTCCCGGGCGTTGGAAACAACCGTGTCCACGTCTAGGCCCCGGGTCAGCCACTCGGGGTTGCCCTTGACACCAATCAAAACGTGCTCCTTGGAGTGGTTGAGCCAGTGCCCGGTCCGGCCGGTGCAAATTGTGCGGCCCAGCTGGTTGGTCTTGCACCAGACAATCTCCTGGACGTCGGTGTAGCCCCACTTGGCCAGGCACTTGCGGCCCACCTCGGAGGTCCGGCCCGTGACCCACAGGAGAAACACGCCCTCCTTCTGCAGGCAGCCCATGTCCAGCGCCTGGAGATCGCTGTCGTTGATGATGAGCTTCTGCGAGTTCATGTGAATGTCCCAGGGCGGGTCGGCAATGATGGCGGCAAAGTCGCCAAACACGGGCAGCGCAATCTCCTTGAGGTTGCACGTGATCCACTGGGGAGGCAGCACGACGGTGAGCATGGGCTCCGTGGAGTAAAAGTAGGACCGGGGCTGCTGGGTCTGCTCGGACAGAGTGCTCGAGTTGCTCTTGGATCGGCTGTGCCGGTGACCAGAGCCAACGTACTCGGGCATCTTGACCTGGTAGTGCAGGAACCGGCAGCTCTTGGACTTGTAGCACTTGTCCAGGTACGAGCAGTCCTCGAGGGGCCGCTCGGTGTGGGCCATAATCTGGGGAACGAAACGCACCTTGTTGAGGCAGTCAGAGTTACACTCGTCAAACGAAGAATGGGGGCAGAGTCCAATGTGGGGCTTCATGGGCGAGAGCTGGGCCTTGGCCAGAGACAGCAGGAAGACGGCCGAGGGCTCGTTGACTAGCTGGTTGATCTCGTTCTCAAAAGTGAACATTGTGGTGGAAGCCAGAGGCTCGTCCAGCAGCTCGGCAAGGTGGGATCGAGAGACTTTGGCGGACCAGGTGGGCGAGCTGACCATGGTGGTGCAGCTGGACGCCGAGCCGAGGCTGGAGGACCCGGCACTGGAGAAGCTGGAGTGGGTCTTGAGAGTGAAGGTAGGTGAATGATCAAAAACGTCAGAGTGGGGGTGTATGGCGCTCCTGTCGAGATCGAGAGGAGTGGGAGGGGTCCGGATGTGGCCGCCGTCCACGGGAGTCATGGGCTTGACAACAGGCAAGGTAAGCCGCTGGAGAAACGCCGAGAGCACCGGGATGGAGAGATGGTCAATGGTGGCTTTGTCTGCCTGGGTAGCGTGGGTCAGATGAATACCCATGGGGATGATGGAGGCGAGATGCCGGAGGCTGTCGACGAACTCGGACAGGGGAAGAAGGTCTGGAATGTCCTGGGGAGCAATGGGGTCGACTGCGGAGGCTAGCAGGAGCCGGAACCGGGGGGCCCGCAGGGGCAGCATGCACACCACCTTGTCTGGGCACTGGGCCAGCAGCACGAGCGTAGGCATGAACTGCATGATGATGGCGGAGTTAACAGAGTGTAACAGGGGGTAACAGAGTGAGTCTGTACAGAGAGGTGCAGAGTGAGTCTGTTTGTGTACAGAGGTGCAACAGGAGTGAGTCTGTCTGTGTAACAGAGAGATGCAACAGGAGTGAGTCTGTTTGTGTAACAACGATATGTTCTGAATGTGTCACAGAGATGGTCTTCGAGTGTAACAAACGTGCTGAAGAACAGCTGATAGTCTTGTTTGTTGCTAGATGCCCTATGCCACAAAGTAGTGGTTGTGTGGAAGGGTGTGGTGAAGTTGTGTCTGAGATGTGTTTGTGTCCTTAAGACTAGGAAAGAGATCTGTCGAAGGCTGTGATACTGTCTATACAGACAGGTCAGAGGGAAGCCGAAGAGAGTGTGTGCGTGAGTGTATGGTCTCGGACGGGTCTTTGGTTCCAGAGCTGATTGAAGAAGAAACCGGAAGATGAAGGGTTTATATGTGAAGGCACAGTCTCAAATCCCCTCTTGCGCGGTGTGTGGAGAAGTCAACTCTATCTGATGACAGTGCTGAAGTAGTGGGCTGGCCCTTAAAGACCCTAGATAGGGATCTTCTGGTCGCGAAAAACATAACATGACGGGTATCGTTGGAACGCCATTCTCGACCAGTCGAGATACAGGGCTGGAATGAGCGGATTGGGGGTCAATTGGACGAGAAAAGGAGCCATTTTCAAATTCACCTCAAGGGTATCTTTTCAACACAAGCGTTTGCATATCCCGATTCAGCTCCAAAACCAATATCTTGTGCGTTTTTCCTCTTTACCAGTGGAGAAGGGTAGAACAAGATTGGAACAGACAAAAATAGAACAAGGGTAGGGGTTATCAGTGGTATCCCAGGCAACAACATGATCAATGTCACAAATGTGGGTATCTCATTAGTCAGCAATTCTGACGTTCATCGTCTTCACATCACTCGTATCACATCTCATCATCACATCACCACCTCCTTACAAAGCCATATTGGGCCAAAACCTTAATTTCTCTTTAAGGTAAGGTCGATGAGTCAATTGGCTACACGTGTGGAATGAGGGGTGGTAAGGGGAGAGCTTAGGGCGGGTTCTAGGGCACAGCCCGTCTCCACCGAATCACAGACAGAGTATTCCGAGGGTTAGGGAACATAGGCGGATCACCATTGATTACTTAGGGTTAGGGTAACGGACACGGCTTAGATTAAATAGTTTGGGTTAGGGTAGAACACGAGCTCAAGTAGTTTGGGTTAGGGCAGAAACACGGGCTCAAATTAGGTAGTCAGGGTTAGGGTCATTTCATCTCAATTTTTACCCAGGGTTAGGGCTGCCCTTTCATTCTATTTTACCCCAGGTTAGGGTTACTTTAATTCTCGTGTTTTGCCCTGGGTTAGGGTAGCTCTTGTATGTGTCCCGTTTTGGTTCGGGTAAGGGTAGGTTGTTAAGGGTGGTTCCGGTAAGGGCTAGTTGTTAAACTCCGGGCTGCGTTACCCCGACAACGACCACAACAACGCGTAAACTCTGATATCTGTAAATACTCCACCTACCTAAACGATCCATCAAACGACTACACATTTCAAATATGGCAAGACCAGCTCGACGACGGTCTTCTGGACGGTTTCTCCAACAAGGCGAATCCGAGCCCTCTCTCCAGAAACTAGTCCATATGAACGACGACGCTGCCGAAAAGCAGAAACGACGGCAGTCCAAACGACTGAGTATTCTTCCTGGAGCCGTTTCTCTGGGTTCTCCCGGTGCTTCAGCTGGAGAAGATGTTGATGAGGGCTTACGTGATCATCTCAATAATGCTGCTCCTCAGGTCCCCATTATGGCGAATTTTGAGGAGTGGATGAAGATGGTTAATGATAATAAAATCAATGCCCAGAATTCGTGGAATTTTGCGCTCATTGATTATTTCCATGATATGTCGTTATTGAAGGAAGGCGACGGAATCAATTTCCAGCGAGCTTCGGTGACTCTTGACGGTTGTATGAAGATTTACTCGTCTCGAATCGATTCTGCGGCTACTGAGACTGGTCGGTTGTTGACTGGTTTGGCCACCAAACAGGGCAGAGAAGATATCGGAAATGAGGGCGATGAAGAGGATGGAGAAGGTGGAGAGGATGGAGGAGAAGGAGGCGAAAAGAAGAAGAAAACGTCGCGGCCTCGAGGAGTTACCCTTGCCAAGAGTTTTGAGGAGAATGCTGCCAAAAAGCTGGAATTGGAGCTTTCCATTGACCCTCTTTTCAAGAAAATGTGTGCTGATTTCGATGAAGGAGGCGCCAAAGGAATGCTCATGAACTCTCTGGGTATTGATAAAAACGGCCGGGTCGTTTTCGATGGAGATTTCGACCAGGAAATCAGTAAAGGCGATTTTGCCGATCTCAGTGAAGATGAAGATATGGAAGATGACTCATCAGCCGATAGTTTTTCCTTGCAGCAACTAGGAGCCAAGTTTTTCCCTGATTTGTCGGTTTTGGCCACCAAATCCGTCTGTCCTTCTGCCACCATGATTGAAGCTGCCCTGAAAGATCCCTCCAATCTTCCTGAAGGTCTCCAAGTCGATCTTCCCGAAGAAAAACCGTCTTCCATGCCTGAAATGGATTATGGAGGAGATGACGATATTCTGGACGATCTAGGATTTGATGATGTTGGAGACGACGCTGGAGGAGCCGACGGACCTATGGAAGACTTTGAATTCGGGTATAACCCCATGAACGAACAGTATGCTGAGATTGCTCAAGATGTGGCTGTTCCAGGAGGAGTAGGACCGTCAGATCCGCGATACAAACCTACCATTAATGAAGCTGATCTCCTCGCCTACTTTGATCATACTCTTAAAAAGAACTGGGCCGGTCCTGAACATTGGAAGGTCCAGAAGTTGAGGGGGGATATGCGAAAGAAGAGTGTTGAAGTAGGAGAGGGTGGTGGGTTAGGGGAAGATGGAGAAGGAGAAGGAGAAGAGGGTGAGAAGTCGGATAAAACGAAAAAGAAAACAGCTCCCGTGGAAGTCGACTTTTTATCGGAAGATAACGATATCGATGAAGCTGTTTTGTTTGGAAGACCCGCTCATATGTCCACTCTTTCTCTTACTAAAGCTCAACAACGGTCAGATACCAATAACCTGTTGCCTAACGACGAGCATTTTTCCACCGACAATCTCGTCAAGCTGTTCATCAAGCCTGGCAAACGAATCACAGGGCTTCTTTTCAAACATCGAGTCACTCTTCAAAGCGAAAAAGACGCCGATCAGCATTTTTGGGCTCAACATTTCAACGAAGAACTGGCAGAATACGGAGTCCAAGGCCCCGAACCTGAACCTACTGATCTACCTGATCATCATCAAAATGACGATGGAGACGATTTTGGAGGGTACGATGACTTTGATGATTATGGAGGAGCCGCAGATATGGGCGGTCCCCATAATGCGTCGTTCCTGGGGCTTCCAAAGGCCCATCCAGAGTACGTTTCATACGCCAAAGTAGCCAAGAGAGTGGACGTACGTAAACTCAAGGATAATCTCTGGAGAGTCATGGATTATGAGAAAGTCGATGAGTTGGTCGATAACAGTGATGATCCAAAACTCGAGGAAAAACGGTTCACTCAGCTGGTGGAACAGGTAGGAGCAGAGTACCCTCGGCAACAAAAGCAGGAGATTTCCACGTCGTTTGTGTTCATTTGTCTACTTCATTTGGCCAACGAAAAGGGTCTATCTATTGATCAGCAGGAGGATCTTTCTGATCTCGCCATTTCAAAAGATATGAGTGTTCGAATGGACCAGTTGGGTGCCTAAGAGGAGAGGTTGGAAGACGGTTGTGTAATTTATTGATGGAGTGTATAGTATAATGTATATTAGAAAATTAACCGGAAAAGACGACTTCTTCTTTTTTTTTTTTTATTATTTTTATTCCAGTTTTTCATGGTTTAAAAAGAAAAAAAAATCTCGTGAAAATGACAAAAAAAGAAATTGAAGCCGTTCGAGTGTTTTGACGACTCGGAGATGGTATATACACTCGCTTCAACCCGTGCAAGCATTTCCGACGGCTCAGAATGAAGTTTTGATTTTTTTTTGAATTTGTCATATTTTCGATTTGAATATTGGACCCAAAAAGAGCTCAGAAGAGAAAATAATTCCCATAAAATGAACCAAAAATGGGATGGTCACGTGACCTACACCAGGAGATAAATAAACATCATAATATAATGGTTACCCCGTTTATTTGTTTTAAACTGGCCATTTGTCACACTTTTTTGACCTTTCAATTTTTGTGGTCACGTGACACGACCCTCTCCTTTTATACTCCCAAAATACAGTTTTTTCACCGTCCAAAATGCCTGGCTAGCTCAATCGGTAGAGCGTGAGACTCTTATTCCTAAGTCATCTCAAGGCTGTGGGTTCAAGCCCCACGTCGGGCTAACTTTTTCTTTTTGGCGTGTTTGGTGTCTCGTATGTAGGTTTGGTGCATGACAGCTAAGGGCGGAAGCTACGTGAACTTAATGTGGATCACAAGAACGATTCAGGGGTTGAAGGAGAGAGGGAAGGAAGGAGGAGGGAAGGACAACGACAAGAACGGAGACAACAAGAACGGACAAGGGCTGCGTCGGGGAAGGGGTATGTCAGGTGAGAAAGGCAAGTCCAAAAACGGATGCGTTAGTCCATACAAACTAGTTTAACGTATCTATAGTGTACGGAAGGTAGTGTAGTGCTATGAGTAGAGTGCTATAGATACAGTAGTTGGTCAAAGTAGTAGTAGACGTGTTGTATACGTGTAGAAATTGCGCCGTTAAAAACACACCATTTGCAATGTATTAATTCGTCCTTTCCTCGGCTCATATCGGTCGCATCGGTCACATCGGTCACTTCGGTCATATCAGGTACGCACTTCCCCATACAGCACACATGATTATGTGGAGTAATCAGATGGAGGGAAGGGAGGGAAGAGACAATGCCAATGAAGAGGAAAAAGATACAAAAAAAAGTATGGTAAAAAGTAGTATGGTATAAAAACTGACAATAACTCATTTGGGTCACGTGACTTACCCTTACCCTCTATATCATCTCCTCTACTTGTTCTCCCTTCTTGGGTCTCCCTTCGTACCTGTCCTTCATGCAGTAAGTTCAGTCCACTTTGTTCAGACCACATTGTCACTACTACCTGCTCTTCACTACAATGACGGTGGGGAACACCAAGACGATAGATTCGGGTCCCGGCGCGGTGGACGAGTACGGCGAGCTCCACCATCCGGATCTCGACATTGTGTCCCTCTCGGACTTATCGGACGACCGGGTCCAGGCTCTCAAGGACGAAATCGCCCGACGCAGCATGTCGCTCCAGGCTCTTGAAAACCTGGCCCAAGAGCTGCCCAATAAGCGCGATTCCGTCGATCCCGAAGACTCCATGTTGCACACAGATATCGTGTCTTTGGGGCTGTCTTCAGAGAATGGATCTGCCTCTGTTAGTCCGTCCAATACGTTGGATCCAAAGGTGCGAGATTGTCAGCAAATTACGTCGTCTGGAAACAAACGAGATAGCAACGCGTCCAAGTCGTCACGTGACTCGATGTACGATCACGCCTACATCAACCAGTTTATTCAAAAAGGTTTGTCGGATTCAGTTGGCTCCAACACCTCCAAAGTCATTGCTGGACTTCAAAACACCATTGATACGCTACGACGGGAACTCAAGGACCAAAATGCCAAATATATCGAGGCCAAAAAGGGCCGGGATGCGCTGGCCAAACGGTGTGACAACCAGAACCAGTCCATGGAGTCGCTCAAGCACCAGAATGAAATGCTCAACACCATGATTGAACGCAAAGAACGCCAGATTCATGACGTGGAACACAAAATGGCGGTCCAAAAGTCTCGTGCTCACACTCTAGAAAAGGAACATGCCGATAATGAGGCCAGAATGATCGATATGGAGGAACGCACAGCGGCGGCCGAAGACAAGTACCAGCACTTACAGGCTTCGGCAGACGCTTCAGCAGACGGTCTGAGAAGAAAAGAAGAGTATCTACGTGCGGAATTCAAGACTCTACAGGAATCCATTGCGGCTGTTAGCTCAGCTCAGGCCCAAAAGGCCGCCCAGGAGGAGCAATGGCGACGCGAGATTCTGGACAAGCTGGCCAAGGAAGAAGAGTTACGTAATCAGATCCGCAAACACCAGCTCGACTTTGAAACGCTGGCGGCCCAGCGAGAAGCAAAGATCCAGTCCATGTTGGCCGAGTTCAAAAAGGGAATTGTGGGCCATGGATCGACGGTGGATGAGACGTTGCTCAAGTTGGAGCAGCTGTCACGCGAAACCTCCGACGCCCTCGAAATACTGAAAAAGAGCCAGAGAGAACTGGTCAAGGAAAATGAGGAGTTGAAGAGGAGGGAGGAGGGTAGTAATCCGGCCAGCCAACCTACTAGTAAGGGTTAGGGTAATGGGGAAGGAAGGGGAGCTCTTACTTACTCCAGAAGTCTTCCTTACTCCTGTTTGGACTGCCCAGGGCAACCTGATAAAGGCTGCAGTTCAAGTGTTTGGTTAATCCAGACACATTGATCCATTCGACACTGTTTCTACGACGGGCTAGAGCGGTGAGTCGGGATCCGTGCAAACATGCACACACTTAGCTTAGGTATATATGGATATAGAAGATACCAGTGAATTAGGATATTGAGAAGAAGGAGCAGGTGTACAGTTATACCTGTAGACGTCCTTACAGTAGTGTTCTATAGGAACTAGTGGAACTTGATACTTGAAACTACCGTAGTAGAACGAACAGAACTAGATGACTCAGCTACTAGTGCTAACCAGTCCTCTGTTCACCGTACAGGATCTATTGAAAAGACGACAGGAACAGGTCAAGGATTGACGTCACTGTTTGACGAAAAAAAGTGCTCATTTTGAAACTCGTTCAAGACTTAGTAAACGTGCAGGCTCTATCTTCTCTGCTGACTCTCGGTTAAAGAAGGAAAAGAATCTACAAGTAAAGAAGACCACCATACAGCTTCTGCTCCTGAACCATCCAAGCTCATGCTGTGTATTAAAGACTTTGTTGAACTGGTTTCTTCTCTGGAACGAAAAGCAGACTTCACAGCTCCTAAAGAACAAACAGGAAAAAGAGATGGAGCCAATGCCTGAGAGCAGATGACCAACAGTTACTGGCGATAGCGTTTGAATATTACTGAATAAAAGATTGTGTATGTATGATAGAGACAATTGATGTCTTTCAGTAATCATACCAAAGCCTCTTGTTTCGAAGTGGTTCTCCAGATCTTTATTCTATACATTATCCGTACTTGTACGGACTGTAATAGACTGACTCAAGACTTGTTGGAGACGGAAGAGATTTGTTTGGAAGCTATAGAGATCTGCTGTGATTGTTTTCTACAGTAGTTACTTCGTCTATAATCAGTCCAGTAATGATATGTGCTGTATCACCCCCATGAATCTGATGAAGAATAGCAAGGTATACAATAGAGCTCACTGATTTAGATGAAAATGGAATAGAAATGTAGAGGAGAACAAGGGGAGTAAAATGGTATAGGAATTGTAGACATTAATGTAGGTTTTGGGGTTCTCGAGAAGTACCGGATTGAAGAGTTGAGGTCAACTAAAGACTAAGTATAAAGAGAAGGTGGTGGGGGTAGAAGTGGACCTAGTGAGAAATAATGTATGAGAAGGTAGTGAGATAAGAGGCCTGTTTGGAATGGATTTGGATTCTCTACAAAATGATATTAGTTAGGCTGCTGTGGGTAGTCTGGATCGTGAGATAACAAACCCCAGCAGACTTTTCTCTCAAGTAAATGTCAACTAAACATAGATGTGAGAAAGATGGAGCGAAATGTGGACAGTTGAAATACACAGAGACGAAGAGTAGAGGGCTGTCAGGCTTGGATTATTTGAGGGCATCAAACCCCTCTATTCCTTGTTTGCAAAGTACGTATATTCGGGGCAGCGGCTCTTTCTACACCCAGCGACCATAGAGGAACTTATGTCTGAGGGCAGATGAACAACAGTTACTGGCTATGGCGTTTGAATATTACTGAATAAATGATGATAGAGACAATTAATGTCTTTCAGTAGTCGTATCAAAGCCTCTTGTCTCTAAAATCATCTTCTATTGCTTTTTTGTATACATTACAGGTACCGGTACCGACACTTGTACGGTAACACCCGTGAAAATAGAACCCCAATTATCTCAAAATATTCCGTGGAAAAGAGCGCTGGATTTTTGTCTAGTTGTGGGATCGCAGCAATCTGGTTTATAGCAGCTTTTCCCAGTTGGTTTATTTCCGTAGATGGTGCCCATATATTTCTAATGAGTCAGCTCTTGAGATGTACACTTGTACGTTGTGTAACTCGTATATGACAGAGCAAAACTGAAATGAAGGATCTTGAGTTACAGATATATAGTTCACTACCGGTAATTGGTTTATCTGCTACTGCTAAATCTACCTTCACTCTAGATACATCAAGGAGAGTGAGCAAATACATTCAGGAATAGTATAGCAGATCATTAGAAAGTCGTTGATGCTTTTCTTGTGTCGAGAAACAGTATGTCTTAACTTCTAAGCTCTCTAAGATATTGAAGATCTGCCTTTTGGGCAGCTATATTTGAATAGTTCAAGGGTCTATCTCCTTCCTCTACATTTATGACTCTTCCAACATAGAAAATCATAGTTCAAGTGAAAGTATCAACTCAAGAAGATCTCAGCTACGTTCTTGTACAAGCAAAGACGCGATATTGCTTCCTCAATGCTTCATATCAGTTTTCTTGCTGATCTAGTGTGTTCATTGCTATGAGTGTAGATGTACCATATTAAACAGGATAAATACTCAAGGCCTATTCATGCACTTCTGAACACCTATGTAGACTGGAGACATTAGCTTCTTCGTCTCATCTGTCCATCTAATATTCTTAGTTACAACTTCTATGTACAAATAACTACGAGTACAGTACCGGTAGTACAGTACCGCTGTACCTGTACTGTTCCTGTACCTGTACCTGTCTGGCAACTCCTATCTATGGACCTGCCCGTATATACTCAATAAGACATACGGTACTGTTCCTCTGAAGAGTACATCAAGGTATTTGTAGACCAACAAACACATTTCTCAGGGGCAATTGACTGCCTCAGATGCTATAGAATAGACAGCATCAAATATGTGGATATACTCCAACTTCCCTCTTTACCATTCTACGAAGTATACTGGATGTACCAGCACTACTTATATTCATCTTCTGGTACTTACTGTAGTTCCCCAATTGGAGGAGTCGATTTTGAAAAGTGAGAAAATACCCGGAGGCTCACTTCAATGCTTTCTCTTTTCGCAGATTACTTGTGATATCAGTTCTACCGGCCCTATATAACTCGACTAATATAGCTTCATCAACACTCTATGTTGAAGTCAGTCAGGGCTAAAAAAGACATTAAAAAACACTAAATAGTCACTGAAAAGTATCTTTACACTGAAAAACCGCTTCTATGATGATATTCTCTTCATTTACTTCATCTTTGTCAACTGTCCATTGTCTCAACTAACTACTTGACGTTTAGTTAGTCAAACAGCTTTCTCATGTTTGGTCCTATCAAATCTGTTGCATTTTCCAGATTACAAACGAGAAAACGGTACCAAACGACTCCCAAAAAACGTCTTTTCATCACATAACCATTTCCCCGGTTACTTACGTTGATTTCTCACCTTTTCAAAAAACCCCTTTTTCCCTTACTTTCACCCACGATTTTTGCCCTTAAAACGCCTGCTGACTAAGCAAGTATTTTCTCAAAAGTTGGCCTATTGCATAATAATTAATATCATTATACTCCCCCAGACTCCCCCATTACGAATATACCACTAATTTCTTGATTTGACTCCTCCTTCATTGTTTTATCCCACATTCCCTTTTTTCAAATCCAAGTTTACCCTTAGTTTGGACTTTTTGAGAAATTCATTTTTTTTCTTAGATTTCAAAAAATCTCAAAACCAACTTTTTCTGGGAAGAGCCAAAAAGTCCCGTACAGCAGCACTACACAGGACTAGAGCGGTAAATAGAGGTGGTGAAGGGAAATGAAGTATACTGACGTAATCTCCTGGGCCGTGGGGTCATTTTGGATATATTACTTTGCATTTTCGGTGAGTTCTGCGTCCTACAGATGCCTACTTACACCCCCTAAGCTCTCCTCAAAACAGCCTTTTCTGGTCTTTTTCCCTTACAACTGTTCAGGATTTTAACAAGGGTGAAGTTTAAGTAAAGTCTAAGTAAATTCAAAGGTGTGATACTGATCTACTGCCTTCAAAACAGCATATGAAGGAGGAATATATATGTCATGATACTAATGTTTTTATTCCCTTTTGAACAGTACTACTTTTATTATTATCAGACTGGATTAACCACAGAATCAAATGCTCATGGAGATAATTCTTCAACTAATACCTCAACTAAAGTAAGCTGGAGTCTAAAAGACCAGATTACCCTGAAAGTGAACATATAAATGGACTTTAGAGTGTCTCCAATGATTACAAGAGTCTACCAAAACACTCAGATACGTTTAACAAGCAAAAAGTCCCATACAAACTATCTCCATCTCCGTAATACCACCATTAATCGATAGGAACTTGAGAAAAGTTAGGTGAAGCTTCAGAGGTTTCTAGGAAGGCTTGCTACAAGAGAAATATAGCTGCTAGTAGTAAACAAGTGATTGTGTTTCTTCTTCTGGTAGACATACTGTACCAATGATTATCCTGAGTCAGGCAGGGCTTTCTTTATAGCTATCTCACGGCTGTTAGGTCACGTGATATAACCGGAGTATTATGTCAATTAGGTAGTTCGCGATCTTTTTGAAGTCTGCTGGGTTGTAGCATTAGTACGAAGGGTATTAAAGGAGTTCTAAGATATGCTGTGAAATGGACTGGAATATAGAATCGTCAATAAAGGTGGTAGAGGAACAGGAAGTTGACCACTGGAAAGATCTCATTGAGGAGATTCTAACTATGTAGTTTTTGTAGCTTCATGACCACTATTGGTTGTTTTAGTGATCATGATGTACATACATTTAACTAAAATACGAGTATGTCGACGCCAATATGGCTCGTGGAGGTCTGAAAAGTTGACAGACTGTTGATGGAGTTGTGATAAAGGCGTTGAATATATTTCTGAGCGTTTTTATAGGTAGTGTCGCCAATTCGGAAGGATACAATGGTCCCCTATAGTTTCATATAAGGTCATAAGAAGACTAAATGAAGATATTTTTGAGAAGAAAGTGAATACAGTCGCCTTCCAGAGGTCACGTAACTACCTTTAATACCCTAACCCTTCAATATATTGCCAACTAATTGATCTGTACCTCTAAACTGGAGATACAAGAGATTCTTGACTAAGACCAGTCTAGTTTCCTGACTCAAGACTTTTTGTTTGATAGTTGCCCCCTAGTTGCTTCGTATGGCTATCTCCAATAACGTACAACTCAATCTTTCCATCTTTTCCTCCTACTGCTATCCATCTTGTAGCTAGAGCTTTGTTCAGCCTAGGATTGGAAGAATGGCCATTTTGAGGCGTAGAAAAGGCCACACAACTGACTCCAACTCGTTCATTGAATACACTGACCTTTGAGATCTCGTCATAAGTGAAAAGACGCACTTTTCCGTCCCATCCAGCAGTCATAATCAGGTCTCCTTCATGGTCGAGTTGGAGAGAAGAGAGGCCAGAGTGTCTGACGTTTACTGCGTCCAGCGGGGTGGAGGACGGTTCAGATTCAGAGTCTTCAGGTTTGGGGTCTTTCACTGTAGAGTCTTCAGATGCTTCAGGGACAGGTTTAGGGTCTCCCTCAACTTCTGGTACAGGTTCAGAGTCTTCTTCAACTCCAGGTATGGCAAAACCCCTAACCACATTCCTAGCTGGTTCCGGATCATCTTCCACCTCGACGATTTTCGGAGATGGAGGTCGTCCCACGTCATTCTCCAGTTCCGGTTCCTCCTCCTCCTCTTCAATTACCTGCTCTTTGATTGGATGTTTAACGATCAAAGAATCAGCTGAAGAAGAAACAAATTCTTCCTTTTGTGGATGCCCTCTGACGGAAAGAACAGGTTGCACGTGACTAACCACATAATAATTCAACACAGGTGTATACCTTGCTCGATCTGCTATATCAAAAACAGCCACTCCTCCTCCTTCATATCCCACTATCAGTTTCTTCTTATCCTTGATATCTAGATCCATAACAATACCCGTTTTAACACCTCTTAAACGCGGGTAAATGTCGTTCCAAACTACCCGAAACGCTCCATCTGTCCATTCCAACAACTCCACTTTATCTGAACTGTCCAAATCGGGTTTAGCAAGCAATCCTTGGCTCCAAGCGACCTGGCAGAAATTGAGAGAATTGACAGTCAACGAATACGTCTTCCAGGGTTGGGGATAAGAGGAAGAATTGTTGTCAGAGGTTAGGGCACTTGGAGGCTTCACATTGAGACCGCTTTTACCCGCAGAATCCAACTCTAGACGCCAAATATACAACTTGTCGTCCCGTCCTTGGGTCAACAAATGAGTCTCATCTATCCACACTAGAGACAAGATGGCTTCATGGTGAGCTTTCCAAATAGCTAGAGGTCGACGAGACACCAAACTCCACCAGAAAACCCATCCATTTTCGTCTCCAGAGGTGAGACTAGCATTGTGAAAGCGGAGACTGGTTACTGGGTGAGAATGTCCTCGAAGAAGAGCAGTAGGTATAGGGGATCCTGAGATGTTCATGAGGGTTAGGGTAGGGGTAGGGTAGGGTAGAGGGTATGGTAAAACGTGTAGTATGGTAGAATGTGTTTGTGGTATCACGTGATCAATTGTCTAATGGTAGTTTTCAATTGATCAATAATCAGCTATGTTCCTGTATTGAGCTTAGGAGGAGCATCAGAAGTGAAGTGCATAAAGTCCCAATTGAAAATCGAGTTTCGGATTTTTGAGATTTCCCAAAAAACAATAAAAAACAAATAAAAACAAATAAAACCCACATGATCTCTCCCTCAGGGTTAGGTCTACACATCTTACAATTACCCCAACCCAACAATAATACTGTCATTGTAATTCCACTCTTGTGTCAATATGACATTCTAGATAATACTTCATCCATACTGTAAGGCGGAAAGTTTAGTGTGCGTAGAGTTTTCTGGATCACGACACTTTGGGCTCTTCAAACAGGGGTGTATTATGGCAGACTTGGCTAATTTCCTGGAAATCAGGTGATTGAGGTGGGAGTTTGGGACTGACAAAAACTGCTGATTCAGAACCCCTTTTTTGGGTCGTTCAACTGTGCTATGTTGCACCTCCTCCTCCTCCACTTACGTAAGTCTAAATGGTTCGACCATAGTGGGGTTGCTATAAAAATGAATGCATGAAACTCGAGTATTTGGTTGGTGTTTAGGAGGCTTACATAATACACACTTGATAAGTGCCTTGGTGCCTTCCTCCTGATAATATACCGACATTACTAATTGTCTATCCACGCACAATGACGAAATGGACTGTATGCTCAATGCACTGCATCAGTCGTAAAGAGGTAATCAAAAACTAAGTGGCTGGGCTAGTAGAGAGGGCGATTCTAGGCTGGAAAGAGAAGGAATTGGATGACTAAGGAGATAGATGCCAAAGGAAATGAACAGGGAAAGGAATTGGCCTTTTTTCTGACCAAAAAAGGGTCGTTGTTCACCTCTCTCTGCAATCTCATTCTCATGCAACATTTTAATTTTCCCAACTCTCAATTCTATTGCCTCTCTCCTTTCACCAGCCAACCACATTAGTACCCCCCAGCATCCTCCTCTTTAGGCACGCTTCTTCTTCGCTCTCCACCGTCCCCGGCCCTGCCCTTCTTGCACCTTCCCCTCGTTGTGTTTAGCGGCTCCGTCAGACAGTCAAAGAAGGCGTCATCATCAGCTCTCTCCACCCACCACGAGCTCAACAACGCTACTCTAACCTCAACAAAAGCACACCAACGCCGGCGCACCCTCCACCCCCAGGCCCACACCACCCCTCCGCCGTGACACAAACCCCCACGCCCCATACATACCACCATGCTAGCCCGTCGTCTAGGAGCATGCTCCACCACCCTGGCCACTAGCGTGTCGAGAGCCGCCTGTGGATTGCGCAAACCCAATTCCCATTGGGACATATATAGACGGGCCCTGGCCCCCAACTTGCTCTCCACCCCATCCCAGAGAATGCCTTTGGTGAGTATAATCAGGAGAAGGAATTGAATTGGGAGAATGAGTTGAGAATTGGAGGAGGAATTGACTACAGGAGGAATTGACAGCAGCAGGAGGAATTGCCCTACTTATACCTTGGATAGCTACCCCGCACGACATGACTGAGGTGGTGAGCCAGGAGCGGATGTTAAAAGTGGGCAAAAACTGAGCAGAAACAAAAGCTACCTGCTCTGTATAGTCACCCGACTTTACACCGACCACCAGCTCTTGACCCCCACCCGTTGGCGTGCAATTGAGATGCTCAGCTGCTACCCGTGCAGTAGTGTGGAGGGTGCATATCTAGGAACATCAGGTGGGGGTAATATACCCCCACTTTGAATAGATGCAATGCCCCTCCGATTAGTGCGGTGACTATGGTGCTGTTGGTGACTACAAGTACACTGTTGTTACATGTTGTCTCTTTGGTTGTCTCATTTGGTGTCTCATTAGGTTGACTTGCCCCACATGGTTATTCTTTGCCACTGCAATTGAGTTTGCTGTCAAGTCAATGTTACAAGGCAATGTAACCAGTCAATGTTAGGCAATGTTACAGGTCAAGTCAATGTTCATGCCACCATGCTATAACCAGTCACCAGTGCTACCAGTCACCAGCGCCACAATTCAAGGTCAATGCCATCATTACCACTGGTGAAGGTCAATGTCACTATGTCACATCTCCTGCTGCCATTGCTAGGTATCTAGGGTCAATTCCACCGACTCCACCAATTCCACCAATTCCACTTGTTGTGTCAATGGAACTCCTAGATTGTCAATGGCTCTCTTGAAATGTCATTGCCACTATTACAGTGTCAATTTCACTGTCGTAGTGTCTGGCACTATTCTAAGGTCAATCCCTCTAGTGGTGCCAATGGAATTGAAGTGTCTATGGCACTCTAGTACTTTCCATGGCACTATCGCAGTGTCAATGGTACTGTCGAAGTGTCACTGGTACTATGGGAGTGTCAATGGTACTCTCGCATTGTCAATGGCACTATGGCAGTGTTCCAGCCACTGTTGTAGTGTCTGGCACCACTTCATTGTCTCTAGTACTCCTCGTCTCTGGCACTCCTTGTCGATGGTACAATTGAAGTGTCTTGCCTTCTCATCCCCTCTCCCCCACTCCCGCTAACCCAGATTACCATTTCCGCCGCCCTGACTGAGGGCTTCAAGAAGCACGAGGTTGTGCCCGACGTGATTGACGAGTTTGACCCCAACACTCTGCTCGAGATCACCTACGGAGGCGAGAATGTCGTTGCTGTGGGCAACACCCTGGCCGTCGCCGACACCCAGCACAAGCCCACCATCCACGCCTCCTTCCCCAAGGACACCGAGGGCACCTACACTCTGGTTCTGACCGACCCCGATGCCCCCTCTCGATCCGACAACAAGTGGTCCGAGTACTGCCACTACATTGTGTCTGGTCTCAAGCCCGGCGTTGTTGCCGAGGCCGAGGGCGCTGCCGTGGAGCTCGATCTGTCCCAGGGCAAGGAGCTCATTCCTTACATGGGTCCTGGCCCCCCACCAAAGACCGGCAAGCACCGATACGTCTTTGTGCTGTACAAGGAGGGCGCCAAGTCTCCCGAGGCCCCTGCCGACCGACCCACCTGGGGCACCAACGTTCCCGGCTCTGGAACCCGAGAGTGGGCCAAGAAGAACGATCTCACCTTGGTCACCTCCAACTTTTTCTTTGCTCAGAACGTTGAGCAGTAAGCTAATGAATTATTGTCGAAAGAGGACAGCGAGTACCAGGAACTGGTACGAGCAGTGAAGTAGATGCTATGGAGTAGATAGTAGGATGGGTGCCGGCTACACTTGTTTTGTAGACTGAGTGCTATGTCCGTCTTGTATCGTATTGTAGTCATATCGCATCGAGTTGCGCATGTCAACTCTATCCCACATTAACCTCCACTATCTACTGCAATGTTGATATGAGATAAGGAGGGGGAGGAGAGAGAACATGTAAACAATGGTGTTTGTTTGTCTACTAAAATACTACAGTAACCAATCTCGTCGTATTCCTGTGATTTAGTCGTATTCGTGCAATTTTTGCAATTTCGGAGGTTTGTTTTTTCTTTTCTTTTTTTCTTTCTTCAGAACTTCGGCTTGTTAATAACTCGAGAAAGATAGACTTATGACTAAAGTGAAACGATGCGGCTGTGCATTAAGGGGAAGGGAGGTGGACATAACAAAGGGAAAAATGGGAAATGGAAAATGAATAAATGAGAATAAAATTGATACGATATAATAGATGCTACAGATACTAACTCGCACCCCCTCGCCTACGTGCTTGTTCGTTTGAATATGATTATGTTAGATGCTACAGGTTCTGTTAACACTCGCAGACACTCTCTCGCACTACGTGCTCGTTCGTTCTGCTCATGTTGTCGTCTATCTATGCTAATGCATTCCAATCTTGTAAAACTTGAGCTGCTCAAGAACAATGTAGGTGAGAATGGTCTGGGGTCCGAGTCGAACAAACGACGGCAGCCAGCCCCGGAACATGAAGAGAGGTCCCTCGGATTTGAAGGCCTTGAAAAAGATGGTGAATGCCGAGTCCTTGGAGTGATGGGCGTGTGCGTTCATGATTCGAGTTTTGACGACATCGACAGGAGAACAGACCGTGGTGGCCATCAGACCAGCTAGTAGAGACGCCGAGAAATGGGTCGACTTTTTGTCTGGGTTCATACCGAGATGGTTGACCAATAGAGCCTTGAAGGAGTCATACGACACCATCTGCGAAGAAGTCATTAGAACTCCTCGAGTACAGTTGGGTCCGAGTCCTCGAAACATTGCCCGCACTCCCTCTTCTCTGTACATTCGAATAAGTCCGTCAAACGCGTGTTTGTAGTTTCTGCGTTGGTCTTTAGGCAGAGATTGGTCGTTTTGCATTCGAATGTTGATGATATCGGCCGGGTTTCCGACAATACCGCCACTGATACCTGCAATGACAGAAATGGGCAGCAGTACGTACATGGGCGGGTTCTGGTCTCGTTTATGGGGGTTGTAGTAGTAAGGAGCAACCTGTTCTTTGAGATACTCGTACATTCCAAACCGCATAGTAGAGTAAGTGGAAAGACGCAGCATTGAGGCTGAAAGACCCGAATAAACGCCCGTGATTCCCTCATGTTTGACCACGTTCACCAGCGTGCCAAACAGACCCTGACCACGTGTTTTGGCCGTTTGAAGACGCACTTTGGCCAGATCAAGAGGATGGGTAAACACGCCAGCCACCACCGATGCAAATCCTCCATACCAAAAGGGGTAATGGATTTTGGCCGAGGCCGGAACGGCGGCCAGAGGAGTTTCAGAGGGGGCTGTAGAAGCCGCCGTTTTCACCGGTTTCGTCACAGGCTCCATAGGTAGATGTGTTTGTATAGATGACATGGTGAATGTGAGTCAGTTGAGTCAAAGAGTTGAGTTTGAAGTAAAAAGGTGAAGAGCTGAAGAAGTGTTTTGGTTGATGTGTTTGTGGTTGTAGTTTCGTTGGATCACGTGTTCGTATTTTGTTTTCGTTAGTATTCGTTTGTATCGTCCTCCTCTATCTTGCGTTGCTGGATATCCGGACTTTATGTACTAAAATATTTTCAGATTTTTTCCTTTTTTTGCCCTTTGCACTTTTGCCCTTTTGGCCCTTTAGTCATTTTCCCTTGTTGTGTGGAACCTTAAGCAGAGACTATGTACAGGATATGACGACAAGATGAGATATTTTGGGGGAAGTTTAGGGGTGTTAAATGAGCTGGATCACGTGCCACATAATTCCTCGGTATATGCGATACACTGTAGCTCATTTGAAGACTCTCATCTCACCCCTCTTCTCACAAAGTCCACTTTTCTCTTTTTTATCAACAACTCAAAAAAGACTGCCGCGACAAACATCGGAGCAATCGGAGCCACGGGAAAAGACGGAGTTTATGGCAAAACGAGAGGGTAGAGGATATCACGTGACCGCGGACACAGTAGTGTAGTGACTGTACGCTATAGACAAGAACTTGTACGTTTTTTCTTTTTTATTTCACATTCAATACATTGGTATATTGTTTGGCTGTAATTACAATACTGGTATGGTTGTATCGGTATCGCCTCGACCGTTGACAACCTTAGATTGAGACATGTGTTTATCAAGCGACGGATAATATTGCCTGGAGGTGGGGCTGAATCTGGACATGTAAATGAGCCTTGAGTCACACCGTGCGGCGCTGGAAAAGGAACCAAGAGACTTCCCCACAGAATGTGCAAACGTTGAGCTTTGAGAGCAACTTGATGCAGGAAAAACAAAAACGTCTGGTTATGTAAGCCGGGGGGAGGGAAGAAGGTGGAGAGAGTAACAAGGTCATAACCTGAACCATGAGAACCAATGTATGAGTGCCAGTGGAATGGGTGTTATACGACACAACCGACGAGAAGTACTCCCTACTATACCTCGGCAGTGGAGATAATAAACGAACCAATTACTGCTCAAAATCGTTTTATTTGTTTATTTAATAATTTGCAATAATCTCCTTTTTCAATGTATACAATATCGTACTCCTGTCACATGGAGTTTTATGGAGACATATGGGGCAAGTGGATCATGAGAGGAGGTGAATAGAATAGGGATGATGACCCTTTGCTGAGATAGTAACTGGGCAATATTATACTTGTAGAACGTGAGAGAAACACATGTGGAGGGATAAGCCGAGGTTGGACACACACACACACATATATATAGATATGGGCTTTGGCAGTTTTTTCGTTGAAGTGGGTGTTCTGGTAGTGGGTGTTTTGATGAAGTGCTCCAAAAGAATCTCTCTATAAGATGCTCCTTCATGAACTCATAGTATCAACACTATGTATCAAGGTCCACCAACATGCCCCAAGTTGAAAGGTCATGATAATGCCCCAAAGTGAGATCTTTTCACACTAACAAAAAATGTGTTTGTCAAGTGATTACAAGCCCCAAGTTGTTTTTTGCATGACACCTTTCCCACAGCATTTACATTACCGAATACGGATTGAGTGGCATCTGACTGGTGATGGGGCATCCTTACAACCACATTACTCTATAAAAAAGAAGGACCGTAGAAGGTAGAACACACAATTGTCGTTAATTCGTGCTATGAGACTACGAAAAAAACCAATATCGTTCTGCCGATGCACTTGTCGGCCTACCGGAGAAACTCTGGCCAGTCAGAGCGCTATTAGACGGGAAGAAGGGACGAAATGTGAGTATGAAAGGTGAGACTCTGCTTGACAGTCTAACACAGCATTCAAGAGTGGTCGGGAAAGGTGTATACTCCATGGACTTGGGCAGGGAGGGAATGGCCTTAATGAAGAGACCCTTATATGGAAGAACCCTGAGTGATATTGATACCCCTAACTTGGTGAATATTGATCGTATTTGAATATAAATGGTATAGAAATGATCCTCTCGTCGAGCTCATCATAATGAATGTATTTACATCTTTCTAGGGTGTCCCCAACGTTGTCTAGTGGGGCTCAAGTAGAGAACGGAGGGCGGTGTGAAATACGAAAGGGTAGAGATAAAAGTAGACACTTGCTAACAAATAATCCAGTAGCAACACTTTTCCATCAGAGCTTTCCATAAAATTTTACGTGTAGGTAGACCCTGTTAAACCACGTTCAACGTTCTAATAATAAGTCCTTATTCACTCAGGAGCTGTTCTGAAGTGTGCTGTCTTGGTGGCCACGAAGAATACATTGAGACACTGGATCTATATGATTGAATGGAAAGGGATACCCATCAACTAGACCAAAATACAGCGGTCCTTCCTACAGATTATTTTGAGATATGGGTTCAATTTCCACTTTGGGGTGTACACTGTGGCCACCCAGACAGTACAACCTGCTTGAATGGAGTTATGAAAAATAACTGACGTTGATGAATTGGTAGAAGGGAGGTATCTAATACGAGTTTTTGATGTCTTGAGATCACGCAGAAAAAGTAATGCCACTCTTCAGATATCAAACTGTCTTGAAGTACAATAGTACCAGTGTTGTATTGAAGACGTACTTGTAGAGCTGTAGGTACCAAAATGATCTCCTAGAGTTCCTGATTTAAATGGCATACATAAGATATATTTATCTAGAGTATTGGCCCACTTCCAGAGAGTCCATTGGAACTACTTTTGAAGCTGTATCATTGATAGTGGTGGTGTTGGTAGGCTACCGGTATGTACTGTTCTACAGACTAATCGATATATGCCCACGACCAGCTTTTGTCATGTGTAATGAACAGGACATATACAAGAGTAGAACATATTGGGAACTATGAGAAGTGCGAAAATATCTACTTTTTGAGTGTATGTACATTGAGGACTTCTTATTTCTTCTTTTATCAACTGTTGTTCATCATTTTATGAAGTTATCAACCATAGTTGCTGCCACTCATTAATAATGCTTACAAGAAGGGAGTAAAGTACGAGATTTTACATCATAGGAACTGGAGGAGTTGTCAATTACCTGCCATCAGCCTTTAAAATTATTAATCGCCACTCTTTGCACTTCTTTTCAGCTTTTTTTCGTTAATTTTCTCAAGTTTTCCCAACCCATCAGTTTTGCTCTCTATGGATGCTTTCAGAACACTAGATATATGATTGAAATACGTATCTAGAGCAACCAAAAGTTGTTTTCCGCAAAGTAGTGCTCTGAACCACATGTTCTAGACTCCATTTCAGTTTTATATGCCATTTAGTCGACTTGTCGTCACGTCTGAATCGTCTTCAACTTACTGACAGAACAGAGAGATATAGCAGTAGAGATACAACTTCTACAGCCCTCGGTGTCCATCCAAGCCAGTTCATAATATGTACTGTAGATGATATAGGAGCTCTTGGTAGAAGTCCCCATGAAGGAACACCAATCTATGGAAGCCGTACTACCGGTACTTATACAGGAAGACGTGCTACAAGTATACGAGGGATGTCATACCAAAGTGTAGTATGTACTGAATACTGCCTGGATGAGCATACAAGTGGTACCATTCGAGTCCCCCGAGTTCACTGAGTTCAAAGAGACCATTAGCGAATGTCCTTTGACCTCTATTGCCACTTCTGAGCTTCTGAATGTCAAGAAGAGTCGTTCCCAAAGACTCTGAGAAACGTCCTCCAAGTAAAATACCGGTAGTCAGAGTGTCAGTACAATTGTACCAGTATCGGTACTGTAAAAACAGTCGCTGTACAAGTACCGCTCAAGCTCCCATTGTTGCTCTCCCCCTCCCCACCTCATAACACATTAATAATCATTCAATATATAGTCATTACAAGTCTACATTTAGTGGACGTGAGTCCCTGTTTGTAGACCATACATCCAGCAGACGAAAGAGTCCACATGGACGTATACGAAGCTCTCCGTTAGAGACAACGGATGAAGAAATCCGTTGACCTCTTCAGCATCAAAGTCCTGTCCTAGGCGTTGTAGGCAGCGTCCTCCATAGAAAACAACTCATACGAAACAATGAATATCGTTCGTATCACAGCTCCTCCTCAACGCATCCTCCATACAAAGTCCTTCTCTTTGTAGTTCTCTTCAACATAGAGACGTCTTCCATCAAGTCTTCTTCACCAGACAAGCCTTATCTTCTCCATACCAACGTCCTATCCAAGTGACAGTTGTCATCTTCAACAGACAGACGTCTTCCAAACAACCCTTCCTTTCTCATTCAAGACACTTTCTCCTTCCACACCTCCATATCCTCCTCTTAACCAGAACATCCTTCTCATCATACAAGTCTCTTCAGTTGAAGACGTCTCCTTGTATGGTACTTGTCCTCTCCTCAAACATATCCTTCACAATAAGGCAGTAGCTTTCCCTCTTCTTTAACATAAAAAACCCATCTCCTCGTATGGTACTTGTCCTCTTCAACATAACAAAACACCTCCCCTAATCCATAAGGCTTGTTCCTCCTCTTCAACACAACAAACCATCTCCTTGTATGGTAACTGTCCCTCTTCTCTTACCAAACATCTTCATCCAAGCCTTTCAAACAACCTTCTCTTCAATCAAACAATCCTTCTCTTAGGATATGTTGTCCCTTATCCATAGTCTTGTTCCTCCTCAACAGGTAGTAGTCAACTCCACGACGCATCACTTCTCCTCTCCATAACGCTTATCACTTCTCCTGTCGATCACGCTCGTCGTTAACCCGTTACTCCTGCTGAAACATCCCCATCTGCTCCTGAAGCGGGTGAGTAGGAATAACACCTGGAACTCCTCCTTCCATATGATGTCCTCCCTCTTCTAGCGACTCCTGAAGGTACTCTTCCTCCTCTTCTCCCATGTACATTGCCGCCGCCGCCGCCGCCGCTGCCGCCGCAGATTGCGTCTGTCGACTTCGAGCTCCAGGAGGCAACGTGGCTTCTTCTCGAGGCACAATATCAATCAGAAAATCAAACATGTCTGATCGTTGCAGAGCAGAGGCGATATCGGACCGTTGCAGTGTTCGTCGCTTATGTTCTTCGGCATGAATCCACGCTCGCATCGACAACTCCGTAATAAAAATATCACAGCCCTTTGCAAACAGAATAGGAGCTTCTGCAGAAATCATCTTGACGTCTTCATCGGCCTTCATGACTTTTTTGATACGAGCCAAGGGTAACTGATGCACCTTGAACTCATGGTCATCATGCTCAATACTGCTGATAATCTCCTGCCAGTACGCCAACATGATGCTTCGATAATGGCCCGAAAGACCCTGGGCCACATTGTTGAAGGTTCCCGTCATTTGGTCCAGTCCATTATCGGCCGCCGAATGCTCGCCATGAGGATCATGTTCATGGTCTCCCTCCTGGCCCTGCTCGTACTCCATCATCCGGTCGTACTCCAGATCTCCCTCCCGTTCTTCAATGTATCCTTCTGTGTTTTCCATCGCGTGGTAATGACTGGTGTGTACTGAACGACTGGTGTGTAATGTCAACCACTATACAAGTGTACTCGTAGAAGTGGAAGTAGAATAACGGTATGCACGTTGAATGTTGAAGTTAGAAAAAAGAGGTAGGCTATAACTAGACGAATACGGGAGGTAGAGGGATGAAAATTGCACTGTTTGGGAGAGAATTTTTTGAGCTTCAGATCTGGACTTTTACCGTCGTTATTTCTCCTTTTTTCCGCCCTCCAGTTGTTATGGTCACTTCACGTGGTCGTCATTTCTGCGCTAAATAAGGTTGATTTTTTGAAAGCAGTCGAAAACATTTATCGGGGGAAAAAGGACGATAATTAATGGTGAAATAGTTCAGCGGCGAACGAAAAACGACTGGTCTACGACAATGGCACGTAGTTGACACTCGATTAAGGCCCCATTCCGCCTGAGTGACTAACCCTAACCCTCGACCACTTTGAGAATTCAAACACAACAAACCTTGTTCCCAATTAGGATGCCGAAGTGGGTGATGACTAAGAGGCTGGACGATGTTTGGGAAGGTGTTGTAGAGTGCCAAAAGTAGGCCAGGGTAAGGGAAGAATGGTGGTTCGATTGAATGGGGCTTGATTGAATGAGGATTGGGTTGAAAAAGGGGAGTTTCTGGGGTGGAGTGGTGGGTCAAGTAAGTCTTCAACTGGGGGTGACTATGGTAGGGACGTGGACCGAATAGAACAAGGGGAGGGGTAGAGAAAGTGACATTTCGAGGTGACCATTGTAAAGAGGCAGGCTGTGGCTTTCTAATGCACTATTCCATTTACTTCTAGGTCTTCTGGAACATCAGATAGACACTTTCAGCATGCCTTTCAGCTAAGTAGTCCTGAACTAAAGCTAACTATTGATATGGAGAGATTCTAGAGATCTCCAGACTTCTCTTGGAAAGACAACAAACGTCGAAAATTGAAGAACATAACATTTGTAGAGCACTCTGAGTCCCTGTCACCCAATTTTTGCTTAAATACTGAGGGTAGCTGTTTTATCGTGTTCTGTTCTCATCTAAGACTCTGTTACTACGCACCGACACTGGTGGAGAGCTGTCATGACCTCATTCGCAATGTCTGACGCTTGAGTAGGCTGGTCAGTAGCACCACTGGAGTGTACACATCGCATTCGTTTCACATAGTATGTACGAGAGCTAGAGACCTTAGATGTGTACCCTAACCAGATCAATGTGAGAGGTACCAGTACTTGTAGGGAACTTCTCACTTCAGAAAGACATTCACAGTAGGACATCTTATTTCACCAACCTCATTTTTCCCAAGATCTTTTGTGTCTTAAGATACTTGAGATATCTAATGATATGGGGGTACACTCATCTCAATGATCATGTATACCGGTACTTGTACCGTACTTGTAGGTAACCAAAAAAGGCACTACAAGCACAAGTAGAAGTCTTAAACTGGTCATATGATTCTCATAGGGCTCTTGGATCTCTATGATCTCTATAATCACTCATAATGAGTCTCAATATACGTCTACAAGTGCTTTACAGATCTATAGACTGGATGGAGACCCATCAGACAGCCCACTTCAACCTATAGACTGAATGGATACCTATGAAACAGTCCTTAGACTAATTGTCTGCTGGTCACGTGTTCATCATGATTTCTGGTCTCTCGCTTTTGTCATTTTGGCACTTTCGACTGATACAAGTAGATGTCTTTTTGCACTCTATAGACTAAAGAACATATACCACCTAGTTGTAGACGTCTTACAAGTACAAGAAGTTCATTCCTGGGAGCTTGATGAATTCGAAATGACGATAAGAGTCTACCAGGACAATCAGCTTCAGATTCGCAATGTTTGCCGGTACTTGTAGATATCATGGACCTCTTCTGGTGCACAATGGAGACCCATCAAACAATCCACAGGCAAATAGTCTTCTTATACACTTTATTCTGGTACTTTAAAGGGAATGAAGTGTCTCCTACGGTTACTGCACCTTTACTTGGACTATAGGTGGGACTCATTGGAGCCCTCATGAGAGCCCTACTTCATATTCCACAACTCCAATGAACAAGGTAGCTATCCGATATGTTATATTACATCATGTTAGAAGTAATAATCTAGTTATCAACTCATCAACCCATACAAATTCTTGAGATGTTGATTTTTCAGCCTATTTGGGACTTGGTTGAACAGAACCACCAACAGGTCTCCTCAACTCCTTCAAAAATAGTCCAATTTCGTTTTTTGAAGCTGTGCCCCTTTATATACACCCATCTCCTCTTCTCACTCCATTGCACCCTTCAAGCTTATGCTCAGTCAGTCTTGTGAGAAACACACCCATACAAGTACAAGTACTCATACGGTACCGGTACTGAGGTGGTCTCATACATATTGTCGGCCTTGAATATCATTGGGCCAAAGGTACTGTACCAGATTATGATACCCACAGCAACCGAAAGTGACCACAACCACCAAAAGTGAGATATCGTATTATTCGAGCTACTCAAGCTCCTTGGAAGAGGATACTTTCGTACCCTTGAACTTCTAACTGACCTTGTGAGTCTCACCAGATCATTATCCAGATTTCTTTAGAGATAATTCCATGAGATCAGAGACAGATCCATGAGATGTCCTCTGACGACCCCAGTCACATGACTCACGTTATTGTAATGTATGTACATACTCTTACGGTACCAGGTACAGTATGTAATCTACAGTACAAGTACTCACTACTCTTCAGTATGGACAATCTATCAATAATGCTCTATGTATAAATACCGCCTTTCCTTCTTCTTCTCTACCACCTCTTATCCACCACTTTAGTCACACAATCAAACAAATCCAGAGGGGGCAAGCCTCCATTTGTTTCATACTCATTTCCATTCTCATATCCATCATCATAGTCGTCTTCATCGTAATAATAATCGTGATCGTACGACGACAACTTTTTGTCCCTTTGGATCTTCTTTTGAGCAGCTCTTTCAGCTCTTTTGATCCTCTCTCTTGCTTCTCTTCGTCGAGAAATAGCGTCCACGAAATCAACCAAAACTTCAGGTGCAACTAAATCAGTCTTTTCCCAGTCAATCTCCACCAATGAAATCGTCGAATCTGTACTCAAATGCTCATATTCCGCATCTCTTTTCATTTCCCGGGTCACTTTAGACTGAGTCACAGCTTCAACAGGCACATTTATCAGTCCAGGACTCTTATCCAGGCTTCCAAAGGCTGTCTGAAGAATCTTGGAGTCCAGTTTCGACAAATAAACGTCCTCTGCTTCAGTTCCTTGGTAATAATGTCGCAATCTGACGGGTTTCTTCATATGATTCGGAATATGATGAGAAACAGTAGGAAACTGGGCCTTTAATGCACTCCGTTTTTTCGGAGAAACGTAGAAATCACCTTTAGCCGTATGTGCAAACACGTCCCCTTCAGGTTCATTGCTTTTCTTGTCTTCATCCCTCTCTTCTATCGTCTTTAATGCTTCACTTTCTCTGATCTTAGAGTCCACCAACTGGATCACTAGAGACACGTGATCGCCCGAAAACGTCGTATCATTGTGATCCAATCTACTCTCCTCCTCAATGGCTCGTTTTAGAGAGTTATAGTACTCCACTAGAGCTTCTCTATCTCCTAACAAGTACCTCGAGCTCTCAAACCCCTTTTGAGTATGGTAAGGAATGGAATCTGAAGTAGTAGACGTTTCACAGGCGCAATCTTTGACCACAGCGCAGTTTCCAGATACTCGCACTTTCATTTGCATTTGGAGGAGATTTTTATCGTCTTTTTCCGCCTTTTCCTCATCCCACAGAACAAATTTGCCTCGTGAAACATCATAATCTTTGTATACACATGAAGGACAAGTTATTTCGTTTTGGGACGCGATTCTGTGCTCGAAACGGGCCTCGGAATGCTGACTAAGCCGACACAGACACGAGATGCAAAAAACGTGGCCACATTCCAGCATATATGGTCCAACAGGGTCAGGATGAAGACATATAGGACATGGCGATTTTTGAGACGGATGTAGACGCATCAAAAGGACTTGTTTTGGCGTTGGAACTGATTCAGGGTCGTCTGTGATCCCCCTGTAGTCACCTGACGGGTCCAAAATGTATCTCCTCATGATTGAAAGGCGTGTTCTGAACTTCTGAGTGGCGATGTATAAAGATCGAGACATGTTCAGCTGGACTTGCATGAGTGTTAGTAAGCAGAACGGAGGAGGGGGGTATAAGTGGCCTAAAGCCGGCACACAAGAGATTCAAAAGTAAAGAAAGCTGTGTATATCGATTCTGACCGTCATTATTAGTAAATATCCCGTTTTTTTGGTCTTTTTAATTATTCCCAAATGCTCATTATTTCCACATTATTTCTACAGGTATCCTCTGGTGCATCCTGCATGCACGAAAAGTCTAGTGGAAAAAAATATCGAGCGTATCGCATCCATCTCTCTACTCTCTGATACTGCTCGAAAATGGCTCGAAAAAACCCCGTGAGAGGCAGTAAAGTGAATCTGGCCCCTGAGCCCGTCGAGGACGCCCACGATGAGGTTCTAGAGGCTCAGAACAAGCTGGAAAGTGAAGAAGCTGAGGAGCTGACCAAGGAGGAAGAGCAAGAAGAGATGTCTGCCACTGAAGAGTCTGATGAGACTGATCTTGGAGGAGAGGGTGAGGAGGGTGAACAGGAAGGTGGAGAAGATGACGGTGAAGAGTCTGGTAACGATTCTGGCTCAGATGACTCAGATGACTCTTCTAGTGACAGTGACTCCTCCTCTGATGGAGAAGACCTCAACTTTGACGACATCACCTCTTTACTCGACGCCAGTACCAAGTTCCAAGAGAAGAAGGAAGACGGAAAATCTCTCGATGAAATCACAGAACAGTACGCTCGTCTTCCTAAAATCGATGGAGGAGTAGGATACGGCTCGGGAAGTCTGACTGAAAAGGGACTGCTCAAAGAAGACCATTACGATTACACCAAGGAAGATAACAAGAACAAGTTTGCATTCCGGGTGGTCCAGGATCCTCACCAGGTGAAACTGGACAAGAAGAAGGCACGTGACAACACCGCTGGAGATAAATGGTTTGGAATGAAGGCTCCTGATATGACTCCGGAACTCAAGATGGACGTGGAACTGCTGAAGATGCGAAACGTTTTGGATCCTAAACGGTTCTACAAAAAGAACGATAGTAAGAAAGACCCCAAATTCTTTGAAATGGGAACTATTGTGGAGGGCAACACCGAGTTCTTTTCGGCCAGACTTACCAAAAAGGAGCGAAAACAGACCTTTGCCCAGGAACTGCTTGGAGACGAAGACTCGCAAAAGTACTTTAAGCGGAAATACGCCGAGATTGGCGACTCCAAGGACGTGGGACGAAAAAAACACTTTCAGAACCTCAAGGATCTCAGAAAAAAGCGTCGTTAGTTATTTATTTGCATGTGTTAGATAAAGGGTGATGTAGGAGTCTGTTGTAAGAGGTGTAAACATGGGTAGACTACTGGTACTGGTACTTGTACTTGTAGACAGTACCTACTACTATATCGAGGTCGTATGGGATGTAATCCTTGTAAAGGCGTTTTACTATAGTTTTTGACACCCCGTTTACTCAGGACACGACTCAGTCCATAACTCCACCAATATCCACCGTAGAGGGATGGGGACTTGATCATTTGATTCGTGGCGCTTCAGAGACCAATTAATGTCATATATTCATCTCGCCATCTCTTCTGGATCGTGAAATGGAGTGCCGTAAACGTTTCATTAGAGGATGGGATAAGAGAATGAACTCATGGTGAAAGTAGATGGATCCAAGACTACAAACAGAGACATCATAAAGACATGCGCATCTACTGGTACAGGTGGTAAATTGTCGGAATTGTTATAGAACCACTTCTGTGATGTAAGACCTCTCATAATGCCAACCCAGAGTCAAGAAAGGGAGGAGTATTGTTGGATGAGCTGAATAAAGTAGTTGCTGAAACAAAGAGTGATCATGGTGAAATTTCTGTTTCTCTTCTTATACATTCAGTTGATTACACTTCACAATGTAGGAGTACGTTGTAACCTCTGAATCGAATGTACTTTTTGGAATAGAAGATTAAGCTTAGTAAAGCTAAGTATTGGGTGGGAGTGGAAAAGAGTAAGGAGTGAATTTTTATGTGGTATGAAGGGGTTATGAGAGAGATTTCTAACTCATTAGAATACCCAACTCTTAGGCTACACTCTGGTATACTTTTCATCTTTCTACCATCACGGGAACACCGAAAATGAACCCCCAGCGGACTTTCAGAGATGAGTAATGTCTAAGTAATTGCGAATGAGGAGGTGAGGAAAAGTAAGGAGAGTGAGGTTGAGCGTAAGAGAGAATGTGTACGGGGAAGGGTTGTTTTCGGTAGTTTCAGGCGCTTTTGAAGTTCATGTTGAACTTGTTTTGGTTGCCCTCCATAAATCCCTCCAATCTCTACTACTACAAGTAGGTCTTTTCAGCAATTGTCAACAAGAAAAGACAGGACTCATGGGCACGAAAAGAGACACCAAGAGAAGAGAAAAGTTGGTATTAACGAACATTAACTTGTATACAAGTACTTGTAGTGCTAGATATCTCACTATTACGACTTGATGGGTGTTCAACATGTCCTCCATAGGTTCCTCTTAAGTTGTCTATGATGAAGTAAAAGTAGAGATGAAAAGGCACTTTTTGGTTCTCGAGATCCACTGCAGACATATTCCAAGTCAGCTTGGTTACTGGAGATGAATGAATATACTCTCTCTGGTCTTTTCAGTAGAGACGGAAGTCAAGGCTCTGACTGATACTACAAGAGACTCCATAATAAAAGAATCGAATGGTATAAAAGCAAAGGAAAGTGGGGATTATTAAATGGTAACTGCTTCAATACAGATACTTTTGTTTTATTCACCAATGACAACGTAACATGTCCTCTATGAGCCCCCCAAGAAGAAGCTAATGTACTGTATGACGTTTTCATCAAGAGGAGATAACGTACTTGCTACTTGTAGGTAGATACAAGTACAGAAAAGCGCGATATACCGCAGAATCTTTGTTTCAGCGACAACGCAACTACAAGTATACTACTTCACGCAGTGTACTTCTTCTACTACATTCGTGCTATTGCGACTCTTAGCTCTCCATTAGTCTTAGCAGAGAGACTGTAGTACTGTACTTATATCCATTTTGATACAGTAAAAAATTGTTGTAGCACCTACTTGCAGAATCGTCATTGGCCTTTCTTTTTACTTCTCAGCGCTAGCTTGTCCTAGGTCTCAATGTCTCTCAATGTATGAAGCTCACCGAAAAGAACGACTGCAATAGTGAGGTAGACTAGCAGGCAATACTCGTTCTGGGTCATGTCACTAATTTTTGGACCATGCTACTGTTCTCTCAACTCTTATATTGCCACTTTCGTTTTCAAAATGACGTCTTATTAGACATATGATCCACTCTGTCATCTGTCCCGAAGTCCGATGATTAATAATGGACATTGACTGACAGCTACCTGCTACTTGTACTGTACCGGTACTCTAATATTGATAACTAATGACAAAATGAACTATCTGCTCTAGGATATGAAAAACAATGGTACCATTGTATCCAGTGGTACCGGTACTTCATCTTCTGTGACACTCTGAGTCTTGTATATTACTGACCACTCATTATAATACATTATGGTATCTCTCATTCGCGTTTGCTCCCTCCTACCTATTCTCAACGTAGTGCTCCAGCTCTGAGAAGAGTCTATCTCTCTCGACTCCATCTTCATCTTCGCTCCACTCATCTTCCTCGGGAATCGACTTTTGTTTATCCCAGGGCTTTCGCTGGTCTTCATCGTCACTTGGCCCGTAATCTCCAGCGAAATAGTCATCATCCTGGGTGTTTCTGGTCGCAAATCGTTCGTCAAAAAACTCGTTTCCAAACCGAGGTATATCAGATGCTTCACTATCGATAGAAGAAACCTCATCATCATCGGGATAATCGTTTCTGTAAAAGTCCTCAGCTGTGTTAGACAAAAGTATTGGGGTGTGGTTGTCCTCTAGAACAAATAGAACCGCCTTTTTGTTCACTTTTCCTCATTTCTCGATTTTCTCGATTTCTTCCTTTTTTCCTTCTTTATCTCCTCCTTCATGATCACCTTCTCTTCCCTCCCACTCACCATTGGAATCCTCATCATCGGTGGCGACTGCGGCATCCGAGTCGTCATCGTCGTCGTTGAAAAGCAGCTGCTCATCGGCATCAAGAACACTATATTAATATCTCGGTCATTCATAAATCATCATTCATTAGTCAAAAGTCGTAGATTACTCACATGAAACCAATGCGTTGGCCCTCGTAACTTGTGGTGGCAGCGTTTCGGTGCCGGTAATAAATATCATAGACGTAATCTTCCACCTCAGCGTCGGGATCTAGAGAGTCTGCCAAAGGACCCTTCATGTTGGACGCTTCTTCGGAAGTCATATCGGTATCTTCTTCAATCGCTGGTGGCAGGTCCTCTGGACTGATGACCGTCTTGTGAGCAGCAGCTGCCGAACCGCTACTACTACTGCTGGGGTCCATTTGCAGGTAGTTTTGGACCATATCTGTAAGAGCAGCAGACACTCCAGCATCACTACTCTGACGTCGTTTCTGCTTCTTGGCTCGAGGAAGACGAAACACACGTCTACTATCAGGATCATTTTCATCGACAGTCACGCTCTGACGTCGTTTCTGGGTACCTGCCGACGCTCCAGCCTGTCTCATGTGTTCCTCCAGCAGCACGGTATCATTTTTCGCCGGTTGTGTTTCCTCTGTTCCAGAGTACGTAAACACTGTGTTAGTGTATAAGTAAGGTGCTGGTATGCCTCTCTATATATCAGGTGGTATACCTCATATATAATTTGGTATCATCACATGGATCATATCGTATGGTGATATTATCATAATGTCAACATTCCATCTCTATCGTGGGTCATGTCGTTACCAAGGCGGCATTGTCGTGCATATATTGCCATCAAACTCACCATAGGGGTTTTTGTTGTTCTTCTTGAGACTGTCGACAACTGGGGTTAGCGGGGTGTGGAAACGGTCAGTGTGGTTTGCTACTCACGCAACGCCTGCAGAGGATCCTGGCCTCGTTTTCGCTTCACTCGTAGCGTTGTAGGAGGGGTTCTTATGCCATCAATCATTTTCGCAGTGCTCGTTTCCGTAACAACAGATTGAGGTAGCCCTAATTACTTTAGGGTGGGGGATGAGGTGACAAGAGTAAGGTGGTGGAGACACAGAAACTATCTTGCCAATATATATATGCATGCATGTTTACCTTTTCCCTTTTCCTCTTCTCTTCTCTCACCACACAAACACCCATCCAAGAAAACCATCCGGCGCTGCTTTCAGCCTGAGAAAAAAAAAACACAGACTCGCTACATTTTCGATACCCGCAGCTTTACCAGACTCGTTGATATCTTTCTGCTGGACAGACTAAGACTTCACGAACTTCTCCCCATTACTTCTTCTGAGTGAGTTACCAGCAAACCTACCACGCCTTTGACTTTGCACACGACATGAGAGGCGTGGTGTGCCCATCTTACACTTGTTACACGAGATACTAACCCAGCTGCTCAAGTGACTTTCGCTTCAGCAACCAGAACCCAACAGACTTTTTCCCACACACCAGCCACGATGCCCGTCTCCCGAATCACCGAGTTCATCAGCAACACCATGGACGGCCTGGACGGCCTTCGGCCTAGCCGAATGCTAATGTCCCCGGCCAGCACCATGAAGCTGGAGCACGACCGGGACACGGTGGTCGTCACCGGAGGCGCCAGCGGCCTTGGCCACGAGATTGTCAAGCTCCTGGCCAAGAAGGGCACCAAGCACATCTTTGTTCTGGACATTGTCGAGCCCATTCCCTCGGAGCGAGTGGACAATGTCACCTACTACCACTGCGACGTTGGCAGCGAGGAGTCCGTGAACAAGATTGCGGCCCGGATCACCAAGGAGGTGGGTCATGCCACCGTGCTGATCAACAACGCCGGTGTCACCGTCGGAAAGACTGTTGGGGACCTGACCATGGAGGAGATCAACCGAACTCTGCGTGTCAACCTTGTGTCTGCATTCATCACCACCAAGGCCTTCCTGCCCGGCATGCTCGAGCTCCAGCGCGGCTACATTGTGACTGTGTCTAGCGTTCTAGGCCACATGTCTCCGGCCAAGCTGAGCGTCTACGGTGCCTCCAAGGCGGGCCTGATTGCATTCCACGAGTCGCTGACCTACGAGCTGGGCGCGCCCTCGCAGACTACTCGGGGCGTCAAGACGATGCTGGTGACCCCCGGACAGATGGCTACTCCTCTGTTTGACGGGGTCCAGACTCCCAACGAGTGGCTTGCCCCGGTGCTCAAGCCCGCGGACGTGGCTGCCAAGATTGTCTCGTCCCTGGAGAAGGGCTCTATCGAGACCATTTCGTCGCCTCTCTACACCAACTTCCTGCCCATGTTCCGATCTCTGCCCTGGCGGCCCGTTGAGATTGCTCGGCGGTTCTCGGGCATGGACCGTGGGATGGATACTTTTCGAGGCCGTCTCTAGACAGGCTGATACTGTGATATGATACGAACGTTGGGGCTTTCCTGTGTGTGGCTCTTGGGGGTGGGATGGTGGCTGGCCTTGTGCTGGCGTTATTTATAGATTGACTTGTGTCAGGTTAATTGAAAGTGACTAGAGTGAGTGAGGTGTAGATGAGGCAGTGAAGAGTACGAGAATCGCGTAGCGCGGCGTTCTTGGCCCCCGTATTCGCGCGGGCCTAGAACCCTGGGTGGATCTCCAGGCGCACCAAGTGTCGCAGCATGATCTTGGTTTGACAGGTGCAAGAGTATTATTGTTTCACCTCGACACATGTGCCAGCCTCCGTCTGACAGGTGTTGAGGGTAACGTTATGTGAGTATACAAGGGAGTCTGAGAGTGGATCATTGCAGAGGGGGACAGGCGGGAATGGCTGCAGCGTCTTCAAAAGCAACTTCCGGCAATGTCTCAAGCCTGATAATTCTCTGCGTGTGAAGATTCGCGTCGATCTCGCTATGTTTCGTCTCAGCTTGCCGCATATTATCTACCAGAGATAAGCAGCCGGAGCTGATTCGCAAAAAGGCCCCCCTAGAGTCACTTGGGAGTCTCTTGTTTGGGTGGTTTTGGAGCTAAGCGCCGGCGCCATTTTTCCGGGCGATAAACCTGGGCGTTGTCCTCCACCGCTGTTTGTTTTTGCCAGGAACTTCTCGTCCATTCCGTCGCTAGGTGTCCAGAGCGTTGCACTAATTTTTCAGCCTTGTGCGGATGCGGATAAATCCAGTGTGGAGGCCCGAGCTTGTGTGTGTTTGACAGGGCTGCGCAGGGGAGAACTGATGGAGAGCCGAGTGCAGTCAGACATGCAATAGCCGGCTTCCAGGGTCCTTGTCCGGTCTAAATCGACAGCCATGGAGCAAGCGTGGTTCTGACGCTGCAAAGGCGGGTGCAGAGAAACGAGCAACGGCGATGAGTTGCGTTGCGATAATGCAGCCCTGCTAGTGGCCCAGTGCGGGCTTCCAGCATCGGAGAGTTAGTTGGGCCGTTCCGCTAGCCTGATGTAACACTGCTAAGGGTTCAGGGACATACAAAAATACTAGAGAGTGTGAGTGGAGAGATGCCAAGAAGGGACAATGGGATAAGGGTGAGGATATGACAGCGTGACAGGTGGGAGGCGTGGTTTGCAGTGACAGACAACCTGAAGTTTTGTTAGGTTCCCGGAGAGGCAACGATGATTAATCTTTATTATGTCAATCGAGCTCTGTCGGAGAGGTTCCTTCTGCTTCTCTCGCTTAACAATTGGCTTTCATTTCAGAAGACTAATCTGGAGCTTAAGCGGTCTCAGAAGGATTCTGGGGCGACCTCACGGGTGACAGTCCAAATCGCCGATTGACTGCAATCGAAATGCAGAGGAAAATCACGTTCTTGAGGAGCAGAACAGGAGGTTGGTTATGTTGACTGAATGGTTGAGATGCAAACTATGAACTTTAGAATCTAGTTATCATCGATATCATCCGATTTATTATCTATAGACGAGAGCTATAGGGGTTATGAACGGGTGGAGACATGGAACAGGGGGAGTAACGGTGTTAACGGTATTACCGGCTTTTGGTATCGCAACTTTGGCTCGGTATCTTTGGTGTTGCTAAGACCTCACCAGTTATACAGGTACCGATACCTTCTTCAAGTTGCCTTGAACTGGCCAAATGCTTCCACCTCAATGTTTGGTTGCTCTGCAGCCAACGTCTTTGAACTAAGACCGTGGAAACGGCTCGTTTGGTGCATAACATAGGCCAGCCCAGCAAGGGAGGTGCAGGTACCAGGAGGGAGGGAACAGATGCATCCAACATCGACGTTGAGACCGACAATCGAACGTCAACCATCGAACAACATTAAAAATGGGAATGTTAAGTGTCGGGGTATGGACCTCGGTGTCCACGTCGTTCGGATGACGGAAGCTGCTTGTCTATCCGAGCCTCCCTCTTGGGTTGCTATGGGAACTGCAACTCTCTGCATTTATTCTATAGACACCTATTGTGATAAGATTTCGGTGGCAGGTAGAGTGAGGAAGGTGGAAGAGGGGGGAGTAAAAGGGGGGCAAGAGAAAGAAATCTCCCACTGACTGGTTTTGTTTGTTTCTTTACAAATTACTTCTATCGCACTACTCGTACATTGTACTCGATGTACACATTCACCCCTACTGGCAAACACCCTTTCATGTCTCTCAATTGACTTTCATTTATATAGAAATACACTTGTGAACCTAATGCATGGGGAAAGTCTCTTGAGACTGAAGGGTAGGACACCTGCCGGAGATTGCGGGAGAGTAACGCTTGCCGACCCAGCAAGTTTGGCGCCAACAGGCTCTGAAACAGTGAAACAGAGAGGTGAGCATCCCCTCGTACTTTTAGCCCTCCTGGTGTCTAGGAGTGGGAGTCTAGTTGAAGAAGGAGTGCAGACCTACAAAACACGCGTTCCATCAATAGATGCCATTTATGAAGAGTGCCTTACAAGCAACCAGAGTGTACAGAGCAGTAAACACTGGCGTCTATATCTACGTGCAACGTGGTCGACCAAGAGATATGGTAGCTACCAAGTAATACCAGGTAAGTGTACCAGTACTGTACTTGTAGTCATACCAGAGACATCGACACCATGAAATGTTCAATGATTCTCTGGTTCTCCCGTCGTACCAATATAAACAGGGGTAGCACGTGCACGAGCCGACAAGCGGCCACGACAGATGTTTCGGCGATGCAAAAAAAGCGGAATGAAATAGAAAAAAGACATTGATAAAAGGGATAATATGAATAACTTATGCGGGCCACTGGAATGGCCATGGTACCTGCTGAAACGGAGTGTCTAGCGGTATTCGGGGTGGAGGAGATGCTTTTAGAGGTGCAAGGGGAGGTGGGGCATTGGAGATGTGCAATGAGGATGAGTCAAGACTCAATGATGATTGTGGAGGAGAAGATGAGGGAGGTCAGAGACGATAGACAAGGTGACCATGAACTAGCCATTCTGAAGGATTACCAATTGAGGAGTACAAGACACACCATTGAGGGAATACCAGGGATAAGACATTACTGGATCCCGAAACCGAGGCCCAGAAGACAATGTACTCCTTAGATAGAAGTAATACCTCTAGAGAAGTCACTCCTTGGTCCTCCATAGGTACTCCTGAATGTAGAGTACTTCTAGTGACCACCTTGTCGTGTTTTCAAGACCATGGCTGGTTGTTTGCTCCTTATTTACTCATGAAGAGGAGTCCCTGGAGGAGAAACCACCTCGGTGGTGTCTGAATTCGTCTTGAGTCTGCTGGTGATTGTGGTGATTCTGTTGGCGAGGAACGAGTTATCGAGATTTCGGGCCCGATTCTGGTCGTCGGCTGCTGCCTCGGCTTGTTGCTGTTGCTCCATTCGTTCCCGTTTCGCCCGTTCCTGCTGCTGTTTGTTTTGCATCACTGTTTGAACCCTTCTGTTCTCCAGAACCACCTGAATCTGGCCCAGTTCATAGAGCATGTTCTGCTGTAGAGCCTTGAGATGTGGAGGCAGCGGCCGTCGTCGTCGGAACTGGGTGCCTCCATCAAACTGCGGTTGTTGAGAGCCTCCTTCTGATTGTCTGTCTCCGTCTGTTTCGTCTGAAGTCGTTGAAGCCGTGGTGGTCCCCGTTCCCGTGCTGCTGAAGAAGTTTGTCTCGTGGTCTCGTTCTCGTTCCCGTTCTCGTTCTCGGGCGTTGGAAATGTCGGCCTTTTCGGCTGTATCTGTCACGTCGACTATTCGAGCCGACTGTTTGCGCGACGAGAGCTCCGGCACGGCAAAGTTGACCCGGTTGCGTCTGGCACCGAGAGGAGTGGCGTCACTTTGTTCGGACGATTCTTCCTGAGAAGAGGACTCGTCGGCGGTAGCGGTAGCGGAGGTAGCGGAAGCAGCCGAAGCAGAAACGCCTGACGGTGCTGGGGTGGCAAAAGCAGGTGCTATAGAAGCGGTACTGTTGGTTGTGGTTGTATTCGTAGGGACCGTATTAGTCGTGTTCGGGGCTGTCGTAGTGGTCACATTGGTTGTATTCGTAGTGCTGGATGTATTCGGGGGAGGTGCTTGGAGTTGTGAAGAGGATGCTGAACCAGAAGTCGTGTCTGGTGGTCGGGTGGCATGTGTGCTATTGGTACTGGTGGCACCTGGATTCGGCGTACCACTCGACGTCTCATCCCTGGTCGTCATAGTAGATAGTCAGTCGGATAGGTGGAAGGTGGATGAGGTGGTGCAGTCGGTGTATTCCGTCGTAGTAGAGAATTCTTTGGTGCAGTTGGTGTTGGTACTGGTAGTGCTGTTGGTGGCTGTCTTGTCTGTACTATGTCCTCCTGTCCCCGGACGGCTCCTGTCCATTTCGTACGTGGTAAGAGGAGGAGTTTTAATGTGCAACCAAACTCTTGGGTGGCCGTAACGGGAAATGAATATGTGACTTGTGCAAGCATGCGATCAATGAGGTTTGGCGAAAAAAGCAAACACTAACCTAATGGGCATGCTCAGCAGCTAGCTCCTCAGGCTCAGAGCACCGGTACGGATACGACAGAACCTGGTGTAAAACGCAAAGTGGGCGCTCCACCGGTTCCAGACAAGGGCGTGGCCAAACGAAAAAGTTTGGCTTAGTTGCAGAAAATGAAAAGTCACCCAAACGTTATTGCTGCTCTGCATATAAGCGGAGTTTTGCGTCCCCGTCAAATGTCAGGGCTCCACAGTCATTATTGGTAATATCCGTAGGGGAGATGTAGACACTGATGGTTCAATAGGTGGCAATGAAATGATGAAGCGGGTTGGTTTTTTTTCTCTATTTTTTCGGGGCCCTTACTACAAAGTAAGACCAAAGTGGGGGACAAGAACGGGGAACAAGAAACAAGAATAGACAAGAAGAGAAAATAAGAGGATAAGAGAAAGAAACGGGGAGGATAAGAGAACGAGATGGCCTACGAGATGGCCTACTCTGTGATTGTGTGATGTGTAGAAACGGTAGTGTATTGGTTGACCTGTATTAATTCTCTGTGTTTTTATTATTGTGTATATCTTTGTTCTCCGAACGTGTGGTGGACATTTGTTTCCATGTTTCTCCGCTCTCGTCTCACACTCTGCCTTCACAGCTTCACTGCCTTTACTCTCCACACTTGGGCTATCCCTTAGTATGGGTGCCAGTACAACAATACCAACATGAAAAAAATACTGAAAAGTACCGGCATTCGTACTCGGTACCGTACTCGGTGGTCACATCTCCGACTCGTACTCGGCACTTTTATTCCACCTGTTCCTTCATTCGGCCCTTTACAATCTTACCTCTTGTTTTCAACCTTTGGCCTCCCATTCGTTCCACTATACGGAGCTGAGCGGACATGCACGGCAGCTGTACGATACATGAGGCAACTTTGAAGATAAACGAGGGTACGAGGATTAGCGAACGAGAAAAAAGTCCATAATGCACTGCTCCCTAATCTCTAGTCTCCCGTACCTGACTTGTGTTGAATAAGCACTTTAGTTCACTTCTGAGCTATAGTGGAGTAAAGGGCACTAGTGTATACTAAGAGCTATACTAAGAGCTATACTAAGAAGTTACGGAGTTTAATACTTGAGACTGATTATGGTGCGGTATCATAAGACCGGTGAAGCAATATTTACCTTGACCAGTTTCTCACCCTTAACCCACAATTCAACCACTCAACAAGTATAAATAGATCTCGTATTTATGTATATCTGCGAGTCCCGTATCTGTCCGTATCCTCGAATCTCCGTGTGATTATTATTTACTGTTTTATTTTATTTCCCCATTTCTTTTATTTTCCACTTCGTAACAAATACAATACTCGTACCCCTCCCTGTCTCATGTTTCGCCTCGTCTCGTCTCGTCAGTCTCCAGATTCCAGTTTTTCCGTCACCATGACTGCATCGTTTCGGTCCGATCAGGTGAGTAAACGAGGGTGCAAAACCGTTTTACGAGGGGCTGAATAAAAGCATTTTTGCCACATATTCCGCTTTTCATTTTTTTATATTTCTGCTGCATTTCGCCTCGGCTCGTTAATCCCTCTATAGGTATACAAATAAAGTGCCTGGGTTATACGTGTCGGTCATAAATCGTCATCTATAGGAGTGGAGTGTGGATTGGGGGGGGAGACCCTGTCAATGGCGCTCCCACATCTCTCATGCCGACAGGCTCAATCTCCTTAGAACGCTACAAACCCTCTAAAAACCCTCCGAAACTTTCTCAGGGTTTGAGAGAGCTGAAAGAAGGAGGATGATGGGTTGTTTGGTGTGTAAATCTGACATTTTTGTTACTTCATTGTTTTTCTCAAAAAGTAGATGTTCTTCATCTGCCCTTCTCATAGGCTATCTAATAATCATCAGCTATACATAACGGACATGCAAATGCACGATCCATGAGATACGTTGGTTTTGTCTTTCTTGTGAGAAGAAGATGATACGGTTTGAGGTCTTTACAATGTTTTCTTTGTGGCCAAAGTGCGGACATGGTGTCCGTTCTTTACCGTTTTTACTTCTCCATTATCATCTTTTTTGTTCACCTCTTTTTTGTCGCATCTCTTCAAGACGTTATGTCCTCTTCTGTTAACTTTTCACTTTACTCCCACACTCCTCCCTTAGTGTAGACAGCGCATTAGCGCCCTTTGAACCCGCCGTTTTCAATCTCTAAATGAGACGGAAAATACTCTGTTGGATACAAGCCTCGGATCTGGCCAGATCTCCAAATCATTCCTTGACATTGGCCATCGAAAAAAAAAAAAAATCCGTAAAATCCACAATACGGCCCCCTTATCACCAAGGTCTCCACTTTGACTTTTTCGGACTCTTGCTCGGACTTGTCCCACATGATACACGCACCAGGCCAGGCTGCACAGCTAATGTGCTCTTCTATACGTGCTCGGCCCTTTTCTCTTTCTACGCGACCTGCAAAAGGTCAAACGACAATGGCAAAAACGGTGGTTGGATAATGGAAGAGGCGCAGTAGAAAGAGAAAATGAAAAGGAAAAAGAAAAATTGCCACAGAAAACCAGATAAACCAGGCAATACCAGACAATACCAGATTCACATCTACAGGTGTGGTGGTGGTTTGTGTGAATATCCTTTTGGCTTGTTATGGCAAAATAATCCACCGTTGTTAGACCCACATTGTAAACCCACATTGTAAACCCACACCATAATCTTGACGATATTAATATGAGACCAATAACAACATGGTAAGGCCAGGAAAATGGAAGATATCAGACGAAAAAAAAAAAACACAGAAAAAAAAAACACAGAAAAAAAAACACCCACCAAACATCAAACACCATACCACCTCCTTCTACCCCCTCCGCTCCGCTCTTACATTCCGCATCCCTCGACCCCCACAGTGCAACGTTGTATCTCTGGAAACGTATCCAGCCGCACCCAGGTATCTCTCATGTTGTATACCGTGCAATACGCCCGTGTCACCCTATGCGTATGCAACCGAATAAGAGCTACAGTGACCAAGGGGCGGTGCGAACAATATGAACAGTGTAGTTGTACACAAACACAAGTAACGGTTTGCACACAAAAAAACGGTTTCCACAGTTTCCTCCTCTTAGTCCTATTATCTCCCCTCAGTTAGTCACCCCATCGCTCTAGTCAAAGCCGGTTTATCCAAGACGTTTTCTCTTTAGCTTTGGTTAGGTTAGGTCAGACACGACAGTCAGGTCCCGCCGTATTCAAGTCCGTATTTCCCGACTTTGAACGCAACCCTTGAACCCTATGTCTGGGGCATTGTAGCGTAGTAGAAGTGGGACGGATTCATTTGCCGTTTTGGGTGTGTCCGGGGGTGGTACGATGGTAATAATCGGACTCCCTAGTTCTCCTGTTTTCCCAAAATTTCCAGTATTTTTTCTAGTCCTTTTACTAACCCTTATTCTCTATTTTCGAGCCCTCATTTCGAACCTGTTCTCATTCATAGCCTCTCCCTCCTCAAAGTTCGACAATAGCTCGCTTAGTCATTGTGCGTGCGACTCTCTTCCCTTGACAACGTCCCAGACGCCCGTGGCAGAAAATAGAAAAACCCAAGAAAAAAAGTGCAGCTCTCAGGCGTAGAACTAAGGGAGGGGTTCTAGAAGGGGTAAGGGGGCAGCAGGTAGCAAGTATTGGAGATGACATAGCGATGGAAGGGAGCAATGTGCAACTAATCACGTGGTACGGTACTGGACACGTGTCTTATTCTCCAGCTATGACTTACTTATCCACTTCTCCGCCAGATTACAAATGCCATATTAGATTACGGACCCCACCAGTTCAACACTATTCTGAGACTGAGACTGTAGATCATAAGACGATATACGGAGGTGAGATGCAAGTATGCACGCCATTTGTAAGCAGAGCTGAGGTGGACCAAAGAATATATTGAGGCCTTCTCCTTCATTAGGCGATTCTACTACAAAACAATAGTTTTATGGTGTTGTCTCTGGTATTGTTTCTGGTGGGTCTTTTTTTTTTTTTTTTTTTTTTTTTTT
>ULGT01000003.1:538878-630992 GCA_900519025.1 Yarrowia porcina
TTTTTTTTTTTTTTTTTTTTTTTTTTTGCCTCCCCGTCTATTCATGTTGTTCTGTTTCTCCCTTCTGTTACTCCAAACCATAACCATATTTTCTGTACCTGACCCATAGCTCTCCATACGAAACCGTATTCTTCTCTCCACACAAGACAGAAACAGAGACATAGCCAAGACACAAGAACAACCGAAACAAAACGCCGCATTTCAGAAACCAGAACCGCCTTAGTAATCCACTTGCCCTAGATGTCTGCAAACTGGCCCTGGGCTCCCCGAAACCGCTCCAACACCAATCCCTCGCCGGACCGTTGGAGCCACAAAAAGAGCCCCTTTCAAACCAACCACAAAATCAACCTCAACCAACAGACAGACCAACAACTGACTAACCAACTTACCGACCGAGTCTCCGACGACGATGCGCCTCCCATGGCCAATCCAATTCCTTCATGGCTGCTGGATGACTCCGATTACAAGGATCTCAAGCCCACGCCCGTGGTCACCACAAACCCCATGTTGTGTGGAGCCGCACCTCAGATCCATCCGCAAATGTACTTCCAGGACCCGCCTCGAAACCAGCCAGTGCCTGTGCCCGCGCGAGACCTGCACAACGGTCGGCTACGCACCCAGTCCATCTCGCAGGAGCTGGAAGAGGCCCGGCGACGGCTGCAGGAGCTGCAGATGCTTGAGGCCCAGAGCAAGGAGAATGCGCCCCAATCCCAACAGTTTTACGAGCCAGAGGTGTTCACGGCCGACGCCCAATGGGACGCGCCCATCCAGCACTCGTCCTTTAGTGCTCCGCTGTCCACACCGTTTTGGGACCGCATTGCCGCAGGAGCTGCCGAAGATACCAACAACAACGTGAGCAAGAGAAGAGATACCCGATACCCTTTGTTTGATGATGACCATATGTAGTGTTACAAAGTACTAACGCAGAAATTCCGGCCCAGACTCAACTCGGTCAACTACCGAGTACTGCTCGAGAAAAACCTCGAGTGCGACTGGTTCCTCATTGTCGAGCGAATCGTGTCGGAGAACGACCAGCAGGCCTCCATCTTCCTGCAGCAGAAGCTAAAGGGCGGAAGCGAAGACATCCGCGAGTCCATCATCGACTCCGTCACAAGTCTGTGCATCCCGCTTGTGACAAACCGCTTTGGAAACTTTCTTGTCCAGCGGAGCATTGAATACGCGAGCTCCCCGAAGCGCACGCTGCTGGTGAAACAGATGGTGGGCCACATGAGCGACCTGTCCGTGGATATCTTTGGATGCCACGTGGTGCAAAAGGCCCTCGACTTCACCGAGGACGAGGACCTCAAGCGCCAGCTGGTGGACGACCTGCTCGAGTCGGTCAGCGAGACCATCAACCACAAGTACGCGTGCCATGTGTGGCAACGAGTGTTTGAGCTGGACAAGGGCATGCGGTCTCCACACTTTATGCAGAGTGTGATTGAGTCGCTGCGAGGGCGATGGCTCGACATTTCGTCGAGCGAGTCCGGCAGCCTGGTGATCCAGACCATGGTGCAAAACTGCACGTACGAGGAGCTGGCGCTCAACAACGCCCTGGACGAGATTGCGTCGGCCGTCAAGGCCTTGGCGGTGTCCCGGTGGGGCAGCTGGGTGGTGCGCCAGCTATGCAGCATGAACGGTCCGGGCGGTGACGCCATCCGCAGCCTGGTCTACGAGGAGCTTTCGCACGACCTGGCCACCTACGGGCTGGACTACTCGGCGTGCCGGGTGCTGGAGACGATTGTGCAGAAGGACGACGGGCAGGCCGACAATGGAGCGCTGCGCAAGCGCTACGTGGAGTGGCTGGTCAAGGGCTCGCGCCCCCCACTCATCAGCCTGGCACGTGACTCGAACGGGCATGTCATTGTCGTTGCTCTGTTGCAGGCGGGCATCAAGGAGCCGTTGGAGAGCGTGATCCGCAAGAACTACGTGACTCTGCGGTCGTCCAAGTTTGGCACGAAAATCTGCCGCATGATTTAGTGCTGCTGCTCTTCCCGCTGATTGATAGCATATGTAATGAGTTGAAGAATAGCTACAAGTTTGTTGTTGACGAGAGGACCGACTCCTATTGCAGGGAGCTCTTAGTCTTTCCCCTTCCAGAGCCATGCATCCCGCAAATAGGCTCTGGCCCTCTGGCTTTTTGCATGCGCACATAACATACCTGCTGTAGGCAAGGCGATGTTTGCCCATCTATACGTTGTTTCATTGACCCCGTGAAAGTTTTAATGTTGTTTTTTTTTTTTTGAATTTTTTGGACTTTTTTGATTTTTTGGATTCTGAGCACCCCCAGGCGCAAGCGGGTTTTTCCACTCTCCACCGAAGCATTAATTATTGGTAGAGCCTTGAGAGCCCCAAGGTCATTTCCCAGAACTCTGGTGTTATCATTTATTCCTTTTTGTATCGTTTCAGCGTACAAGGGTGGTTGTGGTGGTGGCAGTATCTAGGAGGTCAGGGGGAGGTGTAGAGAGAGTGTTTGCCGTGTTACCGCGGTAGAGGAGTATCGGACAATGTGCGGTTAGTGGCGTTGGCAATTCCACCCTTCTCCTTCTCTTATCCGCTTTATCTTCTCCACTCTGTTTGGATCGACAAGGGGGAGGAGACATTTATGAGACTAGATTTCATAGGTGGAAGGCATTGTAATAAGTGTGGGAGGCACAGGAGATGCAAGGATGAATGAACGGACGGGTACGGAGTAGAAACAGAGCTGAGAGTCGGACCGTTGGTTTGACAAGGCCGTATTGGCGGAGTGGTAGGGGTGCACTTGTAGGTGAGCCGTGAGATTTGTTTCTGCGAGTGTGGAGAAGAATAAGTGCCTTTGAGCGGTGGAAAGTCGACCAACGAATAATAGGGGGTAATAGAATTAATATATACAAGTCTCGGGCTATCTATGACTTTTATTCTCCGGTCAAATGGTGTCTTTTTTAACTGATTCTACATTTAGTGCAAGTTTACAACTAATATCGGTTCAAGGTCGTTGGTTTCTTTTGCTGTGACTTTTCGAATCTCGTCCCCAACCTTACGGCTATCTCTCGCCAAAGCTCAAGCTTCGCAGGTCCCTCCTCTCTCTCGTAATCGCGTATTCACGGTCCTTTGCTCTGGTTGTATGCAGACGCTGCAGGGAGGCGATTTTCACGGGCCCCGTGTCTCAACACACAAGTAGAAATTGACCAGATTGGTGCAGTCGTTGTGAAGATGTGCCGTACAATTTTCTGTCGGTTTTCGCCGTTGAATTCAGCGAATGAAGCCTGTATACGTTGTCATAGTTGTACCTTGTACTGTAGCGCGGATTTTACTTTGCACCGTGTAACATGTTTTTTGTCCATGAAGTTTGATGAACGGGAGTACGAGGAGTTAACGGGTGGTGAATACGATGTGTGCGATTGCATACCTGATACTTAGTACATACCTGGTAGGCCACTTGTCTTCTTACTTGTACATGGCACGATTCCTCAGTACGACACCTTGTTCTCCTGAGACAGGAACAGCTGATAGTGGAGACGAGTGGAGACGAGTACACAGTACGACGCTGAGACGAGCTGAGACTGTCTTGACTTTGGAGTCTTTGAGCTAGCCAGTTCATTGAGACAGGTTCTTATATGAGGTAGGAACGGGTCTAGAAAAAGGGGTCTAGAAAAAGGGGAAGGGTGGTTAAGAGGTGGAGAGAAGGAGGGGGGGTTTTCATCATGATTCTCCGTCCTTCATCTAGTCTCAAGGACTTGTTTCCGATCCTATTGAGTGAGTTAGGAGGGTGTTCTAAAGGGGGAATAATGGGAAAGAAGAGGATGAGAAAAAATGACCCAGCAAGAGGGGAGGGTCTAGGACTTCAGAAGGAGGTTCAAAGTGGCCTGATACACCGGCTCCACTGGTTATTGCACCTTTTTTACCCCCACGCTCATTCACACTTCTGACTATATCTGGTCTGGTGTATATTGACGTCTGGGTGGATAGGAAATGTGGCTAAAAAACGTGCGAGGAGGGAAATGGAGTTCAAAATCGGAATTTCTGTCTAGGAAAACACCCTTTGGTGAACTGCTCTTGTTTTTATTCCGCCTTATTATTGAACTGTCCGCCAACTATATATCTATCCCACAAGAATAACCTCCATGAAACCGCACTAAAACTGACCAGGTTAAAAGGTAGCAGGAAAGTACACTTCAACATTCAATTTCAACAGCCAGACTGATCCCTAATCATCCCTTCTTTCCCCTCCTTCCCGACTTTTCCACTCTCCAATTCTGGGTGGTCAACGGGACTGCATATCCGCGGCATGTCTCGCGCGTATCTGATAAAATTAATAGGAAAATGGAGGATCCATAAATGAAGTGAAGACGAAAGCCGCACGGAGGGAGTGAGGGAGATACGAAATTACTTGAATAGTTTTTCGACTTGAATTTTTTTCGTTCACCAAAAAGAGGTGGTTGGATGGTGAGTTAACGTGAAACAAGATGATACAACTGTATTGCAAGATTGTTAGGGAAGGAAGAGGACAGAACGGAGGTTGTGGAAGTGGACTATTTATGATGGAAAAATGATGATGAAGAGGTGGGATCGGTTGAGTTGGTTATACAGTGTCAGCTGATGGATTTAACGTCCATGTATCGTCAGCATAGATCTCCTTGAGGGGTCCACACTGCACAAGAAGATCGAAGATCAAATCTGAAAGTGAACAAGAACTATCAAAAGTCGAAAGTGATCGCATGGATTTGGCTTGACTGTTTCAACAGTGCTCAATTGCAATATTCGGTGCCACTTTTGAGCCATTCAATGTCTCCTTAATGGTTACTTAGTCTCCCTAGGCATAGAGTCAGTGCCATACTTGGGATCTGAGAGCTGAGATGTCATCAAAATCGAATACAAACAGATGGATATGGTTCAGTTAGTTCAGCGGTGTCTAATTGGGGATATTTCTTACCATCTTTGAGTTATTCTATTTCGTCCTCTTCAAGGATTACAAAATATAGAGCCTTCTTATCTGACCATTGATGAAGGGAAAAACATGAGATCTGAGAACGTCAGATACCTTAAGAACGGTTTCAAAGAGAGGTTAAGAAGTCCTTGACTCTAGAAAAGCCACTTGGTATACCAACTGATTTTTTGAGTCATTATATGCCTCCTCATAGAGCTCACTGTAGATCTCCTTGTACTGAAGGCACAGGTGAAGTGCAGAACGTGAGGTCTGACAGGGCATCAAACACTAGTTGAATGATCGAAAACTGACGTAAAGGGTTGATAGCGTCCACAGTATTCAATGGGCTCATAATTCGTCATAATGCAGTCTTGATACGTCCTTTCATGGGGTCCACTGTCGGCCCTCATGTATAAACCATTGATACAGAGCCCAACATCAGATCTGAAAGTGTAGGAATCGTCATTAAAGTGTATGAACACAGCTTTAATGAAGTCGAGTTCTTGTTCAGTTGGGAATTGACATATATTCTAACATTCTAGAGTCACTATATCTGTTCTTCTAAGGTCCTTTGTAGACCTTTATATTGTCATACAGTACTTGTATTACATAGATGACCTGAAAGTGAATCAAGCACCATCAAAAACGAACATAACCAAAATAAATTGACTTTACTGTCTTTATAGAGCCCAATTGACCCATTGGAAGTCCATCTCTATTCCTTTTATGTCCACTACAAGTAATTGGGTATACTTAGCGCTCTCGTATAGTAAGTAAAGTACCAAACAAGAGCTCTATAAGTGGACTAAATGCAACCAGAAACGAATTCAAACACATACAGTTGATTTGATTGCCTTTGAAATGCCTCATTGGCACATTCTCTGTCATTTTTGAGTCATTAATTAGCATACTTGAGTCCTTTGATGTCTTCACGAGCTCACTATAGGCAATCAACCTATATTTGGAAAGTGTGTCGCATCAGCGCTGGATATGAATAATATGCCATCAAAAACGGTCATTAACAGCTATAAAGAGGTCAATTGATTTTGAGGTGTCTAATCGATACATTTGGTGTCATCAAATAGTCACTTTGGGTCTTCTTGTAGGGTTACTTAGAGCATTCACATACAAAAAACGAAGTACCAAACATCAGCCCTGAATGTGAATTATATACCTCTATAAATGAATATAAAGAGTTAAAGTGGTTACAATCAGTTCTGGATCGTCTATGAGTCACATTTGTTGTCATTATATTGTCCTTTGGGTCTTTTTGTGAGGTACTTTACGTTGTAGATGCCCCCTCTATATTGGACATACATAGAAGAGCTTAACGTCCTCCCAAACACCATTAAAAGTAGATATAAAGATGTACAAAAGGTCCAATTGTCTTTGGATCGACTAATTGACTCATTTGGTGTCATTTGGAATCTTTGTATAAGGTCTATTGTAGTCCTTCAACAGTACAAGTGCTGTATATGGTAGTTTCATAAATGACCTGAAAGCGAAGCAAATAGCCATTGAATATAATCATAAACTGTTGTAATGGGGTCAATTGGTTCTGGAGCAACTAATTGATTCATTTGATGTCATTGTACGGTCACGTGGCGTCTCTAACAAGGTCCATTGTACACTCTAGACATGATAATACGAACTAAATAGAACCACCCCTAAACCACCTACCCGAGCTACAGCCTTGTGCGGCAGTATATACGGCTTAGATGCGGCTATTTGTTCTTCATACGGCTCATACGGCGGCTTCATTCGGCTCATACACCTCCTCACTCTCCCTTACTAAGCAAATGTCCACATAATCAATTCATAAAATACCGTTGTTAGAGTCCCCCTATCGCGTTCATGGTGGTTACATAATCCAAGGCGTAACCGAGCTAATCGGAAAGCACACCGGTACACAGAGTAACCTCCACTCCGTCCTTCTTATCGGCTGAAAGAGGAACCTCAACGGTTCGAGTATCGTACTCAATGTTGGGGTTACCCTTTCCGGGGTACTCCTTCTTTCGATCAGCAGGAGAGAGACGCACATACTTCTCGTACTCGGGAGCTCCGGGCCAGTAAATGTTATCGGCAGTAATAACAGTTCCGTACTGGACGAGACCCAGTTCTTCGGCCTTTTGCAAATCAGGCACATACAGGTCTTTCCAGTGGTCAATGAAGAAAAAGTCAATCTTGGCATGGTTGTACTCTTCCTTGAGTCTCTCCAGACCCTCAGCAGCAGGCCCCACAAGTACAGTGACGATATCTCCTAGACCCGCCAAAGTGGTGAATCTAGAGGTGACCTTTGCGAAAAAAGGACTCACTTCAAGAGAGTAGTAGTGGACCTGGTATCCAGGATGGGTCTGCTTGAGTTTATGAGCAAAAGCAATGGCGGAGTAGCCACAGAAGCCACCCAATTCAGCAAAAGTGTAGGGTTTGTTCTGGGCGATTTCTTCCTCGACAACTTTACGTTTCTCGGGCCCCACGGTCATGAGCGCAAAGTTGGGGTCCTTTTTGTGCTGCTCCTCTTCAAACTTGTCAATTGCATTGAGCAAAAGTTCGGGGTCTTTTTTGAACTTGGCCAGTTCTTCAGCAGGCAGCCCGTTGATGTGGTCGTAGAGGAGTTGAACGGGCTTTTCCCAGTCGTATTCTTTGTATGACATGGTGGTGTGGAGGGGGTTAGTCAATTGAGTGTTTGGTAGTGTTGGTAGTGTTGGTAGTGTTGGTAGTGGTACCGGTAGTGATGAAATAGTCTGGTGCTGGCCCTCCCCCTCCCTCTTATATATACGGTGTCAACTTTAAGACCTGCGGCTCGGACAAAGAAGACACTGCACGGCACTATCAGATCCTGCATGGACATCAGAGGGGGGGAAAAAAAGGAGGTGACAAATAAAGGGCTTTGGAAGTGGTATAGCAGCTCTTTCAAAATGTTTACACCCTCAATTGACTGGTAACAACAATTTTGACTGGTTTTTTCCCTTCTACATTTTCTCCTTCACCGTTCAAACTCCGCTGAGGCAATTGAGGCTATCTTGGTCTGGTGCGATGGACAAGAACATAAGCTCCTAATGCAGGACGCCACTGCACAAGGCGAAGGCGACGGTTTTTATGGACTTGGATTATGAGAGATTGAGAGGGGTTAGAGGGAGGGAAAATACTGCAAAGTGTTAATTGAGCGTATACGGCGCTATGGCCCTTTTTTCGGACGTTTTCACCGGCTAAAACGTCGGTTATTGAGTCCCTCATTTGTCGTTCTACCCTACCTCCCACTAACCGCGCACCAAACTAAAATGCAGACAACGAAATTGGCAGTTGATGAAGTGACGTCCAAGTGACGGAGACGGAGACCAAAAAAAAAAGACCGTGACGGGTGACTAAAACTAGGTCATGTTCACTATTATGGTGGGCATACAGCGAGTGAAAAATGACATATTGTAAGAAATGACGTTTTGTACCTGACTAATTATGGAGGGTCTTCTATCACTGCGTTGTATCGTTGACTAAAAGCAATTATCCACGGACCAATCCAGTTCTTCACCGACTGCCTTCACTAAGGTGCTCCAGTTTTTTTTATTTATTCTCAAGGTGGTAATTTCCACACTCCCGTCTACAGCCACCTAACGGTCGACCTAATCTCTGATCATAAGTCCGGCAGATCACTCATATCCGATATGTCCGACTGACATAACTCCGGGAGAATGTGACTTCGGAGAAGAGTCAGGAGGCATAGAACAAAGTGTATAGGAGCGTCTTTAACAACCAAGAGAAGTGTGACCTTTAACAAAGAAGAGTCCTATATCATGAGTACAAAAACATGAGAACCGGTTTTATTTCAAAATCACAAGTCCAGTTTATTCGGATTTTCAACAGGTAATTTTGCTGGTAGATCACACTTTCTCCTTCTTCACGTTCCCCTATTCCTCCCTAAACCTCTCCTGTCAAACGCCAGGAAAAGTTGACTAAGAAGTTATAAGGTGGGCACGTTACAGCACAGTGGGGGCTTAGTCCGGACTAGAGGAAATGTCAGGAACGACCTTGGGGTGCGTGGATTATGTAACTAAAGATGAAGGAAGCGCTTATCATGTGAAAGAAGTAGGTGGCAGTGAAACGACTACAATAGTGCCTGAGATCCGAGGTTTTGGGTACCAACAAGTATTGGTAGGTTCTATAAGACTCACTCACTATACTCTACAGTCAACCTCCTCCCTACCGTTCTACCTTAATGCTATCATGCTCAATCAACCTACAACTACAACTACCCATTACCGATAATGAAATGAACTGTCTGAAGTGATACCAGTAGGAAATCAATACTGAGTATTCTATGTGGACATCATCTAATGTACTCGATGGACAAGTAGTACCTGTTTTATAGTCTTCTGTAAGTCCTGCTGTATAATTAGCATAAGGAGGATCTAGAGGTATGACTATGGAGCACATCTAGCAACATACTAAAGACATGGTAAGACACACCGAACATATTTCAGGACTGTTATTGACCGACTGAATATACAGTATCTTCTTCTCAAGTCTCTCTACTAACACTTCTATGGAGACTTGGACTACAAGATGAGCTTCTCCACCTAGCTATAGTAATACCAGGAAAGAACGATATAATCCGCATTAATAGTCGTATCAGAAATCCAACTTTATCATTGAAGTCACCGTAAGTGAAGTACTACTCTGACAAAATTTCAGCCATTTGCCTCCAAAACTGGTCGTAATAATTGGGGTCACAGAACCCCTCCAGTCTCAGTAATGTCAAGTATACTTTCTTGGGAGTACTCGATGTATGACACTCTGAGAAGCCCCACCCAACTCCTTCAATATACGTCCGGTTTCAATAATAATGGTCCCATTGTACTCCCCTTGCTCTAGCGATTACAATGGATGTCTTCAATCCTCTCTAGCACCTCTAGATCCCGTATTATACAGGCTCTCTTATACCTCAGGTTTGAACAGCTCCAGATATCGGACAGGATCAATATACAATCGTTCAATCGATTTTGATACATTCCTGACACATTCCCAATGTGCATCATTGTACGCTCAGCCATTCACTCAAAGTACAGGTATCTTCTATTTCAATAAATATGTTATGCTATGCTATATACAAAATCCTCCTCTGTGGTAGAAGTGAAACTTCCTATACGATGAAGAAGTTCTCCCCCTCTTCCTCCTCTCTGATCCGTCTATATCCCAAGTCCTTAGACATGGTTCAGGAGACTCCGAGATGTGAATCTGTCCTTCTTCGCCGACTTCTTTCCACTCCGAAACGACTGCAGAATAGTGTTACTGGAGAGCTTCGACAGCACAAGATCCGGATGAGGCTCCACAAGCTGTTTCTTGAGAATGCTGTTAATGGCAGCTGCTCGATCGGGGTGCTGGTCCCGCATTTCAATGGCGTATTCAAAAAACGCTTCGACGGAAAAGAACCGTTTGGCTCCTTCTCCTTTCATGAAAATCTTGCCTGCTGCAGAAACGTGTTTGAGATCAAAGTCTCGCTGCATTTGGAAGAACATGGCAAGAGTAGATTGAGGCAAGGACTGGGTATCCTGTCCTCCAGCACTGAACAAGACAGAGTCCATAATCTTGTCGGCCATGGGATTCTTTTCTTTGACGGCCTGAATCCAGAGAGCTGCTGCCAGTTGAGCCCCTCGTTCAGGAGAGGTGGTCATTGCTGATGTAAGCTGATCACAAATGAGAGCATGAACCTCTTCAGGAGACAGACAAGAAATGACCGCCTTGGCCCATAAGTTGACTACAGCAGGGTAGTACCGGGTCAGTTGCATGAGCGAGGGTACCCATGACAAGGAGAGTTTAGAATCGACGAGATTCTGGGCCTGTTCATGCTTGCCATGGTCCAGCAACCATTTCCAGGACAGAACGTCATATCCCACTCCAACGACATTATGACGAGCAGGGCTTTTTCGGACCAAAGCGGCAATGGGTTCGATTCTCTGGACCGCAGGATTACTCAAAGCAGCATTCAGGACCTTGAGACTGAGTTTGGGGACTTCCTCTAGAGTCACAAAGACCTGTGTTTCCGACGTGGCAGCTCTGATCACGTGAACAATCTCATTATGTGACATGGACGACACGTGTTGCGGGTGTTTGAGTCCGTTAGGAGCTTCTCCAAATGATTTGTCGAGCTTTAAATGTTTTTCTCGTCCCTTCATAAAATTCTCAAATGTCCCTTCCATAGATTCCACCAGAATCTGGGACGTTTCTTGAGCACTTAGCTCCGGACGTCGATCGAATAATTTGGCCACCGACGCCGCCATCGACTTGGCGGAGTTGAATGTAGAGTATTTGCGTAGTTGTAGCATCACAAAGGGTAGTTTTGTGGTGTAGTGTGTTGTAGATGAAGTGTCTGATGTATCGTAAGGTTGAGTGTTAGCCGATTCATGTTAAACTTTGGATTACTCATGATTGCAGGCATTGGTGGAGAAGAAGGTTGGTGGCGAATAAAGAGGAATTTTGGAAACGTGGATAATTTTGCAGAAATGGGGGAGATATTATTGCCGTATTGGGGGTGGATGGGGGAAGAGGGGTGATTTTTTAAAAAACAATGAGACCACTTTTGGGGGAGTTAAGCTGGGTCTTGTTTGGGGTCTAAAGGTAAGTAAAGTACAAGGTTGTAGTTGGAGTGTACTTGGAGTTTACTAGGAGGAACTATATAGGGAGAATAACGTCATATTCAAGTAGATAGAGAGGTTCTGAATGTTTTATCAGGTTCTGTGAGTTCTATTAATTACTGTTTAGCAGCAAAAACACCCTTGGACGTCTTTATAACGGTATGAGTAGGAGTGTTATTGGTGGACATGTCTATGATATCATATTGAGGAGTTTGAAAGGTAAAATTGATCTGATATCGTTGGAAGTTGCTATGATTAGCCGTTAGAAGACTTCACATGTCGTGGTGAAGGAGATGGTATACTTGTACCAATGTCATGGACTGCTCTGAGAAGTAAGAAGAAGACATGAGGGAGATGGGAGAAGACCAAGGAAGTATTCCAGAGTTATCTGAAGAGATGTGAAACCCACAAATACCTTTCATGCACTCATTTGTTACTTCGTATGGTCATTAAGGTGCTCAAGGCCTGTCTCCCTTATGGAGCTTTAGTCAGTGTGAACCATGATAAGACATTATAGCTTAGCACTTCAACTACAGTACACCTTATAACATCATCCATAATCTCTTATTGACTCACAGGTACAGTAGTTACAAGTACAAATCTTCTTCAAGATAGATTCTGGACCATGTCAACACATCTAGTAGACAGGGCAGCTAGGTTGGTGCACTGTTAGTTGTAGACATTAGGTCAGCTAGATTACTTCTACAGAGGGTCTCTGGATTATCAAAATGCCTCGGTATCTACCATGTACCTGGTATTTGGAGCAACTAGACGGTATCTATATGATTCTTTTCAAAGGTCATTCTGAAGTCAAGATGGGTAGGCCAGATCATGGTCCATCTTCTAGAGACGTAAGACATTTGGGAGATGACATAAGAGAAGAAACCAAATAGGTACTTGTAGAGGTCTAAGAATGTGCTAGAGTGCTCTGATGGCCTTCACAATGCCCCACTCACTCTTGAATATGGTGGTTTAGATGTAGTACTACTCTTTCTCATTGAATGTCCTAAGAGATGTATCGTATAGAGCATAGCTAACCATATTGCTATACATCCACCCATATTAGAGCCCATGGACATCTCAATACGAATAAGATGTTCTAAAGATATCCACCTCTTTACCCTAAGATGAATCTCTTATTCAAATATTCCCTAGTACCTATACCTGTACTTGTGGAACACCTTTCGGACTACTCTCCTCTCCCTACAACTGCAAAAACCGCTCAATAACCCCAAATAGGAAACCCGACCCACTTTGCCACCTGCATCTTCTCAATCAATGGCCGCACGTTATCGGAACGGCACCGTTGAGATTTTTCGTGCGGCTTGACAAGACTAAGAAGGCTACAACTACACTGTATAAAGAGAAGTCCATAAAAATGGGGAAAAGCGGGTGAAAAGGTTGTTTAAAAACATAGACCTGTTCAAAAACAATGTGTTATCACCCCAGTAACACCCATATCCCTCATTTCTTCCTGTTTGCCCGGAAAAACACGGATTTTCTCCATGCGTGGGAACTCACCGGTTACTTGACTTTTCAACAAACTTATACTTACGATACATGAGAGAAGTGCAGTTGGATAAGATGAATCTGATGGGGTGATTAAAGGGGCTAGAGGGAAATGGAAAAGTGGGTTTGGTAGGGAAAGGCGAGACGAATCTAATGGTACCATTTTTACCCCTTGAAACACAAATCCCGTTTTTTCATTTTCCGCTCTTCAGTTTTGCCCCCCACTTCCAAACCCTGATCATGCCACTTGCTATTTCCACTGCTAATTATTCCCGCCGAGTCAGATGCACCTGCATATTCCAAAAGTTTGGGACCAAACTCATGTTCTCCTCTGCAACAATGTCTCGACAATTCACCGTGAGTATCGACGTCAATGGGGGTGGGAAAGTGGTCTACGAGGTGGCCAGAGTTGATTTCCGAGTTTGTGGACTTGAAGGAGCTTTATTGAATGACTTTGAGAAGTACCAGATACACTCCGATATCGCCCTATAGAGAAGGGTGATTGAAGAACTAAGAGAAGTTGTATGAAGAGAGATACTTATACGTGGCTTCTCTAGATCAGGTGGACGTTTCACATGTCGACATCTCTTCTCCTGTTCTCTATCAGACTACTACTTGTCTACTACGGTACTCTCACATGTCTACATATGGAAGTGTTAGCCGCTCAAGTGGAGTCTTTGACTGAGTCTTGGCAGTATGAGGGGTTCTATGATAAGAATGTCTTTGTTTGAACTTCACTATGAACTTTTGTTGACCTTCTGTTGACCTTGAAGGCGTTGAATGTGATTATACAGTCTCTACTGTCCCTTGAAGTACTTCACTATGAGCTTCTGTTGAACTTGGTGTCTATGAACTCCAACCTCTACTTCTATGGTCTCATCAGTCGTTCCTTTGGTCTCTCCATCTCAATCGCTGTTCTAGTCTCTACTGTCCTTCAGAGAGTACTTCTAGGGTGAACTTCAAGGTCTTATCTTCCTACAGTTCTAGAGACTCTGACGCTCCTTAGAAGGTCACCAGAAGCTCCTAGGGTTGTTGTTGAAGGTCTGATGTTCTCAGGAGTACTTCTATAGTCTGCTCTAAGGTCTGAAGATCGTCTTTCAGCAGTTTAAGGGCTCTGTTCTGAAGCCTTCTAGGACTCTGTTCTGAAGCCTTCTAGGACTCTGTTCTGAAGCCTTCTAGGACTCTGTTCTGAAGCCCTACGCACTTCATCAGACTGATTGGCTACTTCTTCTGCTCACTTCATGGGCTTCCTAGTGAACTTCTATGGCGACTTTCTAAGATTCCAATGGTGTCCTATTCAAGGTGTTTCGTCAGCGGAGCCTCAGGTCTGTTGAGGTTCTTCTCGTTAGGCTGAAGTTCTTACTGAAGCACTTCTTAGGGCAAGGGGACTTCAAGAACAGACTTTTAAGTGAGCTTCTAAGACAAGTGGACTTCTAAAGACTAGCAAGGTCAACTGTCAAGGGCTCAGTGGTCTCTGCTTATCTATCAAAAGACCTAAGGATTTGCCACTGAGAACTTCAAGATAGGTGGAACTCCAGAGCTTTTTCCTTCTTACTTCTTTATACTGTTCAAGTCGAACTTCAGAAGCACTTGGATCTGCAGAACTCCTTAGAACTCCAGAACCCACTGGAACTTTGTTGAACATGTAGACATACTGGTGGACTTAGATCACTTGGTGGTTCTTCTTGTACTTCGTCAGAAGTTGTTCCTGATGTTCTTCCGCTTCTCCAGAGCTTCCAGGTTGATCTTTAGAACGCCTAGGAACTAGAGAACCTCATCTGTCTACTTCTTGACCTGCTTCGAGCGAACTCAACTACCGGTACCACTCAGAGCTTCAAGGTCTGGAGGACTGAAGCTGGTCAGACTGAGGACTTCTTCTACTCAGTCTGATGACTTCACTTTGCGAGAAGCGCTTCAAGTCACATTCCAGAGCACCTAGAGCTCCACTCTATCATTCAGAGGCGAGCTGCATTGTTGGATATCGTCAGAAGAGCCAAAGAAGAAGCATTCAAGGCTGATTTTTTCGCTCAGAGTCCTCTGGGAGTTCAATAGACTTCTCAGGTGTCGTCAGGAGTTTGTACTGAAGTGCCCAGCCTGAAGTATCGTCATAGGGATCTCTACGGTCCTCTCTGAAGAAGCACTGAGTTCTTCTGCAAGTCTCTTGTGTCCTTCAGACGTTGACAAGTCATGCCGAAGTTGTCGAAGAAGCACAGCTGGTGTATGCCTCATTCTGTCGTTGGATGTTCTCAAGTTCTCAAGTTCATAGACTAGAGTTCTAGAGTAGCAAGAGACTCGTTCGATCCACCCTTGGATATCTCGAAATGTCGCCAGAAGTTCCCTTTGAAGTTCAGTGTGCTTTCATATCATATCAAAACGTGTCGTTCGGAAGTTCCTGGAGTTCTACAGAAGCACGGAGCTGTTATTCTTGTCTCAGTCTGTCGTTCATAGTGGACTTCTTGGAGTTCATAGTGGACTTCTTGGAGTTCATAGTGGACTTCTTGGAGTTCATAGTGGACTTCAGAAGCACTTACGTGCTTCTCCTGGCCTCTTTAGCACTCCTCTCTGGCTCAGAAGCTCGTCAGAAGCTCGTCAAAAGTGCTTCGCACTTTTAACTCGCTCTTCCTCGTTCCTCGCTAACCCAGCGCCTCATCCGATTCCTCGGCACCGACTCCAAAGTCTACTTTGGCGATGCAATTCTCCCCTCTGGCACCAAAGACGCCCGACTCGCTACCGAAGCTTACCTAATCGGAGGCGACATCTTTGGCTCCTACACCGTCACCGATACCAAGGTCGGCATTTCCAAACTCCTGTCTCCTCTCAACGATTCTCATACTCGAACTGTTCGATTTGTTGGAATGAACTACGGTAAACATGCCGATGAACTGGGTATGCCTCGTCCTCAGTACCCTGTGCTCTTCTACAAGCCCGTTACTGCTCTCAATGGACCTACTGAGGACGTTATTGTGCCTCGAATTGCCCAGGCTACCGACGCTACCGACTACGAATGTGAACTTGTCGTTGTTATTGGAAAACGGTGCAGAGATGTGAACCGAAAGGAGGCTCTAGATTACGTTCTGGGATACTCTTGTGGTAACGATTTGTCTCAGAGAACTTGGCAGACTGAGCGAGGAGGAGGCCAGTTTTCTCTGGGCAAAATGTACGATGGATGGGCTCCCTTTGGACCGGCCATTGTGTCTCCTAAACTTGCCGGTAACCCTGACAATTTGAAGTTGTCCACCAAGGTGAATGGAGAGCTTGTTCAGGACGCTGATACCACCGATATGATCCATAAGGTGGCTGATGTGGTGTCGTTTTACTCCCAGGGATCGACTCTGATGCCTGGAGACTTGATTTTCACCGGAACTCCCTTTGGAGTCGCTGCTGGACGAAACCCTCATAACTGGTTGAAGGATGGAGATGTGGTGGAAATTGAGGTGGAGAATTTGGGTACGTTGAAGAACAAGATTGTGTTTGAAAAGGGGGAGAAGCCGAAGCTGTAACGAGAGCGAAGCGATCGTTACAGACAAGAGCAATGAACGAGAGCGTAGCGATCGTTCATTGAACAAGAACAACAGCGTCAGCTATTGTGAACTCTCTCTTTCAGCAGTTTGATATAGAAGTCAGTATATGTTATAGAACTAGAGTGTTTGAAGAAGTACTTGTACTAGCAGTGCAGTGTAATGTCAGACAGTTCATTGCTATCATAGAACATGTAGAGTGTCTGTCGTGATGTAGATGACTAGAGTGTATGAAGGTAAGCGCTGTAGGGAGTCTACTGTAGGAACTGAGCACTTGATAGGTGACTAGGTCATCATTGCAGAGTTAGGGACTCAGGACAGTATGCACTTTGATATCATAGAACATTTACTGGTACTGGTAGTGTCAGCTATTCTTGAAGAATGGAGTACAGTATATGACGATGTTGAACGTAGAGTGTCATCCGTCGTCAATTTATGACGGTACCTGGTACTCAGATGTTACTGAACAATATGGAGGGCAACAAACGGAAATGGAGACGGTAGAATGACGTTATAGTACACGACGTACTCACGATGTAGAGAGTGAACTACAGAGATTGAAGAATGTGATATGGTATAACATTGTAAAGTTGATGGTGAACAATGTAGAGACTCTATCGTAACAGCGTAAGATGTTACAGTAGGGAGCCTATGAAGCTGGATTGAAGACTAGAGTATGATGGTGTAGAACGGCGTAAGGAGTAACTACAAGGATCAGTATCATGAAGAAAGGCCATGACGATATCAAACATTGTAGAACGAGGCATTCAAGTCAGAATGTCAAAAGTCTGGTATTGAAAGATGGTGTAGAGAGACATCAGCGTCGAGCTCAAGAATCATGTCTAAAGAGTCAGATGTTGTGATAATAAAAGAGTCTTTTGATGATGTTGAGCATTTTGAGTCATCTTTCGGAATTCAGGACTTTGTATGCGTGTTGAACATTGTAGAGTCAGTCAAGACAGTATCCCTATGCTCCATCTCTCAACCAATGAAGCAAACAGAGGTTGAGATACAGTAAAAATACAAGGTAGCAACACAAAGAGTTGACAAATCGCACAACTAAGACTGGAATAACATACTGGGCTTTTTATTTTTCTCCATTACATCTTTTCTTTGGCATCTAATCGAGGTGTTCCACTGGGTGAAGGTAGTCTCTTCATATCACGGAGAAATGCACGATAAATACCCACTACAAACCATGAGATGTGGCTCCGTACCAGCTCTTAGCTTTTGAGAGTACCGGTACTGAAAGTCTCTCATCTCTCTTAGTTTCACAGATTTTTCTTCTATCTATGGAGTAATCCTAAGTCTGACATGCTACATCTTGCTTTGCAGCATTGGAAGAAGATGATAGTGAAGGAATGGATTTGATATATCAAATTTCGTACTACAACTAATGAATAAACGCTTTGCCCAGGTATATCTTCTGTCACGTGTACAGTCAGCACGTGTACAGTGTACAACTGCCTTACGTAGAGGGGTATGTCAGGGAAACTGGCAGTCACTTTGATACATAGTTGGTAAGGGAGTCTTACGGTGCCACCCAAACAGTGTTCCACAAGTCGTAGAGCTACTGAATCAGTACCGGTAAATATCCAGAGCTGTACGTTAGTTACTATCAGGTTTTTATCGCACCAAACTGGCTACATTAAGCGATATCTCGGTCTTGTACTCACCTCTACAGCTTTAGTTGGACTTATAGTTAGCTTTTGTTGAAAGAAGGGCATCCCCGGTGATCGAAGATGTATCATTCCAAACGGCCAAACCCAGTGTAACTCACCTGTTTAATCCGCTATACAGTTTTTTCTACTGCTAGATTTCTCGTCTGTTGTTTTATTTTTTATTTTTTATTTTATTTTATTTCATTATATTTTATTTTCTTTTCCTTTTTATTTCCCCCACCCACTTCCCCGACTCCCCTCCGGCTCCTTAAAGTTAAGCGAACGTTGAGATATAGAGGTCAATATATTTGGGGGTTCCCGCAACTCTAGAAGGCTCAAAATTGGCCAGTTTGCCATACCCACCCAGCTGATTCAATTCCGACTACTCCCATCCATTTCTGAGCACTATCCACCGACTTACAGATGACCCCTCTTCTCCCGTAACTTACTCTCTCAACCCCGCCATTTGGCCGAGTAAAGAGGTGCTCCTAAAACAAGGTACTTCTTAGTTACAACTCATCCTTACTAAAACGACCAAAACGCGAGCGAAAATCAAAATGTAAACACCCAATCAATATGTCACATGACCCTTCACCTACCCCTACCCTCAAACCCCCTCCACCTCCAAAACTCACCACCCTAACCCCCTCCTCTTTACCTTTCATATACCAACGTCCAACTTTAAGTGGATCAACTCAAGTGGATCAAAACACTTCTTTATACAATGTAAGAGCTGTTCAAATGGGTGTGTCACGTGACTTTCAACATACCCCCATTTCTACCCTATCCCTTCCCTGACCCTAGCCTACTCCTCCCCTAACCCACGTGACTTCCCCATACCTACTGATTAAGTTATACCTGCATAACCCACTACATACTCAGTAGGCAGCCAACACTTCCTCTTCAACAACTCGGTCCTGTTGCCAACTCGTTTTCATGAACTCAGAAGTATTTCGGACTCCGTGGAAACACGCGGATAAACGCCGTCTTCGTGTTGATCACATGACTCCGGCTACTCGACGAAGTGCAGCCACTACACTTCTTCTAGTCCCCCTTAACACGACCGAACTAGCTGGTCCTTCACGTGGTCAACATGTGAAAATGGACGCTTTGGACGCTTTGTGTCTTCAATCATTCATTGATGTGATTGGAGAGGTTCTTGCCGGACTTACAGAGTACCCTATGACCACCGAAGTGCTTCCTCAAATCGCAGTGGAATGTACTTGTATCATGCATGCTGTGGTGGCTATTGGAAGCATTGTTTTGGCGAAAAGAGGCACTATTACTGAAGAACAAGCGTTGAGATTGCATGGCCGAGCCACCATGTCGTTATTACAGGCCTTGACGGCCGTTCCAAAGGACGATGAAGCGTGTTTGTGTGCTTCTGTTCTCCTAAACATCTACGACTTGTCTTCAGATGGAGCTCAAGATACGTATATTCATTTGACTGGCTCACGAGCTCTAATGGCTGACTTAGATTACACACACGATTCAAATGGAATGCCTACCAAGCTTACTCCCCTTGCTAGAATGTGTGTATGGGCCAATATCTTCAATGATACTTTGGTGGCTATCAGACACTCTTTACCTGTGTTTTGGGATCCTGACGAGTGGTTTGACTTGTTAGGGTTGTCTTACAGTTCACCAGAAACAGCTTCTCCAACTTGGTGGTTCAGAAGAATCCATTATCTTCTGGCTAAATTGCACACCTTTTCTTGTGTGCCTCGAGTTCTTTCAGAGCAAGAAACACGTGATAACGAACTTCAAAAGTCGTTCCAGGCGCTTTGTGAAGACGCCAACATATGGTACACTTCTGTCCCTGAACCAATGCAGCCCACAACGATTCTAGAGACGGAATCTCCCCTTTTTCCGTGTATCTACATTGTGGAACGAAAAGGAATCACAGCAATGTGCATGTACCATGCCTTTATGCTCATTGCCAACAAGTGTGATCCCAGTATTCCTCGGTCTCAGATCTACGCTAGACATCCTACCACTGTCCATCATGCTTCGAGGATCTTTGGAGTGGTCAAGACAAATATCTGTGAATGGTTAGCTTCAGGATCAATGTTTGCTCTTCGAATTGCGCTGGAATCGTTGGTGGAACCGGAACATCGAAATGAAGCGATGGAATATGTTAAGGAAATTGCCCAGACTTATCATTTGAATATTAGCAGTCATTTCGATGCGGTTAGGCAGCATTGGAGGGAGTGGGATAATTTGGCGGCGGTTAATAATGGGTATCATCAATAGGGAGCCGGAAACGACGAGGAACGAAGTGACGAGGAGTGGACAACAACCCACGTGACTGGGGAAGGAAGTGATGAGTGCGAAGCAACGAAGAACGGACAACTACCTATGGAAGGTCTTTGAACGACTTATGATACTACTAGACAATGACCTATGGTAGTATCATTAGGGGGCGACGAGGAGCGGACAACGACCTATTGACATTGTTATTGAACGACTTATGACACTGTTTTTGAACATCCTATTGCTAATGTCAGATAACATAACGATACTGTCAGACAACAATGATACAGACAACAATGTGTTGATACTACCAGGTAACGACCTATGGTACCGAGGTAGGAAGATCCTGTTTGTTCGGTCTTTGAAGGGCTTATGATACTGTCTTTGAACAGCCTGATACTACCGGTACTAGACAAGGACCTATTGTACCATCAATAGGGAGCGATGAGACGGATGTAGAAGGTCTTTAAATGACTTAGGGTGGTGTCATTGGAGGACTTGTTGATGCTGTCAGATCACATCCTATGGCACTGTCAGACAACGGCTTATCAATACTATCAGCAAGGCCCATGGTACTGGCATACAACTTGTGGTACCGGTAGTGTCAGGCATTATATTGATAGTATACAGACACCCTGTTGGTACTGTCAGTCACATCTCATTGACGTTAGGAGACAGCAATGGATTAATACTATCTGACAATGACCCGTTGATGGTGTCAGGCTATGACATGGTATCGTTATACATGTTATGGTCCTGTCTGACACCGGAGAGATCCTATCAGTCAACCCATTGATACTATCGGCAAGCGTGATACTGGTGGGCACCCTGCGTGTCTGAGACGGAGATCAACCTGTTGGTGCTAACAGGCACATCGTATGGTAGTATCTGACAACAATCTATTCGCGGTAGTTGTACTGCAAAGGAGAATCGCTTTGGTACTGTTTGCCGTTATAACGATACTGTCAGACATCCTAAGGAATCAGTACAAGGACTGTCAGAGCACACCGACGGGGAACTGATAACCTGGTAGTATCAGTAAGAGACTGTCTAATGGTGGCAGACATATCCTAAGGTGTTATTGGACACATCCAGATGATACTGCTAGACCAGTCAACACTGGAAGGCACATTTGTTGGTACTGTGAGATACTTACTTGGTATTGATAGGCTACAGCTTGTTGTTATTGTCTGTCGGCAACCTGTGATACTAGCAAACACATTCCAACATTCTATGGCATTTCCAAACATCCTGATGGTATAACCTTCCATCACGACTCTAGGATGTCCCTCAAGTCATCATTTATCCATGGAGAAGGTGCTGTCATACATCTCATCACTCAAGAACCCATTCGGTTCCTTCTACAGACATCAGCACGGCCTCTGGTATCAGTAACGGACATTCGGTCATCATTCAATCTAACCACTATGTATTATATGTATTATATCATCTTTCTGGTATGTCTTGTAGAGTCTTATGGTATCACACTCATTGTGAGGGAAGTCTTCCACCAAGGAGTGAAAACGAGATAAGCAGCTGGAGGATGGAGCTACACTTTCATATTTGACGCCAGGCAAACCATGGCTCGTCATAGACTCATCCCTTCCTCCCCCCCCAAAGCTCTGAGATTGCTCATTGGAAGTACCGTAGCTTCATAATAGGAAGGACCCTCGTGTCCAAGAAGTCATTATATGTACCGGTACCGGTACTACAAGACATTTCAAAGCAGTGGTAGCAGCACCAAAACACACCTGAGAACTATGTTACTCTTCTGATACCAATAGTGGCCTTACAACTTAACATACCGGTATGTACTGTGCTCAGTATGAAGCCAGAGGACTTTAAGCATGGCACGTTTTACTGTGGAAGAGTCCCTAACGGAATGTAGAAAAGGGCTTTAGCATAACCATTGCGAGAAACTTCTGATGATTTGAACTGACCTATTTCATTCCTATATACGGTATGATAGAGTGTGGTCCATTGAGATGTCGTCCTACAAACACATACATAATAGAGAGATAGCAAAACTCATTATGATGATACCAATGAGCTCATAACATCGCCATCAAGGTCACCACATCTTAGGAATGCCCTAACCCCTTCCAACTCACTCATCCAAATTCATTCTCTTTTGTACATATAAATAAATATCCCTCCACCAAGTCTATAACGCAGTTCCCCGCTCAAAGTTATCTCTGATCTCCTTTGTATACTTATCGTACTGCCGGTTCAACTTTTCATTGAACTGCTTGTTCTTGTCGGAAATATAAGTGGCATGTTGATCATCTGCTCCCGCCTGTTTTCGGCGTTTCATTCGTTGTTTATCGCCCTTTGAAAGCCCCGAAACTAGTCGATCTAATGCTTCAGGAGTGGGTTTATGACTGAACGAAGGAGCTTGATGTAATCCCGTCTCTTTTTCCTTCTCATAAGTCTCCAAATCCGGTTTAAAAGCCGCCAAATCCTTCTCATAGGCTCTCTGGGCCGTCGAAGACATATCATGGACTCCACTTTGACTTTGTCGTTCTTTTTTCCTCTCTTGTTTCTCTTTCCATTCTTGAGTCTCTTTGACTGTCCAATCCCACGCTCTTTTCCGATCAAAGTCCTCTCCACGTTCCTCGGCTTGCAATTTTTCAAGCTCAAATTCAGCCTCTTGTTGTTTCCTTTCGAGAAGAGCGTCAGCCCGTTTATTCACCTTGAGATCCTTGTCTTCTTCAAAGAGGGCTTTGCGGTTGGAGGTGGAAGAGTCGTTCATTTTCTGGCGGATGGCGGTTAAGCGGGCTAGGCGGGCGGCCTTGACATCTTCGACAGAAGATGTAGCCTCCTCCTTTTTGTTGGCCCCCTTTTCGGCCTTTTTTGCGCCCTTTTCCTTGGACTCCTTTTTCGCCATGTTGAAGTGATGAAGGTAAATACAGATCTGAAGATTATGCATGGTGGAGATCATGGAAGAGGGTGAGTTGAAGAGGGTCTAAAACAGGTGCTGGAGAGCTGAAACTTTGAGTGGATACTTTTGGTGGTGCTAAAAGTGTTCTGACAAATTTTGAACCGATTCTGTAGTATATTGAAGGAGCTAGGGTGGTGTCTTCAGAGTCTTCTTTGACTTAACTCCCAAGTATAAACTCACTTTCAGTTGACCTTGGGTTGGGTTAAGAAAGCACGTCATAACCTAAGCATGGAGGATATAGGTGATGTGTAAGTGAGTAAATAAGAGGGCTAGAAAGATGATTTATTGATATGTGGTTTGTGGTAGTACTCCGAGGGTACTGACTGATTTTGGGCTGAATCTGTTGGATATTGAAGGAGCTAGTGGGATCTCTTGAAGTGTCTATCATAACATTATAAGTATTACTTGTACTTCTTCAGTTGACCTTATAGTGATACATGAAGAAAGAAGAGGGTGCTCTAAGTAGGTGTTTGAGCTGAGCTAGAGAGCTGAAATTTTTACAGGTAGTTTTTGGTGGTGTTAGAAGGGTGTTGATAAGTTTTTAGCCAAATCTGAATAATATTGAAGGAGTTGGTGGGGTGTTCTGAAGCACCCTCCTCTGTCCAGCATTTAGCATATTGAGACGAAAAGTAGAAGTGAGAAAAATGATCTAGAAGAAGAGTTAGAGATCTGAAAGTTCCAAATAGGGCTCAAAATGGCCCTATGAATGTTTTGACGAAATTCTGGCCAAATGGGCTATATATTGATCGACTTATTGAGGTACCTCTGAGTGTCTTCAGTAACTCACCAAGTAAACACCCACATTTCAGTTTACTCTAACTTATGAAGAAGAAATACGAGTCTTGTAGGTGGTCCAAAAGACGCTTTAGAGCTCTGAAAATTTCACAGAAGACTCCATACGACTATCAGAGTAGACTGTCAAAATTCCAGTCGAATCCGTACTGTAATTATCAAGTTAGGAGGGTACTGGTAGGAGTGCCTGTTAATGTTGCCTAGCAGTATAGATCCTATGAAGAGTAACACTCAAAGTGGGTCTTAAAGACGCGATAAAGCGGTGAAATTTTTACAGCTGATACATGTCAGCTAAATTAGTACGCTGACAACTTTTCAGCCAAATCGGTCTTATATTAAAATAGTTGGGCGGGTCTTATGGAGGGTCTTACAAGTACCTCTGAGGAGAACTAGAGGTGACCCAAAGTGAATATAATAGTGGTGCTATAGAGCTGAAATTTTGTCAGATAATTAATTGCCACATTCTAAAGATTTTGACGACTTTTCAGCGAAATCCGACTAAAAATGAAGTCCCTAGAGTGGTACCGTCCACCCTCCCTCTCTCACTCCCAACTACGCTTTCCTTCTTTAGCCCAGTAGAAGTAGGTCATAACCTCTTTACAACACCCCGTCCAACTCCCCCAATATGCGTCCAAAATAAAATCTGAAAAGACCAAAAGACTACCACTATCTTATATAACCGATTTACCCTTTTTAATCAGTAGAAACACGTCATACCTCACCTCCATATCCTACCTCATTCTTTTACCCTCATGCACAACTCTCCACTTCACCACCACCATGACATCTATCGACAGTGTTTTTGAAAGTGCCGGTTTTGACGGAGTTAAGCGGAGGAAGACAGATAACCCGGACCAAAACACCGAAGTCGAAGCCGACGACCAAGACCCCCCCTCATCTCCACCGGAAAACACTATTGAAGTGATTCAAAAACTTGTGGATGAACATGACGAAGAAGACGTCAAGACCGACTCTGACTGGCTAAAAGCACTCGTTATCGACCTCGAACGAGCTATAAATGCTAATACGGAGAAACGGGAACTTTTCCCGAAAGATCCACTCAAATTCATGGACTCTGAAGTGCAACTGGAAAAAGCAATCAGAGCTCTCAGTTTACTCACTACAACTGAAGATTCCGAGTTCCACGACGTGTACAAACGGTTTGTGGACTATTTCGAATGTCATCTTTCGTTGATGCAACTTTTCGACCATCCTAATCTCGATATTGCCATCTTAACCTGTGATATCTTCCATGAACTGATTGAACGGACTTTTGACTTTGAAAACACACAAAAAGATGCTCTATCAGCCGCTCTGTGGTCCAATAACGACTTTGCAGATAGTCTGATGGAACTGACGGACCGAATAGTCGAAAAAGAACCCGGTCAGATCTCTCATATCTTCAATATTGGCGAAGTTATGAAACAGGCCAAAGAAGGTGATATCCCCCAAATCAGAACCCATCTGATGCCCAAATACATTGACCTTATGACCGACAAAAAGTCGCCTCTGGAGTACAAAGATCGACACAAGTTACAATGGAGTTACTTTAGTGCTTGGATGTACGAATGGTACTTTAAGGAGGCTGTTCCAGCAGCTCAAATGGACGCTTTGATACGGTGGATGATGACTTATGTCGATAAAGACCCCAAATATGTGTCTGAAGAAGAAGTTCTTGGCATGGCAGTCACCGAAACCATCAATAAAATCCTGTCTACTGCTTCTGGACGAGCTACTTTTGCTCAAGTGGAAGGAATAGAAGCCATGTTGAGGATCCTGAGTGGCAAAGGAGGTAAATGGAACAAAAAACAAGCAGCATGGATTCTCAGAACCGCTTTATCCAGGTACGATTCCACGGAATTGGCCAAAACGTTTGTTCAAGCTGGAGGAATTGGTGTTTTGTTCCGAGCTCTTAAATCAGGCAGAAAAAAGCACTATGAGGATCATTCGGCTTATGGAGAGCATTTATGGGGGATTTATGCCGAATTGTTGCGTGTTTTACCGTCAGATTCGCCCGAACGGGTCAGAGTTCTTGCCAAAATGGACAAACCTCGGTTGAGAATGATGAGAAAACTCAGAGAGTTCACCCAAGAGTTTGTGGAGGCTATGGTTCCTGGAGAAGACGATACCGATGAAGGAATGGACTCGGACGAGATTTCACAAAACATGTGGGAGGCTGGAAAGAACCATGTGGTTGTTATGGATAAGATTCTGGCTTGGATGAGAGTGGAGGGTATTGAGGGTGGGGAGGAGGAGGACTATGGGGGTGAGTTGGATACAACGGTTCTCAAAGGAGCTAGAGAGGAATTGAGTAAGTTTTTGGATGTAGATGATGGAACTACAGAGGGAGAAGAGGAGTTGAGAAATGTCAAGGATGAGCTGAAGGAGTTTGATTTCTTGCTGGAGGCGTTGGAGGGGGGGAAAGAGAAGGCGGAGGTGAAGGAGGGCAAGGAGGAGGGCAAGGAGGGGGAGCAGGAGGAGGAGACGAAGCCTGAAGATAACACCTCTAAGGAAGTCACTTCATAAGGATGCTCGGCCCTCTTGTGACACTATACTTCTCCCATAAGTTGTGGTGAAGGAAGTCTCATGTCTAGATCCTCTCTGGAAGTCTCTCTGGAAGTACTTCTAAAAGTCTCTCTGAAAGTCACCCTACAAGTCCCTCTAAAAGAGGTCATGCTCTAGAGGGTAATTAGGATGTCATGTTATCAATTCTAATGACGACGGAATGGCTTTATGATGTGCCCTAAGAGTAGGGTTACCTGAATTCTTATAGGAGGAGGTGTTCTCGGACAATATCATAAGATATGACATCATATAGTGTCTTGTGATAGGACCACTTACTAGGTGTTCTGATTGCCGCTCTGTTTATATTGCAATTGAAAATGTACTTTTATAATAAGTTCTGGGGAGAAGTGCTCTATACATCAGTCTCAAAGGATGCCCATTGAATGGAGATGTTCTTTTGAGGTGATGAGTTGTAGTTGTGCCTAATAGGAGGACATTGAAATATATACGATTAAAAGGAAAGACATGCCAAAGGGAGTTTCTCACTAGGAGGTCTCCTTAAAGGATCTCTACTTTGGGTGTCATATTCCAGAGTAGTCCTGATTATAGAGCTCTGGATGATATATAAGACATGTTGTTAGAAGGACTTTGATATAGGGGAATGAGTAATAGGAAGTCATTTGTAGATAGTGTCTTTCTATATTGATTTCATTAAAGAGATACGTTCATAGGTGATAGAAGGTCTGGCTACAGGACGCTTATTTCAGGCCATAGGACCTCTACTTATCCTTCATGCTATAGGAAGATATACAATAGTGATGCCAACTGTAAGGCTATCTGGCAGTCACTGTTCAAGTCTTCATATAATTGATCATGATGGAGAAAGAACATGATATGGAAGAATGAGAAAGAGATCAGTTGTAGGACGTCATACTGAAATGCCTCAGGAACACACCCGATACGTACAAGTGATGATATAATAAGTCAAGCTATTTAAACCACTATGGGGACTTTCATACTCTAGTTGAAGCGTGTCCTTGCGATTCTTGGTGAAATTGCCAATGAAGCAACTCCTTTGTGGAGTCATAAGTCATGCTAGAGGGTGCCTCATGTCTTTCTTAGGACATGTTATAGAAGGGCATCAGATACCACAGGTAACATATTCTTAGTCTTCTAAAACAGACTTAATATACAATAGTCATTCCATCATGCTCCACCTTGGAAAGGCCAATCCGTCTAAGTTATCATTGTAGGAAGTGATACTACAGGGAGTATGTTGATGATCTAGGGAAGGGCGTGTTATAAGAGCTCATGCAGCACATTTTAGTATCAATCTATGAGAGCAAAGTCCTAAAACGCCCATTTCTGCTACCCTAAGTCCTTCTTAATGTTGACCTTATGGGTGCCCTACTGAGTCTGAAGGAAGACATGTGTATAGAGAGTCTTAGTTCACGTCCTTCTTGAGGAGGACTTGATACACAAGTAAGACCTGCTAAGACTTACAAGTGATTGTACATACGAATGAATTGTTACGGTATGCCAAAGGACACCAATTTATAGATCCCATATTGTAGGGTGCCCTACTAGAGGAAGTCTGGTATAACAACTCATTCTGACTCTTGAAAGACTGAATATATAAAGGTCATACCTACCGTAGCTAGATGGCTCCCAAGATGACCTATTTACATATGTCATAACCTGTAATGTTCAATATATAATATCTCTAGTGGGTCCTTTAGAATACTTATTCCAGGTCAATGGAAAAAAGTTGTCCTATAGAGATTATATGAGGACATGACATCTACTGTAAGTAATACTGTACTTGTAAGTAAGTCATACTGAGTCCTCTGAAGAAGGCATTAAACATATTGAAGGCAGCCAATTCCAATTAGAAGCCCGTCTAATACCTACAGTACAATTGATACCAAAATACATCATTATATAATCACCACTCACTCACCGCCCAATTACATGTGCCCCCTCCCCACTTCCTAACCCCACATCTCAGATAGCCTTCTCTGATTGACTTTGATTCAAGACATGAGACCTAGACTACAATTGAGCAGATCTACAATTGAACTGAACTATCAATTGATCCAACTACGACGTTCTTTTCTACAATTGCTCCCATACTTATCTCTACGGTTGCTCCACTACCAGGTACACTCCTCTACCCCACTCCCCATCTACACCCTCTTTCTCTCCCCCCTCCTTCTCCCCTCTTATGACAAAATTCCTATATACATTAGACCTTTCTTACTCGGTTGTACTTTGCGCAGTCCCGGAGCCATCGTCGGTAGTCCTTGAGCGAGCCAATCTTTTCGCCGTAGTAGTCGGGCACGGGGTTGGACACGGACTGGTACCGGGGGTTGACTCGGTTCTTGTGAATGTGCGAGAGAAAGTCCGTTTCCTTCATGAGAAATGCGGGCCACTGCTTGGAGTTTGTGGCCTTGAAGATGAACTGGCCCACGGTAGGTCCCAGCAGAGAGCCCATGAAGCCAGCAGCAACCACTCCCAGACCTGCGGTAGTGAGGGCGTCCAGACCAAAGAAAAAGTCCTGCTGCTCGAGATCCAGCTCGGCCTCGGCAATGAAGCCCCATGCGACGACGGACGTGGCGATTCCGGTGAAAATGGACGCCACAAAGTTGATTTGACGTCTTCGGGTTCGCAGCAGCAGGAACCGTTCCCAGGTCAGAGGAGTGGGGGCCGTGCCTGCAAACCGCTTAGTCATGCCTAGAGCGGGTCGGACCAGCGTGTGTCGAGCCAGAGCCACCCGGCTTCTCAGCATTTGTAGGGACATGATAAAAATGTGTTGTGTGGTTGTAGTGTAGTGCTGAGTGTAGTGTGGTATACCTCTACCATATGTAGTGCTATGGTTCCACTCATTTGCTTACATTACGTAGGGTAACCCTGTGCAGTTGGGAGGTAGAGAGAGTTTAAACAGAAATATATTGAGAAAACGATTTCCACTATACAACAGAGCTCTTCAGAACCCCTTACAACTCCTAAATGGTGAGTATTGGTACAATAATGGTACTGTCATATTCTCCTGTCTCCCTCTAACACAGAACGAAGGAAACACGGCGTTTTTGTACAAGGCAAAGGCCTCGAAAAAGGACAAGGCTGCAGCCAAAAGAGAAAGACATCATACAAAACTGTCCAAACGAGGAGGCATTTCCAAAGCTGATTTGAAACGAAAAAAGCCCATTCATGACCGTCCCTTTGATTATGGAAACCCCCTGAAGAACGAGGCGGCCATGAGACCCGTTTCTGAGGGTGTCAAGACCGCCAATAAGGGAACTCCCCTAGCCCCAGCAGATATCGATGCTATCATGGCCGATGGAGCTACCGCCAAGGAAATCAAACGACAACAGAGACAGGAGGCTCGTCGACAACGGATTCGAGAAACAGAGACCCTTGCTGCGAATCTGGACGATCTTTTGGATCCTCTAAAGGCCGAAAATGGAGGTCGAACCAGGGAAAAGTTGGACCATACTCCTAACCCTAGAAACGCTCGAGGTAATGAAGCCATTATTAAGGCGGAAACTAAACGGTTCAACAAGATTCTCAATTCCAAAGAGTACCAGGCTAGTCCTTTTGCTTCTTTGCAGGCGTTCCTAAAGACGCAGATTCCCCAGAAGGAGGAGGATAAGAAGATGAAGATGTAACCATAACAACATGCGGTTGCCATATGGTGAACAACTAGCGGTGTCAGACCAGATAATGACCAAGGAATGACCAAGGGACGACCAAGGAATGACCTGTGGATGTCAGACTGTGAACTGCCTGTGAATCAAGTCGGTTAATGGCATATCTGAAATCAGTACAGAGAACACACCAGTGCGGTATGTTAGGAGGAAAAGAGAAAGAGACGAATTTGGGACTATAGTTATTGCATTTTGAGGTATTGCATTTGAGGTATTGCATTTGAGCAGAGGGTAAGGCTATAAGAGTACTCTGTTTGAGCCTGAGGGAGTGTCAGAGACTTGGTAGCTTATGGTATCAGATAGGCCCTTAGTCCATATCTACAATAAAGGCTCGTACTGTAAGTCCCATAATTGTAGGGATCCAGTACTGTGGCTGTGTGTACTAAAGGTGTGAAACAGGTACCGGTACCTATAGTACCCTGGTACCGTACTTGTTAGACTCTACAATACCTAAGGCTACAGGATAAAGTATGTCACTGCGACCACTTCACTCCTAAGTGTCCCGATATCTCGAAATGATCTGTGGAAAGGACCGCTGGATTTTGGTCTTGCTGATAAATAACCGCTTTTAATTCCTAACAGCGTTTTTCAGCCGATTTATCTCCATAGATGGAGTCAGAGATTGGGGTGTTAGTCGTGGTCATGGATGGAGTATATACTGTAGAGGCTCTGAAGAGGGAAGTGATACAGCTATAGATCTGACACATCAAGTTCGAGTGGTGTTTCTGCCTACAGTTACAAGAGGTTCATGAGGTACAAAAAGACTCTCGTGGTACAGTATCGTACTTGTAGGAGTTGTTAGTAGTGTCTCTGGTAGTTGTCTTCATAAATACTGCAAATATGGATGGGGGCCTGATGCTCATCTATAGACACTGTTCAGATAAAGACTCCCAATATGAAGCCCAGGTGAAGGTAGAGGCTGATCCATAGGTGATATCACTGAGAAACGCATCTTGCTATCACAAGCCTGTAAGTCTTCATGATACAAGTTCTTTCTAGACTCTGGCCGTTTAAGGAAGCTGTATTAGTCACGTCCAGTGTTTGCGGCTGATATTGATCTATCAATGTTATAGGTCTGATGCTAAAAGCAGAGACTGCAATGATAGAAGATGGAGCTCTTATAGAGAGGCTCTGAAGCAAACCTGAAGAGCATTCCATTGTGATCCAAATACCGGTACATATAGAGGTTCTGGTTATCATCAGCAGTAATATTTTCAGGCATAAGTCGCTTATACAGAATTATGGGCTCCACTACGGTTACCTCTGTAAGATGAGGGCTGAAGCTATAAGCCAAAGTATAGTTCTGACACTTCAAGCTTGAATGGAAGTTGATACACCTCTGTTAAAGAGTATTGCAAGGGAGTTGTACAAGTCACCCAAAGTATTAGAGGCTGTGATATTCAGGTACCATTCGTTGAGACCCTACAATTTGAGAATCAGGCATCATACTTAGTGTAAATGTGCTGTTTCTAGAGACCCAAGATCGTAGCAATAAATAAAACAAGTCTTCTCTCTAAGACGATATTCTTATTGTACTTTAGAGGCTCTATCAAGGCTGTTCTACCTACAGGCTGAGAACCTACTAGTAACGCATCCTCAAGTGAATATTACCACTATAAATTCAAATATAATAACCCTGGTGATGTTCCTGACCTCTCTACAAGTGTACATCTGCTTTGTCTACTCACTTGAAATTTTGAGGCTCAGATTGTTGAAATTAAGTCCTAATGAGAGCTACAATCCCATCTAGAAACTACACCAGACCACAGAGAGTCACAATAATGGTACCATTCGATTCCTGGACACTCTTTTATTCATCTTAGTCACTTTTCTAGACAAAAACTTGCGTATCTACAAAATCGATTTTTGCCCTTGCACTCACCCAGGATTTTGTTAGCTTTTTGGCCAAAAAACTCTTGCTGACTAAGCAGGGATATACGAGAAACACGTACTACAGCATCTTAAATAGTATCATTGTACTCTCCTAGCTTTGCTGATTACGAGACAGCTCTTCGTTTTCTGTTTCAACTGCTGTAATACCGCTTTATCCTCTAACAAAGATTTCCTAAGTCCAGTTTACCCTTGGTTTGGGCTTTTTCAGAAAAAAAATAAAAAACAGAAATTTCTCAAAACTCCCAATTTTGAAATTTCTTGGATCTGACTGAAAAACGCCCTACAGCAGCACAACGCAATAGAAAAACGGGAAGGAGAGGTTGTAGAGGGATATAAAGTAGATAGGAGTGTTCGTTGAGGCTGTGGGAGTGATTTGAATTTTCCAGGTAGTGTTTTTGATCACTTTTATGCCAGTTAGAGAGCCTGTTGTGTCTTTAGTCTATGTTCAAAACAGCCTATTTTGGCCATTGTTCCCAACAACTGTCCAGGGTTTTGACCAAGTCTAAATCTAACTATAATGTCAACTAAAGTAAGAGGTGGGGGAGGTAGAAGTTCGAAGATAACAGGACTTATAAAGCGACTAGAGGATCAAAAATAGGCAAGATGACTAATGTAGCTACGCTCTATTCAACCATTATCTTTTTGTGTCTCTAGAGTGTTTAGAACCCCCAGAAATATACCCACAGCGTAATATATTCTTAACTAATTTCTAAGTAAACTATCATACTATAGGCGTCACTCTATCTAGCCACCTAATAGAAGAGCTTTCGAGAAACAAAGCTCACTTTGGAGCTTATGTAACTCTTTCAATTTCAATGTACTGTTCATGTTCGAATATAATGACTTTTGGACATTTGAGACGACTTCATTTGCAGTACCTTGAATGATACCTTCTCATACCAGCTAACTCTGTGAACAGTCATATTTCGGGCACAAAAGTAATAAAGAAATGATCCTCACGTTGAGCTCTTTTCAATGAACTAGCTTTCATTGCTGTATCTCTTTTCCAGCTCTGTATAGTTCGACCTTAAGAAAAGAATGTCATGGTATGAAGTAGAGAAGACTAAGATATGAAAGAGAAGAGTAGAAAACATGGTAGTTGGTGATCAGGTGGCCATTATTCCAATTCCACCCATTTCTGACTTCTAATTGAGTCACCTCCAGAAAACTATTTACTCATAACCTGTCTTTTTACCTTAACCGTGCACACAATCACATGACAGCACTGATAATATGTTCATGACAGCACTGATAATATCTAAAGTAAAAAACTCTCACATGTCAGTTCAAACCCCGGGAATGACAAGACATTTAATAGTCCGGGGTGCATCCGTGCATGTGGGGAAACAACGAAAGTCGCGGATGTACGAGTACATACGAGTATGTTCGTTATGTAAAACAAGAGTCAAAAGAACGGGCTGTAGAATGAGAGGCTGTATGAACTGAACAATGATAGAGTGAGACGAGACAAGACGATAACGTAAAGTATGAGCTAAGGCCACCGTATAAGAGAGAACACGACAAGTACCGTATAGCTCATAATCTCAGACCTATATATAGAACAATCATGTGCTGGTCGTATTAAATGGGTATTATTGAGCCATTTGTGTGTTGTTGCTACCGAATTTACCGTTGTTTTTTTTCCTCATTTTCCACCATAATATTCTCCCCACTTGTCTCCTCCTATACCCATTGTGGGGCCATGCGGGGCGAGCGGCTGTAGATGCCCCACTCAACCGGCCTAAGGGAGCTCAACAGAGGTGATGGTGGGGCAGGTGAGTGTTGGGTCGACATATCGGTATTTGGTCAACCTATTGGGGTTGGTATTTGTAGAGAATGAAATGCAGTGTGTATATACTTGGTATTACTTACCATTACTTGGGAATACATGGAAGCCAAGTATTAAGGTGTTCCTGGGGAGGTAGAGGGATGAAAAGTTGATGGTCTTGTAGCTAGAGACAAGATTTACAAGAATAAGTAGCTTTCAGATCAATTGGAGCATTATTTCGTCTTATAACCTGGCTGTTGTGCTGAGGGAGAGAACTCTAGATAGACTTATACTTGGGAGATAGTGGGAGTGATACTTGAACAGCGTAGAGTGGAACCAAGACTTGACAAGATCGAACATCGAAAAGAACACAAACAACAGAAACAACAGAAACAACAGAAGAATTGATATCAATCTAGCCGGCTGAACTTCTTGACAAATCTATCGTCAATTACAAATACAAGTGATACCATACTTCTGCTTCTTCTACCATCTACTCATCCAGCTTTAGAACATGAGATGACTAAACACTTCAAGCCACTTCTAGATACCAGTCATAACCTCTGCTTTAGAAGACATGTTCAGCTGACATGAACATAGTCGCCACTCTATACCTTTTTATTATGAGCTCCTCTTCTCAATGGACTTGTCACAGTAAGACTAGCAGCTTTAGTATAAGACAATTCAGTATTAGATGTACCGGTACTTATACCATGATGATGCACTTCAGCTACTATAGACCTAGATTAAAGTACATCCATTACTGTCATGTCAATAGTTCCTACCTTCCACTTTCCTACACCAATACCTACAAAGACCTCCCTTAACACTGTAGATCCCTTACCCTAGAAGAGTAAGTTGTTGTTAGGGAGTATCCTCTGTAGTCTTCACTCTGGAGCATCGATCAACCGAAAACTACGACTTTGTCTTTTTTTCTAATACATATCTTTTCTATCTACTTACTATGAACTCCACCCTCCCCTATGGACAAGCGCTCACTGTCCTCGCACTTGTTGCTTCACCCTCTCCTGTACAAGCGCTACGCACTTGTGGCTTCCGTTATGCAATAAAATACAGTCTATAATCTAGTTGGCGTGGTAAAGGATTTCCGGCAGATCGTCAATCTTGAGCTCGCCATGAATAATACCCCAGGTGGACTCAAACAGCGGAAAGTCCTTCTGCATGTTCTTGTTCTTGAGCAGCTCGTGCACCTCGTTGCAGGTGATGACGCCCTGGGCAGACTGGCCGTTCAAAAGCTCCTTTTCCACGTCCTGGATGGTCTTGCCGGATCCGCTCTCCTTTCCAAATGCTCGGCCAACCTTGAAGTTTCGGCCTCCAGCACATGAGGTGATGAGATCGGCCACGCCGGCAGACTCGACTGTAAGGGTGTTGATATCTGTTTCGGGGAAGAATCGCTTGGAAAAGTTGATCATTTCCAGCATGCCTCGTCGCATAATGGCGGCCTTGGCGTTATCTCCCCAGTTTTTGCCCTCAACGAATCCAGCACAGAGGGCAACCACGTTCTTGAGAGCTCCTCCAATAGACACTCCAGCGACATCCTGGACACATCGCACGTGGAAATAAGGTCGATGGAACAGAGCCTTGAGCACGTCGTTGGTCACGTCGCCTTCTCCAAAGAAATCCTTGGGTCGGTTGTAGGCGACTGTGGTTTCAGAGTACTTTTCCAGAGCAATTTCAGTGGCCAGGTTGGCTCCAGAGAGAACTCCACAATGAAGACCGGTTTCGTTCTCAATAACGTCAGACAGGAGGTAGACGCCCTGAGGAGTCACGTCCAGACCCTTGAGACAGGAGATGGCTCGGGCCTTGGGGTTCACGTGACCCTTGAGCTGCTTGCACACGCCCGACAGGAACTGATGGGGCAGGTTGAAGACGATGATGTTGGCGCCCTGAACAGCCTTGAGCAGATCCGGCTCGGCAATCAGGTTGTGAGGAAGTTTGATTTTGGGCAGGTATCGCACGTTTTCGTGCTCCGAGTTGAAAATGTCGGTCAGGTTCTTGCCGTTGACTTTTTCTTCTCGAACCCAGACCCGGACTTCGGGGTCAAAGAGCTCGGGGTGAGCAGTGGCGTTTTCGGCGATAATTTTGGCAACAGTGGTGCCCCTGGGTTAGTACAACGGAAGCGAGGGCCGCAGGTCCGAGCGGACAACGACAATGAGAGAGAGGCCGAAGGTCTCGAACGAACAAAACAGTGAACAACAACCCATAAGAGAGAGGCCGTGTCTTGAACGAACGAAAGGAGTAACAGAGAACAAGTGAGAGCCACACGTCTTTGACGAGGTAGAATATGGACAACACAGCATGTGAGAGACAGGTCTTGAAGGGTCATATGGCAACTGGTAGTGAAGTCAGAAGACAGATCCAACTGATAGTAAGAAGTCATAGACAAGTCTCGAACAACTCCAGATATCAGAACCAGCAGGTAGATATATGTAAAGGCCAGTCTTGAACGACTCCAGACGACAAGCAGATCCATGGCTGAAGGTCTTGAAGAGATGGCAGTCAGACCTCAGACAACAGAAGCAGTTGAAGGTCGAGTGACTTCACAGTGGACTCGGCCAGTCAAACTGAGAAGATGGCAATGGGCAGATCATAGCCAGCACCAGCCAGATCACTGGAGGTGGTCTAGGACATCAACCTGATGATACTGCTGAGGGGGTAACAGACCAAGGACAGATCATAGATATCGACAAGCTGATCTGAAGTCGTAGACCATCTCAAACGACAATGGACTGGAGTCTTCAATGTCAATCAGCTGATAGATGACTGAATTGAGCTGGAGTCTTCAACCTGGCCAGTAGAGCAGACAGGCAGTGCCATAGACTCAGGTGTAGAGACTCAGGACAACAGAACCGGAACGAACCAGAACAGAACCAAACGAAAAGAGTGACTCAGCAGAAACGACAGTGACTCAGCTGCTGCCATCTCTGGACAAATCACGGAAAGAAGGGGTATCATTGCTGTGATTTGGCTGATCCAACTGAAGAGGTTGATTGACTGACTTAGCCTGACAAGCTTAATGTAACGGGACTGGGCAATAGACAGACCATAGAAGCAGACTGGCCATTGGCTGGAGAAGAAAGACTGGGCTGATCACGCCATAGAGTCGGATGGACTGTAGAACCAGATTGACTGATCACACCAGAAGAGGTGAACGTCTACAGTCTAAAGAGGCTGAACTGTAGACTGTAGACTGTAGATAGTAGACTGTAGAGACAAGACTAAAAAGACTGCCACCTTAAAGAAGCTGAACATAGTAAAGGTAGAAGAGCACCTGCAAAGCAGATACTCAACCTCAACCATAGAACAGTCCAAACAGAACAGCAATGAGACCAACAGCAACAGTAAGACCAAGACAACCAAATCACAGCTGTGGAATCAGGAAATCACCAAAACTGATAATCGCCTGATTCCACGTGACTGATCATGACCTGATCATGTGACCGATGACCTAAATCACGTCACCTAAACGGCTTATCTGGTCATATCTCACCCATCTCCTCACCACATTACATTGCTCAGTAACATATGCTAGAGTAATGTATGGCAGCCTTCTTTTTCCTCTTCCTCTCCATAGCCTAACTCTCCAGACTCTCCTCTCCCATCTCAAGTCAACCTCAACATGATCATCAGCTGTTGAGTATGTCGTGTGATATCGGCGGTTGTGATCGCTGTGTCGTCTTGTGGTTCTGTTTGTGTCGTTATCCGTTTTCCCCCTTTTGTGTCGTTCTGTTTGTGTCCTTTGTTACACCACCAATGTCACTTGTGTTTCTCACCTCCTATATAATCTCCACTTTCCTCCTCCTCTTTAATTCCTCTTATCCTCTTATTTAATCATACTCACCAGTTGCCGGAGCCGACAACAGCGACCTTGAAAGGGGCTTTTGCGGCGGCGGGGGATGCGCTGAGAGGCGCGGCGGCGGTCAGCAGTCGGAGCTGGAGCGAGAGACGGGAGACGGCAGACATGTGTGGGATGCGCAGGGACGTTCGAAGTAGCGCGCTCATGTTCTGGGGGCCACACCTCTTATATCTTGGTTGAGTAATTTTCAGAGGCGCCGGCAACCAAATAGAGTTTAGCCCAGCGTCTGAAAGCGTGTCGGAAAAACCAACTGTGGGCAAGGGGAGGCGGGAGGGCAAGGGAGGAGAACAAGTGGTGATAACGAGGGATAGGAGGGTACTAGAAGAGGACTACGGCCACTGATGATGTCTAATGTGGTTTTTTTCTCTTCTTTTCCTCTCCTATCAACTCGCCTCATCCCTCTTCTTCCTCCCATCTCCAACAAGCTAATGGACAATAAGGTACTGGAGCCGAGGACTTTAGCGGAGGTAGAGTGGGGTGCAGGAGAGTGGCAATGTTGTTTGATGAGTATTATGGAGGTGTGGTGAGAGACTTGGTGGTGGATGCCTCTTTGCCACCAACTCGTCGCCACCAACTCATCTTCAACACGATTCCATTGCCACCGTCGGTTGGACTAGCTCCTACCAATAAACTCCACCGTCCCCAACGTTGGGATGAACCTTGGACCCACGGTTGCATCCAAGTGTGAATATCGAACGCATGTGAAGGTAAGCGAGGGGAGGAGGACTACAAGATGGTGAGTATGGCTGTGGCTAGTGTGGAGGAGAAGGGGAACTAATGGTATGTGGGTGGTCACGTGACTAACCACGTACTCCATCTTCTACCCCTCTATCTTAGTTCAGTCGTTCACTTCTCTTCCTCTACCTCGGCTCATACTTCTACTTCGCACTGTAAGAGGACGGAGATAAGAGCCTGAGCAAGAGAAACAAGAGGTGTGCGGCTGTCCAAGGTGACACAGGAAAAGACGACCAGAATATCCGGGAAAACGAAAATCGGAGAACGTCTGGAAATGAAAAGAAACGAAAATCGGAAAACGTCGGAAAACGTCTTTTTCAGAGCTACAATGTATAGGTCTCACTACAGTCTCACTATGGTTGAGTTGTTGAGTGTTACATGGTGGTGGTGGACTACGAATAATGACGTTACCTATGATACTGTTGTGTCTGTGTCTGTGTCTGTGTCTGTGTCTGTCTGTTTGTTCCACCACCTGTTATTTCACATTGGCCGATCGTCCCGACGATTCCGTTCTTTCTCGTGGATTCCCCAGCGTGAAAAAGCAAGACTGGAGTGCAAGAGTGAAACAAAAAACAGGTGAAACCTAAATGGAATGAAGGGAAGAAGTGATGGACGGTAACGACGAGTATTTGGGGTGTATCTGGGGTGGTTTTGGTGATTTCTTTTTTCATTTGTTTTTTCACGAAATTGGCCGATTACTCGTTCTGTAGTTCTACTGTAGCTCTTGTAGTGTAGCTCTTGTAGCTATAGCTTGTAGTCACCCTTAGTCCTTAGTCCAACGTTGACAGTTTTTCCGAACCGAGGTTAACGAAAAGAGCCCCCAAGATATGTACGAGTATCAGGGTAACGCAAGATGCACTCCAGATTGCTGTGGGGACCCCGGATTACCGAGGCAGGAGTGCAAGTGCGATAGCGCTTGTACATCGGATTGGAGATAGACGCCGGTGGTGGAGATCAGATGCCGGTTGTGGAGATATAACTGATACCACTTCTTGTAGGATGAGTAAATCCACGTTATTACTTGGGACTTACTTGGGACTTACTTGACATGGACGACTTTTTGCAAATTCTGGTTTGCAGCAATTCATCTTACAAGTACAAGGCAGCTAAAGGGAGAGTGGGACCGGAAGGTTCAAGGGTTAGGGCTGTTTTGAGATCACGTGTGGCCAGAATTTTCACATTCCCAATTTTTAAGTTTGTTAACAGGGGTAGTTTCTCATCAAATCTCCAAGAAACCTCTTAGGAGAGCTACTTATGGTATATGATGTCGATATAGGTGCTATAATTTCGGAGATATCGGACTTGCGAAAATATTGTCGAACATGCCCCAAACATTCAGCTGATTGCCTCCATTCTTCTATACGAGGCCTACAGCGCGAGTTATGAACGTCCGAATTCTCTCCGNATTTCGGAGATATCGGACTTGCGAAAATATTGTCGAACATGCCCCAAACATTCAGCTGGTATCCCCCATTCCTCCATACGAGGCCTACAACGCGAGTTATGAGCGTCCGAAATTTCTCCGATCTCAGGACTTAGCCAAATTTTCAAAAGTTGGGACCACACGCAAAGTGTGTACATTCCAGGGGGAGTTACGCGTGAAAAAAGCCTCAGAATCACATGGAATAAAGAGAATACGGCAATGAAAACGTCCAAATATACATCTAACGGGTCAACATTGTCATATATCTGTAGATTGATTACATAGATAGCTTATGAGGGCAGTAAAAGGAGTGCCGTTGTGTTGTAGCCCGCTGCAGACGCGTCACAACAGACCCAGGCAGTAAAAGCGTGATAACAACGTGGAACAGACATACAACGAGAAGAAACAAGAACGAGGGCAACCCCAACACCCTCTCGATGGTCTAGAGCAAGCCCCAGCACAGTCCGATGGCCCTGAGGCCAGCAAACACGCCTTGAACACACAGGGCTGTACCCACGGGCATAGGGGAAGCCTCAGCACGCGACAACGACGATACAAGAGTGCGCAGGATGGCAAAAAGAGTAGCTACGGCATAAAAGACCCTGTGGATTACCCTCAGAGATTTCCCATCGTTCTCCAGGTGCTGCAATGTCATTTTTGGGCCGTGTTGGGCACCCCCATGAGACGCGTTTTGTCGTTAGACAACAGAAACACGTTCAAAACAACACCAAACGACAACATAAACACCCGAAATGTCGATAGATATCCTAATAATGGTTTCCACAACAAATATACTCACTTTCCTTCGTTTCTTTCATGTTTTGGCGATTTTCTGGGCAGGTCGTGTTTTTCGGGGTGTGGATGGTAAGAAATTGAGATTTACTTGGGTCCAACTAGAGACTTGGGAGCTGGCTGCATGCAGAGCTTAATCCCACCATTTCCATCGGGGGAAGTTGACGATGGCCAAACTCTAAAAGCATTTCCATCGGGGGAAGTTGACGACGAATGGCAAATCCCGTGTTCCCTTGGTAAATGCCTTGAAGGTGGGAAAAAGGCATGGGGAGGGACAGCAAAGTGTGGGGAAGAGGAATCAAAAGAAAAAAACGAAATTGGGCGCAAATTGGGGCAGAAAAATGTGTTCATTAGACATGGAGATAGTGAGAGTGGTAAGTAAAGCTAAGTACAAGTACTTGTAGAAAGAGGACGTCATTACTTGTACAATGTACATCAGAGAACAAGGTCAAAAAATGATGTTACTTGTAAAACGTTGGTGGGGGTCACGTGATATAACGAACGGTTCTGTTTGTTTTTTGGAGGTCATACAATGTCTATATTATGGCTTTGTTGAGGTGTAATGGGTGTCTGTCAACAGGACTGGTACATATCAGGTTATGAGTAAGAAATCTGTAATAAATAGTACCTACCCTTACCCATTTGGTCATGTGACTGTAGCTGGACCTTTCCATAACACTTTTATTGTCTCTACGATGTTTTTTATTTTTTTATTCTTTAGTTGGAGGTCGTGTGCCTGTCTTACAGGTGCCATACAATTCGTCAGACATTATACCATCTTAATGACGTCATCTTTGAGTGAAAGACCTAAGAATTCATTTTTTTTCGACTGAAAGAGCCCCTACCCTGGTGGATCGAGTTATATACCCTCAGATCGCTCTTTGGCGTTCTTCTGATACCTCTCAGTTGAGCTGTTCTTTACTTGGACATTACTTGGATATTACTTACCCTAATCTTAGTCTCAGGTGGAACTCACTTAAACCACCTTCCCAAAGTCCTACAACTTCCAAAATACCACCATTAGATAGCCAGAGATCTACTTATAACTAATATCACCTCAAACCCGCTCCTCATCTAACAATATTTTGAGCAATACGAGGTTTTCCCCAAAATCTAATTTTCAGTCAAGCTTGTAGGAGTGCACTCAATGTCACGACCCCATGGTATCGACGTAAGCACCATTAACACCAACGGCGCCTCTTCTCCTACGCAGAAATTGGTTGTTTTAATCAGTTATTCGTCCAAATCCACCTTCCTTACCCTTACCCTGCCTCCTCCCTCCTGCCCGCCAAGCTCCGATAAGGCACTGATTAGCAGCCGTCAGATCTGGGGTTTTGACAGATGAAACGAATCCAACGGTGGCATGTCACGTGACTAAATAGATTGCGACGAAAGTGAGTGACGTATTTGTACTTGTACAAGATTTCATCAGTAGTTGTAGAGCTGTCATGGAATATGTCTATAGACTATCATCTGAGAGTAGGACGTATACATACAAGTACCGGTAGCTTATGTAACATATAACCCACTAAGTAGATGAATATACGTTGAATTGAGAAAATAAAAGTCACATTAGATTCACCTTTACAAGAGCTTTCAGATGGTATTAATCTTGTCGCTCTAGCTTTAGTATTGATTCTGTGAGTTGCTATTCTAACGTGGAGACTTGATACAATAGGACAGGTACTGTATAGGTGTTGAAAACAATGAAGTATATTGAATGATATTAGTTAATGTAACTTACACAACAGACCACAGTTCGTTCCGAGGTGGACACTGGAAGACCTCGTTTCATGTCTCAACTATCTCATATTGGTCTACATCCAGTAATCGCTCTTTCCTACTTAATATAAGGTATACTTGTATCTGGAGGCACCACTAAGTAAAATCGCTACCTTATCTACTTCTTCTCCCCCACACCACTCACACATCCCTCCACTTCCAAAGCGGCGGACGCAATCATGTTATGTCTCCAATTCGGCCGGAGTGGAGGGGAGTGTGTGGGGTGTCATTCAAGGGGCAGGGGAGGTTTACGACACAATCCAAGTTTTGGTTTGTGTCACAACACAAACACAATTTTAAGGTGACATGGGGATCGTGACAGATTAAGAGTCTTTTCGTAAGTGGCGGGTAGCTCCTATCTACAGGACAGACATCTATCGGTCACGACTGTCACACCCCCATATAGGCGGTCCCTGCAAGAAAAGATTACCTACCTGTTCTATTTTCATTAAGACTTGATAGACCGTGATACAGGAACAATAGGAACATGTATAGGTATTTCTAAAGAACACGTGAGTGTAAAAAGATGCACATTAACAACCATACTCATTATCAGACCCATACAGGTCACGCCATAGCCTCAACGTATCTTGGTGGCTGCAAAACGTGCCAAACAAAGACGGATTACCGTATTCTTCGCGGGCTGCTAGTCTCTATATAAGTTTCATGTTGAGATAAGACTCTATCGACTTTATCCAGCACTCTATCTCATTCATACAAAGTGACTTTAGGAGGAGTAGAGGTGCCTTCTGTAGACACCTCCTGTAGACACCACCAAGAGATATTTTACGTGTCACATTTGTACAATATATATTACTGCCAGATGTGTCAATTTAACGGCTTTAATATTTCGGATTTTTCACGTATCTGTTTCACCTTGTCGGACCCCGAAGGCTGCGATTTCCTCTACAGGACATGATTTAATTTTTAATAATTATCCGCGCTGTCTCACTTTTGGGTCCACCGTGAGCTTCTATACATGACAAGGAGATGCAGAATGGGGCACTTTAGAAGGGGAAGGAGTGCTCCAAAATGGAAAAGAAGAGTACCATTCGAATCAGCGTGGCGAGATGAGTATATCTATGTAGTTTTTATTAATCTTGGAGCACTACCTCCCATAAAAAACCGGGTCCACCCTCTCTCCCTAACATTCTTCACTCTAGCGAAATAGACAGCAATAATAACGTGAGCTTGGCAAATACCATAGTGAACAACGACATATCAGACACTCCAAAAGTACGCGAAAAAAGTCGTTTTTTCCGACAAAAAGCTGGTTGTCAAAGTCGATTTGCGGACTCCGACCGGACTCCGACACTCCCTCTTTTAATAGACTTGCGCTAGTCCGCATTGACATACTTGTTTGGGATGCTTCGGAGATGGATAAGAGCGGGGGGAAAAAAGACATCAGTAGAAGTGGTGAGAAAAATGAAGGAAAATGAGAAATAATTAGATGAATCGATTCAGCCACTGATTCTAAAGCATTCTACGTCATTGTTTCGCCTCTGATCGCCCCCACCACCCTAACAATGGCCCCTTCCCCCAGTCTAGTCTAGTCCTATCATGCATAAAGTTTATCGCCTGGATTTCAAACATTTCAAACATCACCACCTAAAGAAAGTACTTATAAGCTGACTCTGCCCTCAAACGATAGCCACACCAACCACCCCTTTCCCCGATGACCGTGGAAAGCTCCAGCTCTTCAATGTCGGAAGAAACTCCTCTTTTGGAAAATGGCCCAGACGGTCTCTCGGACGGCCTCTCTGACCCACTATACACCTCGGCACAGCTCAAACAAATGTACAAACGCTCGGCCATCTTGCCAGCTCTGTACATTGGCGCGTTTTTGTGCTCCATCGACGGAACCATCGTGGCTAGTACTCTGAATCGAGTAGGAGCTGATCTGAACGAGTCTGATAATGTGGCCTGGGTAGCTACCGCGTACCTGTTGACCAACTGCGCTTTTCAGCCTTTGTATGGAAAACTGAGTGACGTGTTTGGACGGAAACAAATGCTCCTTTTTGCGTCATTCTTCTTCGGACTCGGAAACCTCATTTGTGGATACGCTCCGGACTTCAACTGGTTGATTATTGGCCGGGCAATCACGGGAGTAGGAGGAGGAGGACTGGCGGCCATGTCGTCCATTATTGTGTCTGATATCGTGACGATTGAAGAACGGGGCATTTTCCAGGGGTATGCCAATATCAACTTTGGACTGGGAGCTATGTTAGGAGCACCGGTGGGTGGACTGATTGCTGATCATCTCGGATGGAGATATATGTTTTCTCTGCAGGTTCCATTGGTGGTTTTGTCGTCGTTTTTGGTCTTCAAATACGTCAACATTAAGCCGAAAAAACTGAAGGTATCGAATGTCTCTACTCTAGAGAGAATCGATGTTTTTGGATCGATTTCCATTGTGTGTTTTTTGACCCTGTTGCTATTGGTTATCAATATGCAGACGGATACCAGGACGTTTTCCAACAGTACCACTCTACAGATTATGACCCTTTTAAGTGCCCTCTTTTTGGCCATCTTCCTCTATGTCGAAATGCGAATTGCACCCGAACCGATCATGACTAAGGCAGTCTTTGGACACCTCAAACCCACCTTACTCACCACCTCCGTCTTTTTCACCACAATCACCCAGTTCTCCGTCATTTACTACACGCCTGTGTTTCTCCAGGTCGTGTTTTTGGAAAGTGCAGCTCAAGCCGGAGTCCGACTGATTCCGTTATCGATCGGAGTGTCTTCAGGATCAGTCATAACTGGACAATTGCTCAAAAAGAACACAAAAGAACGGTACCCACGTGTCTTTCTCACGGGTCTCACAACTGTCGGAGTCACGTGTTTCATTTTATCCCGGCTCATCAACTCTTCCAACCCCCATGAAGCCACTCCCCTCGCTACAGTTCTCAAAAGTCATGGAATTTCTTTGGAATTGGTGATGGCTGTGAATCTGGCGTTCCAGGGACTGGCCCAGGGACTTATCCTTGTTTCCACTCTGATTGGACTGTGTTGTCAGACTGGAGCAGCTGACTCAGCGTCTTCAATTGGAGTCATTTACCTGTTCCGGTCTCTTGGATCGGTTCTGGGTGTCAATGGAGTAGCTCATATTCTTCAATCACGACTGAGATCCGAACTCCCCAGTATCATTGCAGATCCAGATCTCCAACTCAAGGTCCGCAAGAATGTCGAGTTCATTAACCACCTGGCTCCAGAGATCCAGATCCAGATCAGAAACGTGTACAAACACGCCCTCGCATACGTCTTTTCCTCATGCTCCTTCATCGCCTTTATCGCTTTCGTCATGGGATTCACCGTTTGGTTGCATTCAAGACGAAGTGATTAACCAAAAAGAACCGTTCTAGAACGTTCTAGAAACGAGACAACAGACAGCCAACCAGTTCACTGTCACACAAAAGAACCAGAGTTCTACTAGCTAACAGATTATACAGATTGAGTGACTGTAGAGTGGTGTAGAGAGATGGTGTAGATGACCCAGGGAAGTATCTTAGTAGGACCCATTATCGTTTTAAACAAAAACAAAACAGGTCCAAAACAAAACAGGTCAATGTCCAAGGGGTTCGGAAGGTCAAAAGGTCCATTTTACCCACGAATTCACCCCAGGAAAGGTGTAACTGACAGGAAGACCTTCGATTTCATCTCCATGAAAGGGGATGATCCGTCCGCTAGGCAATATCACTGTAAGCAGTCTTAGTACCGTCAGGATTAGTGAACTTCTTCCACGAACCCTTGAGAGTTGAGGATAGCTCCAGCCCCCAGAAGGGTCTCTGAGGGTTGGGCACTGAATGACGCCATGAGGTTGAATGACACCATGAGTACCGAAAACACATTGATAAGATCTGAGAGTCTTTTCTGGGAGTACTGAACTACGCTACAAGTAGTATGGGCACCATGATTATTCCACTGGACCCTTTTGTGAGAAGATCGAGCAATGATAGGGCTGCTGAGGTGACAGGCGACAGGACGGTAGAGTCAACTTCGGGAGAAACAGGAATGGCAGAAAACTCGGAGGGCTCACTAGAAGGAACTTCAGGGACCTTAGAGGACTTAATTGGAGTCATAGAAGGCTCAACAGGAGTTCTAGTCTTATCCATTTGCTCGGTCAAAGAAACAGTCCTGCTGTTGATCACTGTGGTAACGGTACCTTCAGTCTTAGGTGCTTCAGTCACTTCTGGAACAGTAATGGTACAGTCTTACTATTCACAACTGTAGTAAGAATAGCAGGTCCAGTCATCCAACCCTTATCACAGTGAGTCAGAGTGATGGTTGCTGGACAAGTTTGAGTAATAGTAGAGTCTTCATCACACATTGTCTCAGCATCAGTCTCATAAACAGGTCCTTCTTGGCCATAGTTGGTTAGTAGAGCGATGGATGATGAGCACTTCGATTCAACAGCGACCTAATCCTCACAATGCTGGAGATTTTGTCTTTAGAGCTGGATCACCATGCTCCTCCTTCGGCAGCCAACAAGCCATAATTAAACATCAAGGAGCCCATTGACATGAACAACATGGATCTTCTCAACCCTCCTCTTACCAAGATGGAGACATGACTGGAGGAGCGTATGGAGTAGCAGGATGAGGTGATTGAGAAGGCTAGTAGACCCAAGTTTGAGAAGCAGTTGGCAGTAGAAGCACCATGAGTCAAGGAGGACACCAAGGGGAAGAAAATGAGTCTTGCAAGGACATGTCTCTTCTCAGTCATGACAGTACTTATGTAAGTCCATCTTGTCCGTTCATGAGCCTAGTCCTCTTTCCACTCTGGGTTATCACATTAGGATGGTAACTTGCCTTGGAAGTGATGAAGAAGAGAAGAGGAGGAAGAGGGATATATATTATTTTGAGGCACACAGGTAAAGACATAAAATGTACATTCACGTCATGGGGCCATTGTGACTGGTCAAATGTGACTTGTCGGAATTGACTTGTCGAGTCTAACTGGTCATCTCCAGTCTCTAAGAGCGTGGGAATACAAGAAGCAATGGAGCACTCAAGGATTCTATAGACCTCCGAGATTTGGTATAGCAGTGAATAGAACAATTGTAGGAAGACTCTACTCTAAGGAGGGTGCATAAAATGAAGGTGACAAGACTTGCTATCTTTCTAGGCCACTTGAATTACGTAAAATGAGGCAAAGAAGGACCCAAAAAATGAGAGGTTTTTTGTTACATTAAACGTGTTACAAGTTCAAATAACTTCTCTGGTAACTGTATCACTTATCTTGGTTTTCTTCATTGGCCGCGAAAGGCCGTTGGATGACTTCTGCTTTACCTAGTCCTTGGGTCATGTAAGATATGGTCAGGTAAGCTTGAAGAAGAGGTTCGTAGAGAAGTCCAAATCAGGCTAAAGTATCAAAATGATAGGAGATCAGCTCAAACAAGCAGTACAGTTGATTCAATGAAGTATCGCTACTCTCACGACTTCAATTGATGGTCTGTAATACCGTACTCCATAGTGACCACTGAGGTACCTTAAGCTAAGCAGAGGCAGATATAAAAGCAACAGAAGTCTATATCACTTTAGAAGCTCTTTATTTTCATCCATTAGTGAATAATCTCACCAATTCATACCTCTTAATATTCATCCATGGTGGGATCTATATATCCAGAGTCTTATATTTACTACACTAAGACAATATTTAACAGAAATAACTCTCAATCTACTTTGTAGCAGACAATTAGAACCAGCTCTATACACATCTCAGCACTCTTGCCGAAGACAGGGAGACCCACTTCATGTCTAACTTCATGACAGTGGATACAGCTGAAGTACCACTACGCACATTAGAACCAATAAAAAGAAGCGTGAATGGTATCAGCTTGAAGGGATTTATTTCAAGATGATCACACACTTCTTACAACTTTTATTTATCAACTCATTTATCATACTTCTCTTGGTATATGGCTGCTCTATGGTTGTAGACAACACACCCCACCTACCAGCTCCAATACCCGAGATAAAGACCCCATTTTTTTCAATTCATTTCTAGCACCTTCAATTACCCCAACTAACTACTTTTTATACTAATTCCCCCACTCCTAATACCACCTCAAGTTCACCTCCCCTCTACTTGGGTTTACTTCCCATTCTCCCCTCTTTACTTGGTACTCTACTCAACCATATACACCCCCGTCCTACTCCCCCAATTGAGCACCAAAACTCTCCAAAATCGGTAAATCTGTTTAAACCACCTCCAACACCAACATATCTCAATTACAGCTCTCCTGCTCCCCTCCCTCCCCCTCTACAACCCTCCCCCCAATTCCTCCAATAATTTTAACCTTCACCTTGCACCTTGTACATATCACCACCACAATGTTGCGACTTTTGGCCCGTCCAAAACCCCTTCCAACCGGTCTACGACGGTATACGACTGCCGGGACACGTGACTCGCGGGTCCTCACCGGCTCCGTGTATGGTACCACCGAAATTGATCTTTTCAACCGGCCTACCGTGCCTGAAAACGAGGTCAAATTGGAGCCTTCGGAAACGGCCAAAGTGGACGGAAAAGTTTCAATGGAGCCTCGAATTCCAAATAACTTGATCAAACGAGTGCGGGGACTGTTTCCCGATCGAGATTCGCTCCATGCTCGAGTTTCTCTGGCGGATTCGGTCGGAAGAACCCGAATAGGTATTGTTCCGTTAGGACCTCAAGATATGACTGTGAAGAAACGCAAAGACGCCAATATTCTGAACGCTTTGTTGGCCGATCCCCTAGCTTCCGATCAAAAGTGGTACGACGCGTTTCTGAGCAGAATTGCCTCCAAAGATATCCTTCTTAGTCCTGGCAAGTACACTGGTCATGGCACCCAAAACTCGAGATGGGATATGAGTCTACCTTCGCCTTTTCTCAAGGAGGTAGATGTAGATATTCTTGAGGCCACCTCGTTTGCCGATTCTCTAGATAACATCCGAGACTGTCATTGGATCATTTATGTTGGAGAGGGCGAAGGACTCAAGGCATGGCCGTCTGTGAACCTACGAGACTTGTCTGAAGACGATTTTGTGGCTATTGTGAATGCTACACTCACGGTGAACTCCGAGGAAGCTTTTGAAGCCGTTTCTTTGCTTAGAGAGTCGCCCTACAACTCCCCCAAGTACCTCGAACTCTGGCTGAAGAGCAATTTCGAACAATTGTCACGTGCCATGAAAAAAATGTCCGCCAATCACGATAGAGCGTTGCGGTACAGCATTTACCTGACTTGTCGCGACTTGTGTGCCTCTGATGTGTCCAAGGAAAGTCTCATGAAAGGAGAAGCAGACAATATCAAGAATTTGAGGTCTGAATGGGCCAGAAATGCTCACCGTGAGTTGCAAACCGTTCTCAAACAACAACTGACCAAATGGAGACAGTCGGAATTGCCCTGGTACAAATTGTACTGGCGTATTGATGATGTTGACGGTATTACACGAGATTCTCTAGAGTACGCGTTTTTGCCTGCTTCAAGACAAAGTATGTGTTATCTTCTTGGCAGAATCGACGGCTTTGCGTGTACTACGCCTAACGCCCCCGAACCGCCGCTTTCTGACGGTATTTACGGGCTCAATCCCGTCGAACATTGGGATAGTCCTTCTGACGATGTGATTGGCCAGACTTTGGAGGAACTGGACGAAACTCTCGTGTCTGAACTGCATTCTCGTGCTTACCATGAGTTTCTCAAGGTGGTTCTCGGTATCCAGCTTCCTACAGTCGTCATTCCAGCTCTAGGAGTGTACCTTTACGACTTGTCCTTGTACAATATGGGCTCTATTGCTGCTTTTGGCATTGTTTGGGGCTGTTTCAAGCTGCAAAAGACATGGGACGCGCTATGCAGTGATTTTTCCGTGGCTGTGTTTGAAAAGGCACGTGCCAGTATCAACTCTTGTGAACAGCTCATTTGGAGTAGATGGGAAGGCAAAGCCATTGAAGAGAAGGAGAGAGTTGATGAGAGGAAGAAGTTGGTGGCAGAGATGGAGCAGGTGGTTGTTAAGAAGTAAGAGGGGAGGGTAAGGGTTGTATAGAGTAAGGAACATTACTGATTACGGAGAGGGTGGAGGTGGTTGTGGTTCTTCTGTATAGTATGGATAGTGGATGTAGAAATGTCTGACTACAGTGTTGGTACCGGTTCTTCTACAAACCTACAAGTTGAATATCTACCATTTACGAAAGACCAAAGGAACAGGAATATAACTGTTCATACTGACATGGAAGTACGGTACCGGTATGTAGAGGTATGAATGACAAACAGACACATTGTACCGACTCAACACCGAGTGAATACGTGTAGTGACATGGTATGCTTGAAATGATGGCAAGGAGTAGACTGCTACTATGGCATGATTCATAACCCTCTCGAGGTTGTAACTGAAGTGCTGGATGGCAGTATGATAATGTAGCTAGTACTGATGCAGTGCTCTATACTCCAATATATATCACAGTACCAGTAAGGGTGTGTATGGTATGGATCAATAATGTACTGGTGGGTACAATTATTTGTTTGCAATGATTCATCTATGTTCGCACATGTATCGAAGTCTCAGTAATGATACCATGAAATGAATAGACTGAATAAGAAGCTGGAACTGTTCTACCGTGTAGTTCGGAGTATGAACTCTCAGTACACAGTAATGGTGTGGGCGGAGGAACGGTTGGGGATTGGATAACACCCTATATCTAACTTGAAACCACGATCTCCTCAACCGACATGCTATAAAGTCGGACTGTATATAAATTGGTAAAATTTGGCGTTTACATCTTATTCTTACAAGTACTTCTCTTCAATGGTATCATGGCATGATGCTGCGGCACTCGTGGACTTGAGCACGACTCTCTAGCTATTACTGCAAGCTCTACTGTATACACGTGTGTTATATCATGGGATAGGTCTCTATGGAAGAATGATCACTTGCAGTCATAGGAGCTCAGTCATGACACACCATCAGGACAGTACATACACTATACCAAGACGATATCGATAACTTCATGGAAATGATTAGCGTATGTGTATAATGTCCCAGTACCTTTCCTAAGATATGTACTGGTGTGGTTTCACTAGCTCTTACTCTTCCAATGAGTTGTAGTAACCAACTGCATAGTGAACAGTTCTACTGAGGGTACCTATCATGTTCATGGAGTCGTAAAGAGATAAAAATTAGACCATAAGAGTCTCGCTGGTTTTAGTTTAACTGCTATAGGACATAAAGTACCTGCTGTCACACAATGTTTCGATACATAGGAGGTTTTAGGTCCAGGTGTATTTTGTATAAGATAGATCACACTTAGTAGACATAACGAGTAATGTACGGAGATGTACTAAAAAAGAAGAGCTTAGATATGCTTAGAAAAGTGATAGAAACGAAATGATCAACTGTCTTTAGCTCTACCACCTTTACAAACTGCTCTATAGAGCACTCTCAACTAAACAAAACACTGCATATTTCAGCACCTTTCAAGGCCGCAACAAGTAGAAGAAGACGTTGAGGGTGTTCAGACAGACAATAGAAACACTACCTTGAAGTCTTCATGTCTCCTGGACCTCTAATTATCATTTCAGACCTCTTCAAAAAACACACATATCATGGCTCCTTTATAATCTGCTATGGAAGCCCCAAAGAAGGACAGGGACTTGATAATTATCAGTAATACTTCTCAAGAAATATACGGAACACTTGCCAGTTTCTTCTAGTCGGTTGTATCACATCTCATACTCCATCATCTATAGCTACTATAATACCCTCTACCTCAATAAATACCTGTCCAATCCGAATAAAAACCTGACCATTGTGTTCCAAAAGTACGTCACACTATAACTGTTATATTCACATATCTTTTCACCACCAACTTCATCATATATAGTGGCTCTTCAGTTTTCGAATAAAGACTTCTTTCGTAGCTAGATGCCCCAAGTCTTTCTTAGACAATGAGGCTTTGTCTTTGTCTTCTTACCATGCCCCATTCTAATCTAACTGGTCATATGCATCTTTTACCTTTGGCCTCTTCAGAGTGCCCTCCCTCAAACAAACTCTTCCTCTTACACTTCACTTCTCACACCACATGATACCCAATGCCACGTCACAACTGATACCACAACCTGTCAATTGACCGATACCAACTCATCCACATACCCCTAACTCCCCCCATCTGACACAAACACACAGCACCGCCGCGGACGCAATCATGTTCTGTCTCCAACTCACCGTTGGTGTTTGTGTTAGTAGGGGTAGTGGGGGGTTGTGGTGGGCGGTAGAGGAAAGTTGGTGGGTGGAGGGTTGAGCTTTGTGTTCTACTGGACACTCCTGATACCATCAAAGTTACTCCGTCACCTGGTTGTCGTGATACCATCACAGATACCATGTTACATGAACGTTGTGGTGCCTGAGAGGGAGAATGTGATATCCTCTGAGGCCGAATCTCTGGATGGGAAAAAGGAGCACGGTTGTTTGACTCTGTTCCTCCTATTGCACTCTCTCCGTGACTCCTTTCCTCGGATTCTCAGTTTGGAGAGACCGTTGCCTTCCCCGTTTGCTCATGAGTCTCGAGCCTGCAGAGAGATGTTACAAGCGCAATGTCACCACCAGAGAATGAGATCTCAAAGGAGCCTAGACTGACCGATCATTCACAGACTAGTCTTACGAATGTGCGTCCAAGAGCTGTGCCCGACAGGTCTGGTCTCGCCAATTCTTGACAATAGGATATCCCTTGGACCTTCAGAGAGTCTTGAAAGCACTCTCACCCACTGTCCGATTTCACGAGGTAGTCTATGATCCCACCCTATGGTACTCATCCTCTACGCAATTATACAAGGACAAGGCATTGCATAGATCTTCCTAGAATTGATACCCTCCCCTTCGTGGCCTGCTCCATCTTCATATGATGGCTGAAGCCAAGTCGGAGTAGTTTCGTGATGTCAAGATCAAATTGAGAGTACTCCTACCAATCCACCCTATTCCTTGAAGAGCAACTCTACTTGCAGTATGACACGATACATCCCATACTGAGCATTAACAACACGCTTCTGCTACACCCTTCAACTTCAACACAGTACCTACAAGTACCAGGTACAGGTCGTCATCGATGTATGGAGCTCTTTAACTGTTGTAGTAACGGTTTCTCTTTGGTGTTTTTGTCCACTTTCCTTACTTCTACCCATATGACATGTTACTCCCTCCACATCCTACTGTTCTTCAACTTCAAATACTGACGACTTTGTCAGTACATGCTTGACTTTTACTGGTATAAGTACCGGTACGTACATACTTACGATACCACAGTCTCGTTTCAGTTTATCACTGTGTCTTCTACTTATCCTACTTGTACTGTATCCTCTCCCACTACAAGTACAGTCTTTACCCTTCACGTTGTACAACTACATCTCTTCAGGTAGTTTCTTACAAGTACACCTCTACCAGTGCTCCCTATAGCTAGAAGTTGTTCAAGGAAGTATCTACATCTATCTATGATTGACATACAGTATTATTAGCATCTCACTGGTCTTGAAAGATAATGCTTGTACACTATTACCATACTTCCTACTGTATCTTAAAACTGCCAGTAAGTACCAATACATTGTACCAGTACCGGTACCCGTACTTATATTCTTCTTCTTACTACAAGTATCGCACTTTCTACTGCATCTTTCTATCTTACCACCATTACTGCACATAGATATTTGAACTGTCTCCCTGTTGAACATCTATTCATTCATGATCCACCGGCACTATAGATATGTAGCTTGCTTCTATTTCAGCTCTAAAAGTACTACACCTATCTTTTCACTATTAGTACTATCTCAACTTGAATACTATGAAGCAGTGTTTTTGTACAATGATACTTGTAGCTCCTTATTGCCTTGTTCCACCTCTTCTCTTTACTGATATGCCTATAAAGAGTGTATACTGCCTTCCTTCACATTACCAGTGTACCCATAGTACGTTCCATTCCATTCTGCTGGTACCTTCTACTTCCTTACTATCTACTTCATGTTTCCCTTGTAGGATGATGCTTGTTCCTGGTACTGTAGCCTTCCACTTTCTTCCTAGCTACTCTATTTATCTACTTTACCCACGACCCGTACTGTAGCCCTCTACAGCCTTCTTTCAGCTTCTCCCTATATTATTACTTCTTCTCATTGTATAACGATACCGGAGACTTCTTGCTCTACAATATTTGTACCTTCTTACTACGAGTACTTCTTCCTGTACAATTCTGGTCTTTTCTGGTCTTACAATACTCAATTACAGTATAGACACGATCCTAGCATAGTCACCTACAGACTCGTCTCAGGTTCTTGCTCTATCCTCTTCTCAATGAGAACATCAACCCTCGAATAATAGCAGTTCCATCTACAACTAGACCTTGTATGGAAGGTGTATCAAGGAAGTACCGGTGTCCGTACTATTAACCTCATCTATCTATGTCTAAGGAGCTCTCTGGTATACGCTTGATATTATTCTACCTATGCCAGTCTTTGTAATAGAAGTTCCAAGCAGAAGGTACAAGTATCTTGATCAATGTGCATCTATACAATTGATTGTATTCTTCAACTTCCTACAGCTCTATTCCTTTCTTCTAATCCATATGTTTCCTTTGCTGCTTCTTAGATCTACCCTTGTATTCTTCTACTTCTTACTTGGGACTGTTCTCTTCTACTGTCGTTATTCTTCTTCTGTCCACTGGTACTCCACCAGTCTCCTCTAAGATATCACTTGAAGCTTTTGCATCTACTGTATGATTCGACAAATACTTCCCTTACAAGTACTGTATAATTATACCGGTTCTGGTATGCTTGTAGCTTCTTACTCCCACATCTCTTGGATACATCCACCTACTAGTGCTATACTGGTGATCGTCTTTCATTAAACAGACTGATTACTCTTTAGAGCGGAAAATAACCAATATTGTACTCTCAATACTGCCGAAATGCTCTGTTTAAGGATGGCAAGTAGTGCGGTATATATATGGCCTTGGCCCATCTCATTCCAGTAAGAAGAGGAACTCAGTGTAGCAGAGGTTATGATGCTACTTGAGAGCTACAAAATTGAGGGAATGTCTTCTAATGATGGACTGAACTCCCGGAGAAGTTTACACTGTTTAATTCGGTCAATTGGTGGTGTTATGGTGGTTCTGTTGAGGTACTCCATTAGGAGAATAGGTCCCAGCTAGAACACTTCAGAAGACTATTTTGGCTTGTATAAAATGAATATATTCATAACAAGAAAGGATAAGTCACGTAACCATAGTTCTTCAACCCCTGTCATCTCCAATTACAATACTCAAGTTTTATCTTTTCAGAATGAGACGTCTGTACTTTGTAGATAATCTACTCTTGTAGTATCTTACACCTACGAGTACTCTTATACCCTCTACTCCTTCCCATATACGTCCTTCTACTTTCCTTCCCTCTACTTCCTATTCTTCTCTTACTGCTGGTACTTCTCCTACTCTTGTACCTTCCCATACAACGTCTGTCTACTCCCCTCCCTCTCCACCAATCATGTACTAACTATTCACCCCCCTCCTTCATCATGCTAACTACTCTCGTCCATTCTATCGGGATTCTTCTTGAGAATGACCACTCCCTCGAGGGACGACGCTAGCGGAATGTACTCATCGTCTTCCAGCTCGGCTCTCTCTCCATGACTCAACAATACAGGAGTACTATGAGTGACCCAACCAGTAATAGTCTTGGGTTTTCCAGCCTGTCCCACGGTATCTACAGCCTGTCCCACTCGTACGGGCACCTTGATTGGCTGGAGTTTCTCATCGAGGGTAATGAGCATTCTGGGTCTGATGGCGTTGGTCAGCCAAAACAGCATCCAATGGTTATCTGCGAGAATGAACGATTTGGGGTCGATCATGGTCACCAAAAGAGTCACCAGAGACGCCAGAGAAACCTTGGACAGAATCTGACGGTCGGTATGGAAGGGGGAGACCGTGAGAGTACCCTTACCCAGGTAAAGAAGGCCCTGAGCAATTCTGACGGTGAAAAGTCCATCGGGATCCTTGGAGTAGTACGAGGCGAGTTGTCGCAGTAGCTGGGCAAGACGAGCATTGTTGGTGCCGGCTCCGACTAGACCCATGGAAAAAATGGAGTTGAGAGCAACCTCCATATCGGCATCATGGGAGTACCGGGAAAGGGTGTCGAATACCCGCATTTGAGCGTTGGAAGCGGACACTAGACCCATAGCCAAGGGGACGGCTCGTTTGACTTGGGCGTCGCCGTAGTGCATGAGATGGCCAAAGTGTCGGAGAACCATTTCCTGGCCGATTTCTTCACCCATGGCGACAATGGCGAGGCCCAGGACGGAGTACGCTTGGTGGGACGACTCGTCTTCTGCAGCTTCTGCGTCAGCAGGAGCTGTAGGAGCCGAAGAGGAGGCACCACCAGCGCCAGCTCCGGAGACAGCACCGGCACCAGCTCCAGCTCCAGCTCCAGCACCTCCATCTACCGCCTCAGCACCCTCCTCAGCGGTGATATCAGCTTCGATCACATCCGCCGCCTCAGCTTCGGCCTCCGCGGGCAACTCTCCCGCTTCATTCTCCTCTGTAGCTTCCTCTTCCACCTCTTCTCCTCCTTCTCCAACACAATCATGCAACAGTTTCTGGATCTGAAGCACGTTTCCTGTTCCTGCATAAGCACACACAGTGATGAGAGTCTCGCAGATTCGGCCGACGGGGTGGTCAATGGCCCGGACGGTTTCCACGGCTTCTTCAATCTCTTCGTATTTGCCGATGAAAAGTAGAGCCAGACCAAGAGCCATGAACCGAGCCCATTTATCGGACAATTGGATCGAGTCGCGCTCAAGAAGAGATCCAAGCAAGGCTGAGACAACGTCACCATTGGCGGACCCAACGAAAATATGTCCCAGGGCTAGGGCAGCCATACAACTCGTCTTCATCGACGTATCTGTATCCTGCACCAAGGGCAGGAGCATATCCAGCAAATCTGTTCGTCGGGAACCAGCGTAGGCAATACCCAAACCCATAACGGCCGAAAGCTGGTTTAAGGAGTACGCATTGCCGTTGTTGGTCTCGGCAGACGGTTCCTCGGTGATATGGTCGGCCAAAAGAGCGACGGCAGCGTCAGTTTCGTCGTAGACACCAGCAGTCACAATACCCATACCCAGCAGAGCGCCAGCCTTGATCTGCGGCTCCGAAGAGTACGCGTACTTGTCGAGCTGCTGAAGACCTCGAGAAAGATCCCATTGGAACAGCGAGCCCAGAGAAGCGGTGGTGGAGTACATTCCTGCGAGTTTAGTCTTGTAGATCCACGCACCTGACGCCCCTTCATCGCCACCGTCGCCATCTTCGCCGTTAGTCAGCAGTTTATCGCCGGAATAGGCACAGTTGACAAAGGCGTTGACAAACGACGCAGCCAGATTCTGTTTGGCCGAATCAAACGCGCCAGACATGATAATGTCACGTGAGTTCTCCAGATGACTCTTGTAGATATCTTCGGGCACCTTGGGTTCCAGCAGGTTCAATTCCTTGGTCAGGTACCGGAAATGGTCGGCTAGGAGGGCATTGGACATACACTCTTGGACCGACTCATCAGCAACGTCAAAGTAACATTTTTGCCGCGCCAAAATAAACGCCAGCTGTTTCTGCAGCAGCTCATCGCCCTGGGCGGCATCCATCACGGACTTGATGAGCTCCATGTCGTCCAGCCGGATCGCCAGGGCTAGGGCTTGGGGCAACTGGTTATGAGCAAGGTAAATGGCGTATGCAGTGTGTAGGAACGCCACGTCATCTGGAGGAGCCAAAAGAGGGACACAAGCAACCATATAATGGCACACCCGAGCATAAGTGGTTTCGTCCACAAATTTGGGCAAATGCTCCACTGCTTCAATCTCCAGCAATAAATCAACAGCATCCGCCTCGGCATTGTGCTTGAGGAAAAATGGCACCAATTTGATGCCCAGATCGCGCACCGAAGAGAGCAACGAAGAGCGGGCGTCGTTCTCACCAGCACCCTTTTCTTCGCTGGCTTCTAGGTCATACTCCTGACCAATTTCAAGAGCCAGGTGGCGAACATACTCATGCCCCCATGCCCCCAAATCATCAGTGGACGATTTGAGCCGGAATTTGAGCGCATCCCGCTTGCCGTCGCCGGAATACGTCATTGCAAGCACAGACAGAACGTCCGCCAGCTGTTTTTTCAGACCCACGTCAGTCCACGTGTCATACAACTCGGCAAGATGGGGGTAATGGGGCCGCAAAAACTTGAGAGGTTTGGGGACAGCCGTCATAGACGAGGTGGATGTTCGAATGAAGGTCTTGAGGGATTGCAGCGAGGGGGCATAGAGGGATTGGTCTTTTTCGCCGAGCCGTTCGACCAACATTTCGAGCTCAGACTTGAGTTTTTCGTCTTCTTCGGAAAGCTCTTCTTCATTGGCGGATTTCTTGGCTTTATCGGCGGCTTTGTCAGCCGATTTGTCGACGGACTTGTCGATGGATTTATCGACAGATTTCTCCTTTTCAGTCATGGTGTGGTGATGAAGAGGAAGTGGCAACAAGGTAAAGTGTGGGAGAATTTAGGTTGGTGGCGAGGGAGAGGGAGACAACTGATTATGTAAGAGGGGGAGAGTGGCTGATCGATTAGTCAGGCAGAGATTGGGTAATTGTCAATTGACGACTAACGTCGCAATTGATGGATTATGTAATTCTTTTGATGGATTCTTGCGTAACTTACGGGGTAGGGCTGTGTTGCATTACTAAGTGGTGTGGTTAAATTGATCTGAGCTAATCAGAACAAACAGTGGGTTAGGTAATCAGAGGGGGGAAGCAAATAATTCATCAGTTATCCCCCAATTGAGACTGAATCAGCACCTTGATCTGCTGAATTAGAGAATTGGGGCTTTGCTTACTAAGCGTCGTCATTTTGCTTACTAAGCCCAACTCTCCATAATGGCCAATGGGAATCCGGAACTGAGTCAGACTTGGTTAGGTAGACACCATTGATCTCCGTTACTCAGCTTTTGGCTCAATCGACTGTTTCTGATTACATAAGCGGTTGATTGGTTACATGTGGTGTTGTTTTGATTCGAGGGCTCGTCGAGTCTTCCAGAAGGGTTATGTAAGCTGCCCCAACAACAACAACAACAACGTCATTCGTCTCGTCATTACTAAGCCAGTAACACCTTCAGATCAACTGTGCAAAGCCCTAATATTTGGCTTACTAACGAGACATCTGAACCACGTTGTGTTTACTAAGCACGCCGAACTCGACTCCACGATTGGCTTAGTAAGCGGAAATACCTAATTAGTAAGCGGATTTTCTTGTCTATCCTCTTAGTTGCTTAGTAAGCTGATAGAACGTTGATGCCCTACTTTCTTACTTGGCTGATCTGCCTCGGCTTCTCCTGCTTAGTAATCACCCTCTCCATTCTCGCTTAAACCCTCCCCGCTTAGTCATCAATGCACTCACTCCACACTTTATCAACTGATTTGGTGCATATGAATGCTGCATGCATGCTTCTGACCTATCTCCGAGGGATTTAGGGGGTGTCAATATTTGACCATTTTTAATTTTGAAAGTACCAAAACGATCACGTGACTGAGACGAGTCGAACCGTACCATTTATATTTCTCCATCCCTTCTGGTTCATTTTCTACAGATTTCTCTGTCAAAGTTAATATGGCGTGAGATGTTAACTCTCTTCCTCTTCTCTTCTCTTCTTCATACTCATCACCCATGCTTCAAGAACCCATTAATCTGCCAAAGTGGCTGGAAGAAAACCAGCATCTGTTGAAACCGCCGGTCAACAACTATTGTATCCAGCGAGGAGGATATACTGTTATGGTGAGTAAAAACAGAACAGGAGGTGACATTACATAGGTCATGTCATACAAGAAATGTAGGACATGTCGAAGACATGTTCCTCTAAAGAGAACATGCTACACATGATTCCTCTAAAGAGAACATGCTACACATGATTCCTCTAAAGAGAACATGCTACACATGATTCCTCTAAAGAGAACATGCTACACATGATTCCTCTAAAGAGAATATGCTACACATGTTCCGATAAAGGAGGTAAAGGAGATACAGGAGTGCTAGACGTGATTTGAACGATATGAAGATGTGAACTTTTGAACTTGGGTCTTTTTTTTTTTTTTTTTTTTTTTTTTTTTTTTTTTTTTTTTTTTTTTTTTTTTTTTTTTTTTTTTTTTTTTTTTTTTTTTTTTTTTTTTTTTTTTTTTTTTTTTTTTTTTTTTTTTTTTTTTTTTTTTTTTTTTTTTTTTTTTTTTTTTTTTTTTTTTTTTTTTTTTTTTTTTTTTTTTTTTTTTTTTTTTTTTTTTTTTTTTTTTTTTTTTTTTTTTTTTTTTTTTTTTTTTTTTTTTTTTTTTTTTTTTTTTTTTTTTTTTTTTTTTTTTTTTTTTTTTTTTTTTTTTTTTTTTTTTTTTTTTTTTTTTTTTTTTTTTTTTTTTTTTTTTTTTTTTTTTTTTTTTTTTTTTTTTTTTTTTTTTTTTTTTTTTTTTTTTTTTTTTTTTTTTTTTTTTTTTTTTTTTTTTTTTTTTTTTTTTTTTTTTTTTTTTTTTTTTTTTTTTTTTTTTTTTTTTTTTTTTTTTTTTTTTTTTTTTTTTTTTTTTTTTTTTTTTTTTTTTTTTTTTTTTTTTTTTTTTTTTTTTTTTTTTTTTTTTTTTTTTTTTTTTTTTTTTTTTTTTTTTTTTTTTTTTTTTTTTTTTTTTTTTTTTTTTTTTTTTTTTTTTTTTTTTTTTTTTTTTTTTTTTTTTTTTTTTTTTTTTTTTTTTTTTTTTTTTTTTTTTTTTTTTTTTTTTTTTTTTTTTTTTTTTGAGAAACTGCTCTCTGAGCTATCAATGACCCTTCCACATGCGAGAACACGTCCATGAGCTTAGAATGAGGTTTCCGGATTTTCTTGTTTTGTTGAAAAAATGGAAAAATTGGCAAAACTGGAGTTCAAGAATTGGAGCAGTCGTCTGGTGTTCAGAGGTGGTCTTCTGAGCTCAGGATGTTGTTCTAGTGGGGTTTTGGGGGTTTCGTTTTTTTCGGTTTTCTGTTTTTTTGAGAACGACAAACATGACCACCTCCCCATGTTCTGAGCTGGAATGTCAGTTTCTGGTTTCCCTAAGGAAGACATTTCTCATGTTCTAAGCTTGGAATGACGTCTTGGGTGATGAGATTATGACCTTGAGCCTAAATGGTCAATTGGTGTTTTTTGGAAAAGAAGAACAAGAAACAAGATCAAGAAGGGCAATGCTCAAGCATTGAACATGTTATGAAGTCTAGAATGACGGTTTTGTCTTTTCTGTTTTTTCGTTCTTTTTTGTTTTTTCTGTTTTGGAGAAGAGGACAGAGCATAGAACACTCTTATTTGAGAGATATCCCTTCTGAGATCTACAGAACGGTTGCGTCTGCTGTTTTTGTCTTCAAAGAGAAACATTGAAGAAGAAACAGAATATGAACTCCAGCTGTCTTTCTACTGCTCATTCATTGGACATGTTCAGGTGCTTGGAATGATATGAGCTGTCTTGTTTTCACTGTCCTTATCAACCAACATCAACTATCTCGTGTCCAAGAGATGGTCTTTGGGTGGCTCTTTCTGTTCTACCAAAAACCAGTTGAAAACAGTGATGACAAGAAAGGAGAACAATTGTCTCTTGTTACGATCTTCAGAGTGTGAACACTGGTTGTTCTTCTGTTTCTTCATGTTTCTTCTTGATAAAGAACAGAAGTCGCCTGAAACAGTGATGACCAGAATGAACACCAACTGAACTGATGGAAGACATCTGTTGGTTCCCTAAGAAGATGCTCTTTCTCTTTTTGTTGAACAGCAGTTGTCCTAATACGATAAAGTCAAGGAAGAACAGCTCATGTTTTGACCTTCAAAGCGACATCTGCTGGTTCTCTTACAAGTTGTTCTTGACCTACAACAATGGAGACAATGAGGAACAACAACTGCTCATGTTCTGATCTTCAGAGTGACATTTGTTTGTTGCATCTTCTCTCTATTGCTTTCTTCTTCTTGCTCTTGTTCTTGTTGTTCTTGTTGTTCATGCTCTTGTTGTTGTTGTTGTTGTTGTTCTTCTCCCTCTTCTTCTTGAGATGAATAAAAGTCGTTTGAAAACAAGAAAGAGAAGAAAGAACATCAATTGTCTCATGCTCAAAACATCAGAGTGTGAATTATGGTTCTTCTTGTTCTTCTTGATCGTTCACTCTCATCTCTTCAGCTCCCTTCATACCAGTTCTTATCTCCCTGTTTTCATGTCTTATGTCACGTGACAGAACTTATTTTCACGTGACCTTATCTCCTCACGTGACCTTATCTCTTCACGTGACCAACATATCTCCTCTACTTTTAGTTTTCCGCTTATTGTTACCCCTGCTAACCAGATCGTCGGAGGCCCCAACGAACGGACCGATTACCATATCAACCAAACTCCGGAATGGTTCCATCAAAAAAAGGGTCACATGACTCTCAAAGTCGTGGATGACGGAGAATTCAAAGATATCACCATCAACGAAGGAGATATCTTTCTGTTGCCCCCCAACGTCCCCCATAACCCCGTTCGGTACGCTGATACTATTGGAGTGGTGGTGGAGCAGGACCGTCCTGAGGGCTTGAAAGATGCTCTAAGATGGTACTGTCCGAACCTACAGTGTCGCGAAATCGTCTACGAAAATTCGTTTCAGTTGGTTGATCTGGGAACCCAGATTAAAGAGGCCATTTTGGACTTTGACGGGGATGAAGAAAAGAGAACGTGTAAAAAGTGTGGGACGGTGGCGACTTCGAAGCCGTAGGGTTAGGGATCAGCGTTGCCGGTTACCTGAGTAACTAGGCCAGGCTCAGTACCTACGGTACTTCGCTCCACAGCATGGGTGATGAGTGCATTGTGGAAATGGGGGTGTTATGAATGAATGAAATGATACAACTTGTGGAGGTGGGGAGGGGGGTGTACCTGTAGGTGCTGCAATGATAGTAGGTTGTGCAAGAAGAGCAGTACTCGGTACTCTTACCGTGTAGACTAGACTCTAGAAACATCAATGGTAGTACGGTACCGGTAGTATCTACACTCGGGTATCATGGACTCGTACTATTGAGTGAGGATGACGAATAGCAAGGCACAGAAGAAGTGACTTCAGATGAGAGTGTTCAGCCTCTATTGGACGACAACAACTTTCCGTTATTGTTTGATCACTCTACTTGCTCAACAATAGCCCCTTTGAGAAGTTCACGTTGAATGATGAACCTTGGCTGTAGGCTCTGTATCTAGCGAATGCTCCAGTCTGTCACTCTAAGAAGAGATCCATTTGTCTACATTGAGACGAGGATCTTTCAGTTGTCTTTTTCATAGGCTACATTATATCGTGCTTCTACTTCAGGGAGTACCCACTTCAATAACTGACCCAACTTGCCAATGAACAGTCGTATTGAGGCATGAACTTCGATGACTGCACTGGTACTCCGTACTCTTCAGCTAGATGGATCTAGACAAAACCGCATAGGGACGAGCATGAAATTGAGGTAGTTATACCGAGCGGATGAAAACGAAAGATTTGATCTGAGGTTGACCTACATAATATATTCCTTCTACAAGGTCCGTAATACAAGAGGATATATGAGGTGTCTCTGGTAGACTGGATTCATAGACGGCATAGGTGTAAAGCACTGGATTGTAATAGGTTGAGAAGTGTCTGAGGTGTAGATTCATAAGATGTATCTCGTCAAGTGATACTATCCAGTGAAGTACAATCAGAGGGGGTATGAAGAGACTACAATTATATTAGTACAGTACCGGTAGCTGATTAGAGGGCCATTACTTGCATCGTGAGTTAAAGCTGTAGAATAGGGTCACAGGATGGTATACAGTGTACCTACCTATGGTGTCTTTCTACAACCAGCGACCATGGAGAAACTTATGCCCGAGGGCAGATGAACAACAGGCGATAGCGCTTAAATATTACTGAATAAATGCTTATGTATGTATCCTACAGAAGAAGAAAGAACTGAAGAAGATACATCCACAAGGTGTTTTAAAACGGGATATTCAGTAGAAAGAAGAACATCTGATTATGAGATATGATGCCGTCTTCCCCAGTAACAAATGGCTGGATAGTGAAATACGTGACACTCTACGCTCCGGAAGGTAACCTTGACTCTTACTAAACAAGAGAGCACTTCTGTATCGTCAATAGTGAAGAGTTGGAGGATACAAATAAAACGAAAGGCTCATTCGTGTAGGGTTAATCAAGTGATTCACTTACTGGAGCATTGAGGTGTTCTCTGTTGGTATTCAGTGAGTGAAGTACTTCTCATAGAGCTACACCCGACTCAATAGACTGGAAGACCGTCATTCATATGAGAGAGAGAGAGTACTGTCTTTATTCTCGGCCTTAGCTGTGCGATGCTTTTTCAATACCGCCATAGCCACATAACTAGCCATGTGAAAGTGCAATATCTGTTCTGTATTTAGCTTGAGGTAAGATGTAGAATTGTACTTGAGGGGTAGATAATCTAATAGGCAACAATGAAAATGTGGACCTCTTTGGTCTTCCGTCAAGTGGTAAACTAGAGAGTGAGTGGTGCTACACGTCCTCATGACAAGGTATATCATGGATACCTCTTAGAGTACTTAAATGAAGACAATTGGGACTGAGAAACGCTTAAGAGTCTTCCTGTACGCTGTAGAAACACGTTTTCGAAGTCCCAGTTCCTCTTAGTTCTCTCCATGGGTCTTGTCTCGTGTCTAATGGTGGGCTTAGGTGAAGTATAGTCAAGGTCAAGGAAATGAGGCCATCAGACAGGTTAGAGACAAGAGAATTAGACAGGGGGTATTTATCAAGTCAGAGATCGCTTCAAAACTGATTTGTTTGCCGAAAATCTCACTTTTTTTCGCCAGTCATTGATCCTATACTCACCCGTCTGAGACAATACAAGGATATGAGGTCAGGATAAAGCATGTGAACATCGTCAGACAGTCACGTGACCAAAATGTCAAAAACAGTCAGTCTGGAAGTTGACATTCACGTATCCTTCAACAGGTTGTAGTTTTGTCGTGAGATAACCCAGGACCTGTGCTTGTAAGGTGCTCTAGAGCCACCTCTAGTAGACGAGCTCAACTCGATCAATATGCACTGGATTTTGAACCAAGCAAGTTCAAGGGACTGATCAAACTCCAAGGATTTCGATATAATAGTCATCTTTTATCTTTAGTTGTTATCTTGACTCTGAGGGTACTTGTATCATGCTGATGTCATTCAAGAATCCAGACTAGAGTCATAAGTCTCAGAGTCTTGAGGAAGTCCACTCTAATAACGTGTTTTTCATCACAATTGAGCGAGACTGATGATTGATCTGAGTTCGATCAGTTTGGGGCTCACCTCCTTCATTGAACCAGATGTTCTCATACAGCTTTTGTCTCTGGACATGGATATGACCATCTTTGATACAGCAAATGTCGTATGAACACCATCAGTATCTGTAGTTGAAGTTCAATTAGTAATGTTACAGATAAAGGTACTTTCTTCCTTTGGGCAATGAACGGTACGAAGTCTTCTCTACTGCTCATATGAGATGAAAACTTCAACCATACTACTCACATCTCAACTTGTAATGTCTGCCATCTTCCGAGTGTCCTCAACTATACTCTAGACCAAATGACTTCGTATCAGTTGTGAAACGTGCCATCTTGAAAGACTATAGAATGACCCAAGAAAAGTCATCCAAGAGCAGCTACTACTTGTAGTGCTTGTACATTGTTCCACAACTCTGCCTTCCTATCTGCTCTTAAAGCTTACAAGTACAACACGCCATCCTTTAAAATAAGAACAGGTACTCGCGACCATCGTAGAACTTGTAATCAAAAGACTTAATCGAAAGCACTGAGTGCTGACGTTAGCTATGACTTCTGATACACGTATATCTCCGTTGAATGAAGTCACTCTAGAAGTAATCATACAGTATCAAAAATGGTATCTTCTTATCTCATTTCTTGCTGACCTTAATGAGACATATATACGGCACTTGTATCTTACAACTCACACCAGTTCAACACTCTACGCTCTACACAATTCATTCAACATAACAGAAGCTATCACATCACCATCCCTACCACTAGAACACCCCTTTAATCCAATCATATATTCATTAACATCCACCTTTCGCGAGGTCTTCCTTCTGCTCTCCTCCGGGGGACTAACACCGTAGAGAACAGTGTCTACCTTAGACAAGGAGCCACCACTTCAGGTCCAACAAAACCATGCCTACCATCTCAGTCACCTCTCTGATATCACAATGTCTTCGCAGAGAAGCAACAGGCCTCCTTTCTTTGATAACATCTCCATAGAAGCCATAGTCCTCCTCTCCCTCCATCCCATAACACCTCCATAGACACAACTAGCCTCCTCTCTGATATCATAAACGACAGTGCCTAACGGCACCGTCTTTCCTTAAACGGTATAGACGAGGGAGACCTTCGGCCTTCCCCTCTTTACTCGTTGAGCTGATGTCGCCTTCGGCTCCATCAGCTAAACTCATCATTAAACGCCCGCTGAATCCACGTGTACAACCGGTCATACACCATTGCTTGAGCATTATGATAATAAATGCTGTGATCCGAATCAGGATAAATATGCATATCATAATTCTCCACTCCGGCCAAATCCAGGTTATCAATCAACGACAGAGTATTCTGCATATGCACATTATCATCTCCTGATCCGTGCATCACCAGGAACCGCTCATTAGCTCCCAAAGCAGTCATATTATGCACAGCAGCCTCTTCGTATCCATGCTTGTTATGTTGAGGAGTATGCATGTACCGTTCAGTGTAGATTGAGTCGTAGAATCTCCAATCAGTCACTGGAGCAACGGCCATTCCAAACCGGAACGTCTGGCCTGCATCTGCCTCCAAAGTCTTGAGAGTACAGTACCCTCCATAAGACCATCCCCAAATCGCCATATGGTTAGCATCAACGTACTCCTTTTTTGCCCAAATTTTCGCAGCAGCAATCTGATCAGCAGCCTCTCGACGTCCAATATCGTCTCTTACGACTGAAAGGAACTCTCTGCCCATGTATCCTGTTCCTCTTCCGTCCACAGTGACGACAATGTAGTCTAGAGAAGCCGCCACACTTTTTTGAAAGTCGATATTGAACGTCTTGGCCACCATTTGGGACCCGGGGCCGCCGTAGACGAAGAACAGGACGGGGTAGGAGTTCTTAGGGTCGAAATTGGGGGGTCGGATTTCCACAGAGTTGACCAGCACCGGTTTTTCTTCAGAACCAACATTGATCTGCTCAAAATGAGACGTGGGAAGAGCGTACGAGTCTAGAGTCGTCTGGAGGAACTCATTCTTGACCACTTTGGGGGCATCAAGGGGAGAAGAAGAATGAAGGTCGATAATCTTCTGGTAAGGGACAGAAGGACCATTGTAGCTCAAAAGGGCGAACCGAGCATCCTCAGAAAAGGAAACACCGTAGTAGGCCTCTTCAGAAGTGTTTGTCACCGGTTTCAAGCCACTTCCATCAATTTTAACCTCATAAAGATGTCGTTCAGTGGGATCTTTCTGGGTAGACAAGAAATAAACGGTTCCCGTAGAAGCATCATAAGAAGAAGGAGCATTGACCACCTCCCAATCTCCAGAAGTGAGCATTGTTTTGGGTTCAGGTTCTCCAAAGACAAAGTAGGCAAGGTGGTTTCTTCCTTCAGAAATAACAGTATCAATGTATCCTTCTTGAGATAAACCGAGAGATTCGTTCTGAGGGATAATCTTGGAAGATCGAACAGTCTCAACCCATCCTCCATCCAGTTCCTTGACGTTGTTACTTCTCAAGATCTTGGCTTCGTAATCCTTGTTGGAATCAACATGGACAATCTTGAGAATATCCGCCTCCCGGTCAGAAGCCCTAATCAACGCAACGCCGGTTTTGGACCACGTGACATCGGAAATAATGTCGTCCTGGGCTAGGGGTTCGTTGATGAACGTGGTGGCATCTTCCTCGACATTGTAAAAGGCCATTTGAACGTCGGGGTTGGGGGAGCCAGGTTTAGGGTACTTGATACTTCGGTACTCTGGGTACGCCTGAGGTTTAGGGTCCTGGACATAATAAGGAATGGTAAACTCCTGCACCTTTGTATCGTCAGATCTCAAAAAGGCCAAATGTTTACCGTCTGGAGACCACCAAAGAGCATTATCTCCGGACAGAACCTCCTCCTCATAAACCCAGTCTGGTCTTCCGTTGAAAATCTGTTCTGAGCCATCGTCAGTGACTTGAACCGTTTCGTACTTGTCCACATGGGTCACATAGACGTTGTTATCGAGCACAAACGCCACAGATTTACCATTAGGAGCCCAAGAAGCCACAGCGATAGATGCCGAGTCATCATCTTTAAGAAGAGGTTTAACGTCCTTTGAGTCGACGTCCAAAATCCAGTACTTTCCAAAAGAAGAATGTCTGTAATTCTTCTTTCTGTCGGTCACAAAAAGGCCCTTTTTGAGGTCAGGTCTCAACCACAACTGATCAATACTCAACTTATGATCCTTGTAATGCACAGAAGTGTCTGTGATTTCAATCTCCTTATCGTCCTCGCCGTAGGTCTTGACCACATACTTTCTGTCTCGAACGAGGTAGGCTCCTTGGAGATCTGAGGCCTGAATCCACTGAACAGACTTGGACTCTGGTCTAAAAGTGCCTGTACGAACAGATTGCGGCGTCACAACCAGCTTGAAATTGGTACCGCTGTAATCAGCGCCATCTCCTCCATCCGGTGGAATGATTTGTTTGGCCTTAGCTGTTGACACTGAGGTTTCAGGAGTCTTGTCGTTACTTAACCCCTGAACAAACAAACCAAGCACAAACAGTCCCCAAATGATCGCCGCCGCCATTCCCGCCACCATGAACCAGCGACGAAACGTCTTGGACGACTTTGACGCCTTATGGGTAGTTGTGCCACTCTCTAGGTCACGTTCTCTCCTCAATAACGTAGTAGAGGACTCATCTTCGTACCTCTTTGCAGTATTAATTCTGTCGAGTTTTTCAAACAGAGACGACGTGGACGATCTAGGGGAGTCCATGGAGGCATTCCGGCCTTCAGAGCCACCGCCAGACATTTCAATCTCTTGCATGGTCAAAAACAAGTGTTCAAGTGTAGTGTGTCGTGTAGTATGTCGTGTGGTGCCGTAAGGTGAGCAGGTGAGTAAGGTTAGATGTAAGATAAAGGCTGATGAGATAAAGGAGTGCTAGAGGACTGCTTCGGATGGCCTAAAGTCGACAAGTTTGTATGACAAGTGTAGGTGAAAAGACGTCTACCCGACTCACACACCCTCATATACCATTTCTACGTCCTCCCTTTTGCCCAAATATTATCTAAACACCCCTCAAATGAGGCTCTATACTATCCCAATTAGGTAGTTCTGAAGGAGAGGTGGGGGGGTACAGGTTACAGTAAGGAGGTCAAAATATTGTATTGAAAAAATCAGAAAAAACTGAAAAAACAGGAAGACGTGGAATATGGTGATTTGAGGGCGTCAGACGCGTCCCACGCTCAATAACCAGTCTTATTGTCTCTTATATTACCCATTTATCATCCCAGATCCCTTACCTTACCCCCACCCTAACCCTTATCCTTGTCATGCACCTGAAAATAGATGTGGAGAAGACAGCGGCGCTAACAGAACATGTCCAACATCAATGTGCTAAAAAGGGCGTTTTTTGATCTAAAATGGCTATATTGGTGGTTTGGGTTATATTGGTGGTTTGGGTTATATTGGTGTAGGGTTAGGGCACGTTTGTCACGTGACTTGACCAGATATTCCTCCTGTGAGCGATATCTCGAGTGCCGTTTATCTTCATGCACCACCTCCACCTGAACGGTGTAAGCCACAGTTACTATGGCGGAAGTATAAGGACTTCTGTAGTTCCGTATGTACTGTAACCGCGACCACGACTCCCACTATGACCGTAAATATAATCAAATCCACAGGCAAAAGCTGCTATGAACGAGATTGTAGTGATCTAGCAGCTAGACCAAAAAATTCGGCTGTTTTTTCTCCAGAATGTTTCGAGATAATCGGGGTTCTATTCTTGACCTTCTTACACTGGGATATATGGCAGAAGAGTGAGGACTTTGTAATAGAAGGTGTATCTGAGAAGTGTCGTAAATGTTGGTAATTAGGTCAGTGTCACGTGACACATTTGTATATTCACCGTTTGTAGGTGTTGTCAGTCTACTTCAAGCAGTATATTTAGATGCTGGTTCTTACTGCAGTGGAAAGAAGAAGTTGGGGGAAGCACAACTGCTCTTAGATAAGTCCTCCAGATGAAACTTTAGAGGCGGGGAAACTCGTCAGAGGGAAGATGACGTCTATTGGAGAATTGTGGTAGAAGTCTGGAGCATTTTGGGGTAGTGTTATTCGTACTAGAGAGGGCTTGAGATGGCCTAGTTCTTCAAGTAAAGGCTAAGTAAATGGGTTGTCGGAGATATGGAAGGGACGGGTATATTGAGAGATTGAGAGGGGTTGGGGGGATACAAAGTAGTTCACATTGATACTGAATTTCTGGGGAGCATTTTAAGATACTTTTGATCTTTCTAGGATGCCTGGAATACCGGAAATGAACCCCCAGCGGAGTTTTTGACTCAAGTAAATGCTAAGTAATGAAGAAGACTGGGGTGACTTTGAGGGAAGAGTGGCCCTAACTCGAAATAATGTGTGAGAAGGTGGTAAAAGAAGGCATTTGTGAGATGGAATGAGCCAGAAATAATCCGTTTGAGGACTTCTCGATCCCCCAAATGGCTGTTTACATCTACTTTGAGGGTAAGTCAGATGTGTAAGTCTTGTTATAAGCAGTCTTAAGTGCCTGGGAACATCTCCAGGGCTATTGAGAGACGGATAAAAGCTGAAACGTTGCATTGTAAGCCAGAGAACGCACATGTTTATTCTCCTCAATGTCAATTATCTATGACGGGTACATGGGTACGTCTCCCGTAATACCTACAAGCACTCAACCTCTTCCTGTCTACATGTACTGTGGCGGAGGTCTCTGAGATGAATCATTCAGGGTATTCCATCAGATAGAATAGATCTGTCAACTACACACCTTCACTCTATTCACACAGCTCCCAGCTCCAGTATGTATCGTACTTGGCTATACCTACCTATTGACTTCCACAATGGACCACTTCATTGTACAGTCACGAGGTAATGACAGTACCAGTATCTGAGGTATTAACAGAGAGATTCCACCAGTTGAAAAGATTCTTAAACAAAACTACCTGATTCATCTCAGTCTGTAATGTATCTACATAGAGCTACCGGTACAGGTACTACGCCTCTTCCTGGTACCGGTACCAACATACTATTACATTGTAAAGAAACTCCATTAGAAGAATCCATTATAGTATTTAGCATCTGTCAAAGATATTGTCTACAGACCCTTCATTGTATCACACGTTTCTCGGCTGAAGTACACACTCGTATGTCTAACTCAACTAGTGATCTCCATTGTGAAGTCGCTGCAGAGCCTCCTTAATAGTAAAAGTATGACCTACAAGTACCAGCATTCAAGAGATGTATCATTACGATTTCAAATATCGAATTTAAAGAGAATCTGCAATTAATTCTCTACTCCCATACAACTACCTGCTTTACTCATTACGGATACCCTACTGTAGGATACCATTGGAACAAGTACCTACGGTAGATGCTCACCTTGAGAGATATTTTACCAGTCCAGATTCAATCATACATAATACCATATATTTACCTATCAGTATTCTACCCCTTACATCTATCCTTGCACCATGCACCTTACGCTAATAGTGTACTTGACGAGCACCATGACTCTTCATTAGACACTCAATACAGACCCTACTCAACATCCACCCAACATCCACCCAGCTCACAACCCACGTTGTTTTTTCTCATAATGCCATAACATCCTTTTCTATATATAATCATATCCCTTTCATTAAAGTCCTTCCTTTTACAGAGTAGACGAGACCTATCTGACAGTGGAGTCAGAGTGAACATGGCCATTAGACATACCATGGTAGTATAGCTTTTTGGCTCCGCCTAGTTCGCTTAGTTAGCCCGTACCCTCCTACTCACAGCTAGCCTCGTCCGCCCGCTCGTCGGCTTCGCCTTTAGGATGGAGTATGGGCTACAACTACACGGCATAAGATCTTCAGAAGTGCTTTGAAGAAGCTGGAGACTTGAAGAGATTATGAAAGCCATTTATGAAAAGACTTTGTGAGATTTTGAACCTCTTTGAGGTTGTATTACTCATACTAATGCGCAAATTGATGAGCTGAATTTCCTCAACTAACTCCTAAGTAGCCGAAAGGTCAGGATCCCAGTAGAGACGGGTATTTCTGAGGATGTAGGAGGTCTAGAAGGATAAGAAGTAGCTCTATCCAATCCTGTAGCAGCTGAGATCATTTTGAACTATATACCACTTTTCTGGGATGCCGGGAACATCAGAAATGAACCCCCAGCGGATTATTTTCTCCAACTAAAATCTAAGTAATTCTTCCCACTTGACAACTTTGAAGGTCTGGAAGATAGAGCTGATGAAGTCACGCCAATTTGAGAGAACAAATGGGGATGTGATAAGAGCTTGAAATTGAGCATCCAAGAAGTTCTGGCTTATGGGTTATACTACAAGTTTCAATTCCAATTCACTGCTTACCTCTCTCTCTATCAGTATGAACCCACTATGGAGCCCCGATTTGCAATACATCCAACATAATTGCAAGATAAGTACCAGGTACATACGGTTATTCAGGTTGTAAGTTTTACTTTAAGCTGTTATTTCGCCCACTTCTACTTCTATATACTACTTTCTCGATACCAGTACAGTGTGTACATCCCTCAACTATGGCACTGGTGCTGTTACTGGTGATGGTAGTGTGTATGTACTCAACTTGCAGTGATACCCAGAGTAGCCCTTGAGATGAATCCACATTGATAGAAATGGTCAGACATTTGAAGACTATTTGTATGAATACGAGCATACCATTTACCTTACGTCTACTGTACTTGTACCCGGTACCAATACACTTCACCATTTAGCCTCTCATCCACTGTACTGGTAGGTACGTAGTCAACTCTGTCATGACTCCACATCAAATAAGAGCCACACCCATCTCATGTACAGTATGTATACGTCTCATAATGCCATAACATCCTTTTCTATATATTATCATAACCCTTCCTTTCATTAAAGTCCTTCCTTTTTCCGAGTAGACAACAGCCTATCCATTAACGGAGTCGGTGAGCATAACCGAGCAGGGAAAAAGTAGTAGGTCTACTCACAAGCACTCACCAGGCTCCGCCTAGTTCGCTGAGTCACTTCCTTCCCTCCCTTCTGGCTCATTAGGCTCGTCGCCACCACTCGTCGGCTTCGCCTTCCTCGTGGATGTCTCCTCCGCCTAACTCGCTAACTCCTCCACCCATCCAACCCATACTCCAACTCCAACTCCAAATCTCCATCTCCCCCCCTTCCACTTTCCTGCGGCTTTGGAGGCGGGTCCTGGTACTTGAAATCTTCCTCTGGAATGCCCAACGAGTCTTTCCTCTGAATCACCGGTGGTTGGCCCATATCCGAAGTCTGAGACCCGACTCCAAATCCAGCGTACTCGTAAAAGTGCGGGTTAGCCGATTGATCCGAGTCTGAAAAGCCAGAAAGAGTAGAAGGGGAGTCCTGACTCTGTTGTTGCTGTTGCTGAGTTTGTTGGGTCTGCTGCTGCTGCCTCTCAAGCTCCCTTCTCTCTGCCTCCTGTTTCTGGCGCTCCACCTCTTCTTCTCTGCGTTGTTCTTCAATCTGTTCGTCTCTGAGCCGGGTCTGTTCATCTACCGGCTTTCTCACCATTGCTCGGAAGTCCACCACTTCGTCCAAAATCATCTGTTTCATGGCCTCCATATCGTTCACCTCTTCAAACGAGAAATCAAACGGCGTGGGACACACGGGCTCGTCACGTGGATCATGCCAGATTTTCAGGTACGGATGCTCCAGCGCCTGCTCCACCGTCACCCGCTCGGCAGGATCAAAAGCCAGCATTTTTTCCAGCAAATCCAGAGCCTCGGGGTTAGCTTGGGGGAAGAGCGTGGAAAAGGGGATTTTCGGCATAAACGGTAATCCCCGAACATACTCTTGAGCCCTAGGACTGCCAATCCGTTTAAGAGTCTCTTCGGAGGGTGTACCGAGATAATGAAGAATCTGGTTGAGTTGATCGACGTAGTTCTTACCCTTAAACAACGGTTTTCCGCCTAGGAGTTCAGCAAGAATACACCCTACTGACCAGATATCAATGGCCTTGGTGTACGACTGGAACGATAACATAATCTCGGGGGCTCTGTACCACCGTGTGGCCACGTACTCGGTCAAAAAGCCGGCGTTTTTTTCATCATCCGACGAAAAGCCTCGAGCCAGACCGAAATCGCAAATCTTCAATTCACAGTCGGCATTCACCAAAAGATTTCCAGGCTTCAAATCGCGATGAAGAACATCGGCAGAATGAATGTACTTGACTCCAGCAAGAATCTGGTACACAAACGACTGATAATGCGCGTCGGTAAGAGGCTGCCCAGACCGAATGATCTGATGCATATCACACTCCATCAACTCTTCATAGAGGTAGAGCTCGTTGAAGTTGTTGGTGTCGACAATATCCATATCGTAGAGACACGTGATATTTTTATGTCCGCGGAAATGGTTGAGCAGTTTCAGTTCTCGGAGCGCTCGTTTGCACAAAATGTTTTTGGAGAAAATGTTGGTCACCTTTTTGATGGCCACTCCGGGACCGTCGGGCGTACCAGTGTACTTGGCGGCACATACAATGCCGTAAGCTCCGTGGCCGAGCTCCTTGGTCACCTGGAACCGCTTGTCGATGGTGAACTCCTGGTTGAACACCTTGTACGTGTGTCGGTCGGCTCTTATCATGGAAGCGAGTGTTGCAAAACGAGTGCTGCGGTACTGACTCGTTGGTGAGGTGGTGAAAGTCAGAGTGAATTAAACTGACCAAACTAAACTCGGCATAACCAAAGTGGAAGGAAAATACAAAATCGGCAAAACTACACCCATCCACACCCTCATCTAAATCTACACCAACCATCCCTACCATTTATCTCTTTTTCCTCTTCCTACTTTCCCTACCATCTCTTACCCATCCCCCTTCCCTCTCCCCTCTCTAATCCCTCATTGCTGGTCAACCTTAATCTCCTGACTAATCTCTTAATCCTTAATCCTACCACAGGGGCTCGCCGGCCAAGTTGAATAAAATCTTGTTTGGGGTAAACGGCTTGAACATCATGCCTCGCCGGCTCAGCCGGTTCATGTTCGCCCAGTCCCGCACCCGCGTCACGGCCTTGTGCGGCTCGTCGCCCATGCCAAGATAATACGCCACCAGCCCGGCCGCCAGCGGCGCCGCCATGGACGACCCGGACTGGGCCACCGTGCCCCGGTTGTTTTGGTTCGACAGCGAAATCACCTCCACGCCGGGCGCGAAAATGTCCACGCACTGGCCCCAGTTGGAAAACGACGCAATCGTGTCCGTCTTGTCGTCAAACGCGCCCACCGTCAGCACGCCGTTCGCGCTAGCAGGCGAGTCCAGACACGCAGGGGTGTTGGTGTTGCCGGCAGCCACCACCACGGGGATCCCAGAGTCGATCGCGGCCTCGACCGCGGCGTTGAACACCGAGTTCTTGGGGGCGCCCAGACTCATGTTGATCACCGCGGGACGGCCGTTGCGGTGAATCTCAGCGGCAGCCCATTCGAGACCCGCGAGAACGGACGAGAGAGCACCCATGCCGTCCTCACCAGTCACCTTGACGTCGATAATGTTGGCCTTTTTGGCGACACCGTAGGTCTTGGACGCTGCGAGACCAGCCACGTGCGTACCATGGCCGTTGCGGTCGCCCATTCCTTCGCCAGTGAAATCGCGCCCGGGCTTGCCACGATTCTCGAAATCAATGTGCTCGTGCCGCACGCCCGTGTCGAGAATGTAGATATCCACGCCGCTGCCGTCCGACGGGTCGTGCACGAAATCCTGCGGGCCAAACGCGCTGATGGGCTCGAGGTTGGACGTGCGCGCCAGGTGCCGGGGCGCGTTGGCCTGCACGTCGTAGATCTTGACATCAATGTCAAACGTCCAGTCTTTGATCTGGGTTAGTATGAGGTTGATTGTAGCGTGTGAACCCCAGATGCCGGTCTCAATACCAGTCAAATGACCAGTCGTGATGCCACGCCCCAATGCTCCAGTATCATGTATCCAGAAAGCATCCATGTAGCCATGTGTCCAGGTATCCAGAAAATACCAGTCAACTTGACCGGTATCAAGGTGTCCATGCGTCCATGTATCCATGCATCCAGGTAGCAGTGCAAGCATCCAAGCTGCCATGTGACCAGTGTCAAGAAAACCATGTCCCCATGTCCCCATGAATCCATGCGACAAGTGTCAAGATAACCATGTCCCCATGTTCCCATGAATCCATGCATCACAGTGCTCGGGGAACAAGGGATGGTATCGAGGTGACTGCAACCAAGCACCGAAGCATCCATGCGTCAGCATCGAAACCAGGGACCATGGGGGCAAGGTATCATGACTGAGGTAATGTAACACGAGGCAGATACCATGCAGCAAGAAGATACCCAGACGATCAGATAGCAAGAGATGATACCCAGATACCACCATGATGAGATACCAAGACATCCAGGCGTCAAGACATTCAGGCATCACGATACCCGATAGATTGACAACCCACGCACCCATGCAATGATACCATGCAACAAGTCATAGAGAGTCCTCCAAGACCAAGTGGCATGGCATGAGGCATGGCACCATCAGACATCCAAGCATCCATCTAGACATTCAAGCAGAATGCCATGGTATGAAGACATGACATCCACACACCTAGGTGATCATGGATGCCAGGATGGTGTCCTGACACGACTCCCTGACGAAGGAACACTGGAATGAGACATCCTGATGGATGGACCGAACACGAGTCTCCTGTATCTTGACATGGTATGTACTGGCGATGATCACATGGTATCAACATGGTATCTGTATCGTGGTATTTGTATCATGGTATCTGCATCCTGATATGGGTATCCTGATGTGAGCATCATGGTATTGTAACATGGGCAACGTCATCGTACCATGGCACGCTGTAGTGGATGACGTATCATAGATACATGACTTGGGGTTATCTCACCACTGCCAGTATCTTGGTGTCGCAACTCATGTCATCTGACATTGGTATCCTGCATCTGATATCACATTGCCTGAGTCATCTTGTATGTGGGTATCCTGATTAGGTCCTGAACACGACATAACCTCAGTCACAATACCCCCTGATACCTTGTTTACGATATCCCTGGGTACCGGTACTTCTTCGTATCACACTGTCTCTGTCACATGACCTCTGTAATTTGGTATCTCACAACCACTCCTCATACTCACCATCAAATTCTTCGCTAGGGCGTACACTAGGGAACTCGGGATATCCCCCGCCAAAGCCTGAAAGTCGCCAAAGCTATGGTACTTGTCGAAATGGGCCAAAAAGTGCGGATTCAACGAGAAAAAATCGGACAGATGGGTTTCATCTTTGAGCTGCAAAATCATGTTGCGGGCAAATGCCAGCTTGAGCAGCAGCAGAAAAGGCAGTAGAATCAACATGCGTTTTGGGTGTAGTTGAAGAAGAAGAAAAAAGAAGAAGAGAAGATTAAGATGGGGTCCTCCCTGACTTATATATAAGATAAGAGTAAACATGACATGAGGGGGGTGGTGTTTAGGCTTCTCACAGGTCAGGTGTTGTAAGTAAACAACTAACAAAAGTAAGAGCAATTAACAAGACTAATAACGATCTGATCACGTGATAAATGATAAAGGGCGTTCTATATCCACAGAGAAAGTGTCCCGGACTACATTGAGTCTTTCTAGTATTTTTTTGAGTCTTTTCGACCGTTTTATCGAATGGTATTTTTACTTAGCTTTAGTTGGAGATTACTTATCAAAAAGTCCACATATTTTCCTGATGTCGTAGAGAGATGTGAGATATACCAAAATGGAGCTGGAGGTCTGGTGATTACGAAAATGGCGTTCAAACTGTTCTAGGGTCTTTGTTGGTCGAGATATGGGGTGAGATGTGAAAGTTGAGAGTACATCATACTTGGGACTAGATTGCATGGTAATTGTAGTAGGGCAGTTTTTACGAGCTATAGAACGTCTCTAACATTGAAAGCGTACGTATATGGTACCATTAAGATCGCACTGATCTCCTGAGTCAGAATGTGTTGTTTTCATAGCTCCAGAGAGCTCACAGCAACGTCCATGGTGATGTAAGGCTTCATAGCATCGCAAGTTCATCTAAGAAGTGCTTTGTAGAGTGAAGTAGGTATGGGAAGTGAATATAAAGAAGTATCCCATTAAGTCCATCAGCTCTACTCACTTTAATTGCTAGTATCTGACCTCAAGAGTAGTACAATACTCGTATGTATGGTCTAGTCTCGTAAGTATAGAGCCTTAGAGAAGACACACCTATACGTCTCAATTATCACTCAATTGTAGGGAAACTTTGAAACCGACCTCTCAGATACTACAACTATGATTCTATCAACTTCCAAGAACTCTCAGACACCTGTAACCCGAAATATAGACCTCCAAGTTATGGTCAGTCTTCTCTATGTATAAGAACTTGAGGTAGAGACCATTAAGGACTCTTTGAAAGATCCAACTGTACAGAGGTGGACTTTGGAATGTATTTCATTAATATATACAAGTTGATGGCTATATATTTACCACTAATAAATATTCATCGTCTACCTTGTACCAGTAACTAGGATACCCTCAACTCATTTTACACTGTCTAGAGATAAGATGCTATTACCATAATACCATGTATACATTACCAATCAGTTCTACAAAGTTCTTATTCTATAACCTGCTTTTCCCTCTTGTCTACCTACCATTATGGTACTATTGATGTGTCTCCTAGTAGACCATTACACTGTCAATACTAAGATGAGCAGAGAAACCGATACTTGCACCATCTTAAAGCGTTGTAGTAAGTCTTAGTCGGTCAACTCTTCTTACTCGTCTACCAGTACTCTCTCTGACTACCAGTGTACCGATACTGTATACATGGTTATAGAGAAGAGGCCAAGCTACACTCAGTCTTACACTACAAAACCATAGAGAAGTATACAGACGCAGTTATCAGCTGTGAATGTGTATTTAAAACATAACTTGAGTACTTACACTTACATTCTAGACTCTGTCCCAAAAGGAGATTTACTTGGCCCAGCCGGGGTGCCAGTAACTATCGGTACCGGTACTTGTAGGTATAGGACTGTAATGATCATGAGAATAAAATGAATAAGACACTCAAGAAAAATCAGACACATTTCAGGAGTCATTTTATACGTATGCCAGCAAGAGATTTGTGGTATTTTACTGTATATCTTTGTGATTCTACCTGTAGTTCTTTCTAGAGATATTACTCCAGTCTACTCTTTACACCTGAGGTTCTAGACCCCCAGGAGATGATGAGCTTTTTATCCTCCCGGTAGACGAGCTCATCTGAAATTCTTCAGCTGATGTAAATCATTACTCTAAGGCAGGTTCGTCTATTCTGGTTTCGTCCATGAGCTGTTCTGAAACAACCTACAGATGATACATTTCACATTGAAGTCACTGCGAATGATGCTGTAGATCACTTGTGAAACTTCAAGAGTCGTTCTACAATTAAAAAGTTGTTCCACAATTCTGGAAAGTCGTGTAATATGAACTGTCTACCCTCTGAAGTGTATGTTCCTTCTACCATAGTGGTATTTCAAAAGATGCGTTACACCTACACTTTTGGAAAGAACGAGTTGAGGTGAAAAACAAAGTGTATAATGGCTTTCTTTCATTGGATTTAGTATAAAGACATACAAAGAGCGTAGAGATTCATCACTCCAGTGTGATACCTTATATAGGTACATACTTGGGCAAACAGTAGAACCCACTACAAAAGCTGCAATGGTACATCTCATTATTGTGAAGTAAAGCACCACGATAAGTCATCATTCATCTTCATAGTTATCACCTCATATCTCATGTATTCACCCTCCTTTCCTACTATGCCCACGGAGCTTTGGTAGGAGCCATCCCAGGGGCGTCACTAGCGTTAGAAGATCCAGTAGAACCAGCTGAAGGAGGGGCTCCAGGAAACATAGTAGGGGGCATTGCACTTCCCCCAGAACTTCCACCTGCTCCTGGGAACCTAGTAGGAGGCATTGTAGTACCAGGAGGAGCCCTAGGCATTCCAGTAGGCATTCCAGTAGGAGGCATAGTTGTACCAGAGGCTCCAGGAGCTCCAGGAGCTCTAGAAGGAGCAGTAGTGGCGCCAGTAGCTCTGTCCGCAGCACTCGCTGCCGCTCTTGCTGCCCTCTCTCCATCCCTATGAGCCAACCTCTCTACCGTCTCAATGGGCATCCCTCTTGGCCCCATCAACGGCATTCTAGCATGAGGAGTTGTCTGTGGTTCCTTCTTTTTGAACCCCGGCGGCAATTTCGGCTTCACTTGCTCTTCTTCTTCCACTTTAGAATATGGAAGATCATTCCCTTCAACATCCTTCCAAGGGTACAGTTCCGAGCCGAAATAAAAGTGTTGAACGACGGGAAATTTGCCCAAAACTTCGGCAATGTACATTTTGATCATTCCAGAGTGGATTTTGGCCCATGTGGCGATCCCTGAAATGTCATAAAGGATGGGAGAGTGCTCATAAAAGGGTCCAGACTTGAGATCATAGATAAAAGCAATAGCTGAAAAGTAAAGGTTGGTTTTTTTTTGTTCCTGAACAATCCGAGGGTTCATGACACTAGAGGGGGGGCACTCTCGGTCGTATTTGGTCGGAATTAGCAACGTAGAAGCAGTCACAGTTCTAGCCACTTTTTGAGCAGATCCAAGAATATAAGGCAAGTGAGAATGATCATCAAGGCCCCAAACTCCATGAGATCCAGCTGGTTCGAGAGAATAAGTCGTAATCAACTTTCTGACCAGTTCAAAGTACGTTTCAAAGATGAACAGTACATCTGGAGCAGGTAGATCCTCTTCCAACAACCCTAGCCTTTGTAAACCTCCTACAAACGCCATAAACGACAATTCATGACCAGTTCCAAAATCCAGACGTTGCTTGGAGCCCATTCCACCATGCAAATAATACTCGAGCTCGATAATGGAGTTTTTGTCAATGTTGGGGAACGCTTCAGTCAACAGATTAAGAGTATGTGCCTCCATTTTATCATGCCAATCTCGGACTGCAACGTTACCAAATCTTCTGGGACCTTCTAGAGGAGGTGTAGAGTCGATCAGAGAGCTCAATTTGCGAATTAGACCAACCAAAGCTCTAGAACTCGAAACAAGTGTATCTTCATTAGGAGGAAGAAGATGCTCTTGAACAGTAGACGAGTATTTATCCAGTAAAGAGATGATAGTTTGGTACGGCTGGGACCGTTTCCAGTTCTCCACGTCCACAGCCGAAGAAATGCGTTTTTGGGGGGTGCTGTAGGGCATCAGAACACGAATTGACAGAAGTGTACTGTGGTTGATAGGTGTAGATGATGTATGGTTATGCATGTTGAACTTACTAAGAGGAAATGAGGTGGTAGAAAAGTGGCGAAATTTGTGTGACAACTATAGAAATAAACAGGCTGGAGAGGGTCTAATAGAGGTTGTGAGCCTGGGTATGGTGGTATTTTTGTTTTTCAGGCGGTTTTTCGGGCGGCTATTTGGGCGGTTAAACCAAACAGCGATTTTGAGCAACTGTTGGGCGGCTATTTAGGCGGCTAAACTACATGGCGGCTAAATGGCGGTTAAACTGCATAGCGGTTATTGGGCGGTTATTTGACAGTCTTAACACCACCTGCTGGGCGGCTAAATGGCGGCTGTCTACTACTGGGGCGGCTATATGGCGGGTAAACGAAGGAACAAGTAGAACATAGATGATGTCAAACCATTAGGTCAGTGGGTCACGTGACAAGCCAACAAGACGTAAACCGAGAAACCCTGAATGTGTTAGAAATGGTGAATGCTCTCTTTTTTCAAGATTCAGGATAGCTCTTTCTATCAAATGAAGTTGGACGATATTGTAGTGATGAACATGATAGAGATCATCCAATATAGCACTACAAAGTCATACGACAGTGACGTTATAGTACGACAGCTCAGACATTTACATGGAGTACAGTAGAAGGACCGTTTCTAATGCTCATTTCTGGTCGCTAGTTTTCTATGGCGGCTATTTGGCGGCTAAATTGGATCAGTAAGTCAATGAACATCAAGCCATGAGATCAACAGCAGTCACGTGACAGCCATAGAACCAGCAGTGATATAGCAGGGTATGGGACTATATAACCTTGTCTTTTACAATGTAATGTACCGTAGCTACTGGTATGTATTGGTACGATACCTGTAGATATAGGACTGTTGAACATGTATCTGAAGACTTATAATATGAATGGAGGGAATATAAAGCGGAGAAGGAGTGGTATATGATTATTAGGTCATATGGATGTATTTACCTTGGTTTATTCCGTTTAATTACTTCAATTGAGTGATGTTGGATGATCGAAACATACCTCTACAACTATGCCTCTAATTACTCGTAATATAAGTATCCACCGTAGAAGGATAACAGCAGGGGACATAATTTATGAACTAGATTGTGTCTATATTTTATCCAGACCAAAATCAAGAGGTCTTTTCCTTACAATATTTCGAGATAATTGGGGTTCCATCTCTACAACGTTACAGTAAGTATGTTCAACTGAATGAAGCAAGTTTAGATGGTGGTTAGGTGATAAAAGTGCAGAATATTTCGACCACCACGCTCCAAGTACGGGTACAGTAATAATACAAATCTACGAGTATACACTTCATTTTAGAACTATTAACGATTTGGAGAGTTCCACTCCGTGTTCTACTTACTGTACCATTACCCTAGCCTCCTCAGTCCACCTTAACAGAATATTCTTAATACACTTCTCTCCCTCTCTTTCTCCTCCACACCACTTTTAACACCCAACTACACACCACCCAAAGCGGCGGACGCAATCATGTTCTGTCTCCAATTCGGCGGGTGGTGAGTGGGAGGGTGTGAGAAGGGTGTCACACAAAAAAGTGTCGTACAAGTGACTCTGTACAACATCTCCTGCGTATGACGCAGGTTACACAAACCTTGAAAAGGTTGTGGTGGGTCCAGAGACGTGGGTATGTCAAAGTCACAGATTAAGAGTATGTTTTAGGAATATTGGCACTGGCAACTGGCAACTTGTAACGACGGTAATTACTTGCAAGTCCAGGTTTTACGAGTATGGCGTTCCTTGGAGCGAATTGGGTATTAATGGAAGCTATAGAGTACTTCCACGGCGGTATTCGGCAGTTGAACGGTATCAGAAGTTGGGCGGCTATTCGGCGGCTAAACAACCTCTCTTGAGGCGGCTAAACGGCGGTTATTTTGACTCACTGCCTCACCCAAAGAGTCAGTATTATGTGGTATAATAGTGCCCCAAAGTGGGTTCTGCAAGCGGGATCTCACCCTCCATGGTTTGATTAGACAGAATCCAACTTTTCTAAGCTGTATCTTGTCTATATCGTCCCATATATCGACTTCTATATTCTCTTTCTCATCAACTACCTCCCTCGTTATACTTAGTTTTCCACTTGAAGACTACTTACACTTCTAATAGCAAGCCTCAATTGGGCGGGTTAGGGCGTAGAAATGAAAAAGAAGTTGGTAATCCTACTAAACCAATGTCAAAAAGTACATTGGTAGCGTTATTTTCGCTGTATCTCCCCTCCTTCCTCTTATATATCCCTTCTCTCTCCCCCCTCCCCGTTAAACTTTGACTGCATATCTATTCCAAACTTTTTGTCAACACCAAACACACACCTTTACAACCAGTCTATAACCATCAACAATGCTCACGTGGTCTCTGGAGCTGTTTGATCGGCTGCGGGACACGATGCAGACGCTGTCCAAGGAGCTCCACGACGACGATGTGGACGCCAACAACCTGCGCAAGATGCTCAACGAGGTGTCGTACTTGAAGGACGATTTCAAAATGAGTCTCGATAACCCGAAACAGAGCTCGTCTGATCGCGAGACGATTCAGAAAGGTGAGTAGAGGGGGAATGGGGGAAGGACTGCGAAGGAATTAAGAGGATTGGGTTAGGATTGAGCGAGTAGGGTGGTTCTAAAGAGGGTTAGGGGATATCACCTTTTGAGGGCAAAAACATGGGAATCGTGGGGAAAGACACGTACCAGTGGAATCTAGAGAGTGAGGCGAGTCGAGTGGTAGATCTATCCTGCCGAGATTGTTGTTTTCGGTTGTTTTTCAAGGATATGTTTCATCATGATATTCTAATGTGGCTTCAATCAAGGCATCCATCGAGAGTTCAGGGGCAAGAGACGTACCATTGGATTCTCCGGAACGAGGGGAATCGTTTGGTGGCGTTTTTTCTTATGGATTCTGGGTTTTCATTGTTTTATGATGACTCCTTTCTACGGGAATTATCATGATGAACTCGATCAAGCCATCCACCGAGAATTCAGCAGATTGAACGGTACCATTGGACTCCTACAAGTCAGGAGATGATTTTGACCGGTTTAATTTCTCGAGATTATTGTTCTTTGTCATTGTATCTTATGACTGAAGCAATGAAGGGAGGAACAATATGGATCATGCTGGAGATGAGTTATGAGGTCGGTTTTTGGTCCATTCAATTCTCTGGGTCTCTGCGAGTCTGTTGGTACGGTTTTCATCTCGATATTCGTGTTCATTGTCATTCTGACGGTTATAATCTTCATCTGAGGTGCATCAATGACATCATCCATTGAGTATTGAGCCATATAAACTCTACCAACGGACTCCCCGAAACGAGAGCTTTCATATGGTATCTTTAATGTCTCTGGATTATGTCTTTTGCTGTTTCATCACTACATACTCCATTGACAGATATGAGTGCATGGAACCTGGTCGAAAACAACTTCTGAGGTCAACAAAGCATTCTAAACGATTCCCGGTGTCTCAGCAATTCCAACGGTACTATTATTCCTTCTCCATTGCTGTTATTACTTCTTGCATCTCGTCTCCAGTGCATATACAAGTATCCCATGAACTCAGTCAAACACAATCTTGGAGACACATGACCTGTACCAAAAGACTCACCACATCTCTACGACTCTAATGGTACCTTTCTCACACTCAATTCTTGTTTTTGATGTCGTTATCAAGACATGAACTCCGTCAAAAACAGGTTATGAGTGAATAAATGGATACTCCACCACCCCTAAAACGCTCATTGGGTCCGTTCGAGACCTACGGCCTCTCACTTCCGTGCTAACCCAGGTAAATACACATTTGGAGACGACGAACGTCAACTTTCCCCCGAATTCATCGAAGGCACTCTCCTGATCGCTGACGAGCTTCAACTCAACGAATCTGCCGCCGCTGAACTCGTTCAATACGCCATTTCGTCCCGTCAAGGCTCAGACATGTCTCTTAGTGAAGCTGCCATTTATGCTTACTATACTCGTCGTCAACGAATACTGGACACTGTCAGATTCCTCTATTTCTGGATCCACGAGGAAAAAGACAAGCCTGAGCTGGTGAGTGAGCTCAAAAAGATTGCTACGGTCATTGGTCCCCATAAAGAAGTGTTTGACAAGTGTGTGGATACCATGTCCAAGGATGTCAATTCTTTGAAGGATCTGGACGAAAAGGAGAAGCAGGGAGTCTTCCTTGGACGTAACCAGGACCCCAAGTTTGAAGCCACGTTGAAATTACGTCGAGATTTCATTTTACAGGAACATGAGGATCTTGGACAGACCATTACAGTACTGATTTTGTCTGAAAAGTTGGATTTCGACTCGATCAAGAAACTCATTACTGCCGCCTCATCGCTCAGAGCATACAACACCCTTTTGTTGCATCATGTGCCTGCTTTATTGTCTGTTTTTGGGCTTATTGAAGCAGACAATATCCAGCGTCTTTCGGTAGGCGATACTTTGAAGCTTCGAAGTGATCTTTTCAACAAGTCCACTGAATGGGGAATCCCCACGTTCCAGCGGTTCATTCAGCTGGCGTTTTTGGCCGGTTTGGCAGCTCTAGCTCGGTCAGATGAAGGACTCAGTTCTCAGGTGAATTTCACTCGAGATATTCTCGATGTTTGCCGAGAAACCATCGATGAAGGAGCTCTAGAGTTTGGGTACGCTCTGGCCACCGATACGGCTGCTTTTAACGTCAGAAACGTGTTTTACGATATGCGTCCTGCTCTTCAACAGCGGGTTCCGGAGTTCAAGTTTTTGCGGCGACTTTCGGCCGATTTCGAGGTGCTTTGGACCCGACAGATGCAGTGGTTCATTGGGACGTTCATTTCGCATCTTCCCGATCTTCTAAAACAAATGAAACAGTCTGAAGAAGATACTTTTCTGGCCAATGAAGCTGTTTCTGATCCTGATCTTCAACTTCAAGATGATGTAGGCCGAGATCTGGAACGGTTCTACATGATGGTCTCCAATCTTTACGACGGTCATCCAGATGCTTCAATCGACTATTGGATTGATGGAGAAAGTGATCTCTATGGGTTTGTTGATTGGGCTTCTCATTTTGCAGATTCTCCTTTGATGGCAGCTACAGCTACAAACATGCTAGCTTCCCTTTCTACCGGTCCTGAATGTGCTGCTCATGCTCATCGTTTCCTGGCAGCTGAATTGCCCAAAACTAGAAACCCTAGACTCACTTGGCATCAGGTTCTGGACGCCTTTGATTTCTACGTTGACGCTCTATCTCCTCAGGTCCCCGAACGAGGAACTACAACTATGCCAAACGCTCTAGTCCAGGTAGCGGCTCCTGTTCTCGATAGACAGGCCACTATGATGATTGAAGCGTACATGCACCTGGTGTCTCAGGTGTTGACATACTCTCCCGAGGCTAGAGAGTACCTGTTTGAAGCCGGACTGGTGGAACGGGTGTTTGGACTGTTGACTGTGGAAACTGGAGTGACTGGAATTGTCCTGGAGGCGTTATCAGGACTAGCAGTCGATGCTCCCTTGGAGGTGAAACGACTTCTATGGACTCGTCTAGATGCTTGGGCGTTCCAGTCCATTTATTATACGGCTGATGGACGGATCCTGAACAACAATCTGCCTCCCAGGGAGCGTCTCCAAGGTTTGATTACTGATCTCCAAAGTGCTGTCGGTTTTTCGAAACTTGTGGAACGACTAATGTACCCTGTTGTCGATATTGGAGGAGACCCTATTGTTCCTGCTCTACCCTTCCCCTTTGAACTAGGAGCCAATTACCGGTTCCCAGGAGTATGGGTTTATGTCAATTACATGCTGGAGGATATTCTGTATTACTCTTCGGTGGCTTCTCTTGAAGAAAGTCAGAAGATGATCTTGCAAATCACGTGTTTCAATTTTGCCAAATCGTGTCTCCGGTTGTTCAACCCCGATACAATCCGTCTGGCAGCAGCTGCAGGAGTTTCTCTGGATAAAATCATGGATAATGATCTCACCTTTAAGCAGTACCTCATTGCTCATCCTTGTCCCTTGGCTATGGCTTTGATCTTCAATGAAAAGCTATACACCATCATTCTAGGCCTCTGTGAGTCTTCCGTCGACATGTCTTCCAATCTTGCCAAATACGAGATTGAACGAACAGCTTGTGCTCTAGCTATTGTCGATCTCGTGTTTAGTATGGAGGAAAACTTCATTGACAATATGCTTCCTGTTCTTCAAGAAATGAGCAAAAAGAATGACCAAATCATCAGCAATATGAGCGTCCATTCTTTCGAAGAAGCCATCTTGTTCAGAATGACCGTCATCCCCCATTTGGCCCATCATATGGCGTCTGCCAATGCCGGTATTGCTGCCACATCGTTCAGTATCTTGTCTCGAGTTTCTCAATCGTCTTTGTTCAACGATAACGATGGACGTATTGCCACGAGTCTGGAGCCTCAGAATCGGCTGTTACGGGCGTTTAAGACGTACTCTGACGCTCAAAAGATCAAATCTGGCATTGTTGAGCAATTGGAACGTCCCTTTGACGATTATGAACATGAACATCATAAAGCTACGGGTCTAGAGTTGAAACTGTCGATTTTGCAGTTCATTTCCTCCAATCTCGGTCGAGATTCGTCTGATGCTACCGTTGCCCACTTTTTACTCGGTTTCGCAATCAATGGAGACGGTTCTCTGGCTGCTGATAACGGTACCTATGGAGTCGCCAATAGGAACTCTGTTTTCGGCGTGATTCTTACTCAGTTGACTCAATCCGTCGCCAACATTGATCCTTGCAATGTATTCCTTGATTCGGCCGAGTTTGCTGCGGAATGTGCTCGTGTAGTGATGCATCTTTGTCGAAACCAGAATTCGGCCGCCATCACGTTACGAATCTTACGAGATTTCGGCTTTTTCGCCCAGATTCTCGCGGAAGAACCCGTTACCGACCGGCAAACACTCTGGAACGGCCAAGTTCTCGATATGAAGAAACATTTCATCATGAGTCCTGCTCCCGCGGCTTTTTCGGCGTTTTTCCACCACAGAACGGCGCTATTCGAGTACTTTAGCATGGAAGTACATGCCTCAGCCGTTAAGGGAAGTCTGTCAGTGGTCAAACGGTACCTGGACTCTCTGGTAGTGCTGGATAAAAAACCTCAATGGCATTATGCCGCTTCTCAGATTTCCACCACTGCTCTGTCGTTTTTGGACGTTCTCGAGTTCCAGTGGGATACCCGGATCAGTACTCAGCCTGATTTCGGACTGTTTTCGTCAATCAACCGAGAATACGTGGACAAAACGTTTGGCAAAGATAAACTGATTGATATCTACGGTCTACTCACAAAGCTGTACCAGTTGAGAGCTTATGAGTTGACCAAGACCGGAGCCGTGACAGAAGACGAGATTCCCATGTTGGACGCTCAAATGGACGAACTTCTCGAGTTTGAAATGGGAGTTCGAGCCAGTGGAAGAATGAGACAGCGTCAACTCGATTTTCTCAACTCATGGTGTCAGTTGGTTCTTATCCTTCTCAACGACTGTGAAATGAATGCTCCTGATCGGTCAGTTTTCATTTTGGAAGCTCTACAGAAGATTGTTCCAAAGCTCGGATACTATGCTTCTTCGGACTCCGATTTTGCCGAAGTTTTGGCTTCTCTACTGTGTTCTCTGTTTGAAATGTACAGACGAGACATTGAGGCTATGAATTCATCTGCAGGAAGAGACAGGTCTCATGCTTTATTCCGGGCGTGTATTGGAGCCATTAGAACTCCCGTTTCCACTCCTACTCTTCGGTCAGACTTGTACATTATCTGTCACAAGTATCTGGAGTCAGCAGCCGCCAATCCTTCTCTTTTGAAACAAAACTACCAGGTGGTTCGAACTTCAGGAGATAAATTGCTTGAGACTGTTTGTTCAGATGCAATTTCGGGCACTACTCATCAGCGAACCCTAGCCCTCATGTTCCTCGAGTCCCTGGCTTCTCTATGTACACGAACAGACTCTCCCTTTGTTCTGGATTGTCTTGTTCGATACAATCTTTTGTTGTTGTTGGTTCGAAGCCTGAAAACCACCGATCAACTGATCCATTCCACTTCGGAACAACTTCCACTGGATAAAATCATGTCTGAAGTCACCGCTTTCCGAGCAGTGATGTTTTTCCTGCTTGAAATTGCCCAGACAAGAACAGGTGCCTTCCAGGTGGTCCAATGTGGAATCTTCCAGACTCTCCATGAATGTTTGTTCTTGAATACCGATCCTGACGTTGGTATTCAGCTAGCTACAAAGGAAGCAAAGAAGGATAAAACTGTGGATCCTGTGGAACTGTATTACCAGATTCTGACGCCAGTTCTGAGACTCCTAACGGCTATTGTTTTGTCCATGGGCTCGGAAAATCACGTGACAATCGAACGTGTCGGGACTATTCTCAGAGATCGGCGGCATTTGGTTGTGGCTTTGTTCAAGAAGGATGTACTCAACAAGAGTCAGTACAAAGAGGAGGAGCAGAATCAGAAACTGATGAGTCAGCAAAAGCAAAAGGGAGGAAAGAAGAAGAAGCCGCTGATTGGATCAGATGGGCTAGTGGATGCGGCAAAACTGTTGACAGTCTTGGTCACGTTGACCGATGCGTTCAAGTAGAGAAGAGGAGGGGGATAATATATTGTGATTATGGTTGAAGTTGGAGGAGGAGAATGTAGGACAGTGTAGTGGGTGGTCTTGTAGATTGTATCTTACATGGACTACTTGTATCTGGTACTTGTACTCACACAAGTATCATGCAGTGGACTTCATGGAATTGTCTATAGGGAACTTTAGAGAGTGGTGTGTGTACGGTACTGCTAGACAGCTTAGTAGATGTCCTGTATGGTATATCTCAAATGTTGAAGACAGTAATACCAAGTAGAGTCTCTATAGAGTCAGATGTAGAGCTATATATGTCGGTGAAGTAGGAAGAAGGGTAGATGACGACTGGGGTGCTGTATAACTGTTACAAGGACATAGGTCGTAGCACCATTATCTATAGCCTCTACCAGCTACAACAATTGAATGTAATTTTGCTCTATCAATGTCTACAGACAGGCAGACTCATGTTTATCATGTCTTCCTAAATGTCCACCCTGATGGACTTTGGTCATGTCCCTACTACCTATACTTACTAGAGCAAGAATCATACAGATACCCAGCTGAAAGAGAGAGAACTTGTGGAAATTCTGTATGTAAAGACACCGTCACTGGTATTGAGTGTGTTGGCTGGCCATAAGAGACTAGAGGTGTTTGGAAGCGATCACATGAGTTGAATAATGTACTTGAAGCACTGGTAAGGAAGAAGAATGTCTATACGAAGAAGGGTTAATAGGGAAGTATTAATTGGTGGAAAAAGTGGTCAATGATAGAAGAAAGAGGCTGCACTTGGTTGACTAACTGACTGCATACTTCAACTACTTTTGAAGGGTTCTTTGAGAGCTGTTATTGGCTGACGCTGCATTCAGTAACCATGAAGATATAGAAGCCCAATAACGAGGAAAATGAAAAGGCTTGTACTTCAGTGAATAGTACCATAGTATATAGCAGAGCAAACCGGTAAGATTGATCAAGCTTACGTAGTTTTAGCACAAAAAGTGGTCGAGATAAGTGGGGTGTAGTGGTGTTGTTATGATACGTCTTGAGGGTATGTTGTAAAATGGAAGGGTCTGACTAATAAGTCCTAACCCTATGTCCCAATACGGAGTATGGTGTGAGAAACCATTTCAGCCAATCAGGTGTTTTATACAAATGGTTTAGGGTTGTTCAAGCATATACGTGTCAATATATCCCAAGGGTATACCAAGTTAATCAACACATCGATTATCGCGGTATCACCACTTGGAGTAACATCTATAAGTGTGTATATCGTAGCATTGTACATCGGTTATTACAGCAG